>CM055958.1:534386-852716 GCA_029490685.1 Schizonepeta tenuifolia | reverse complement strand
TTCAGCCATAAATGATACCTCCCAGCTGATGTCGAAATCAGCTGTATACCTCAGTTGTGTTCCTCAGTTGCCGCATACCATCAGCTGACTCGAGTTCGTCTGTTCAGCTGACGTCTGATTCCTTCGGTTGGCAATCTGCATCTGATCGGCATACCATCAGCTGACTCAAGTTCGTCTGTTCAGCTGACGTCTGATGTCTTAGTTGGCGATCCGCATCTGAGATTCCCCCTTCATCTGAGCTTCCCCCTCAGATGGATATCTATCTCTTCACCTCAGTTGACTCCTCATCTGATGGATCCAACAATCCAAGGAGGTCACATAGCATCTTGAACCGTGCTTCAGCTAGAGGTTTGGTGAAGATATCAGCTCTCTGAATCTCAGTTGGAATCTTCTCCATGGATACATCCTTCTTCTCAATATGATCTCGGTTGGAGTCACTTGAGTTTTGAAACAAGATAGAATCTAAGCCTGAAAAGGCTAGATTAATTAGATGGCAAGTTGAATGTCAATATTATATATTTGATATTGTCGTTCTAAAATCTCATGAAAATATTCTTGCAGATTTCTTGACGAGAGATGGAGCAAACTGAAGTGAGATCCATCATAATGGTCCAAATGCATTTCAGAGAAAATCTAGAGATGCTATCTGGGGAATGGGACGAGTGTGTTCATCATGCTGAATAAACAGGAAGACTACAAACTCTCGATAAGATAAAAATCACCGAGAGAATACGAGCATGCTTGTTGTCTCATAATCAACTCTAGGCAGCATTGCAACTGGCCCTCCTCCGGGTTGCGAAAGAACCTTTGTCAAAAAAAGAGTTTCAAGTATAGGGCTCTACACCTGTAGCAGAGGATTCCAATACCTCTTGCCCGAGTCATAAGTTGGTCGTTTCTTCGGAATCATTGGCCCAAGGAAACGATGAAATTCATGGGTCACACCTTGAAACTTCATGTCAACCCAGCACCTCTTGGGTAAAATAGGGAGAGATTAGTCTTGGGCCAATGACTTACACTTCTAAGATTAATACTAACAAAATTGAATTTTAACATGTATGGCAGGTATATCAAGCCAACAAGGAGAGGCTCAATACTAGGATGAATATCAACTCAAAAAAAATAAAGGTTGATATTTTGAGGAAATATCCTCGCGTATGGACGATGCCAAACGCTGATTCACACAAAGTCAAGAGATGGTATAAATTTGGGACATCACCATCATTCATAAAAATCAAGGGTCTACCAAAATGGATCTAAGAAGCTGTGTGTGATACCTGGGCTAATAATCCACAACTCAGTTGAGGAGATACATTGGAGCTATATTTTATAAGTGCAGCTCCAGAACCAGCCAGAAATGGAAACCACGAAGCCTTCCATTATATAAGGCTTAGGAGACCCAATGCAAATGACTTAGGGAAAATTAAGGCATCTGTTGAAGAAGGGACTACACTAGTCTCAACAATCCAGAAGATCTTATCTCAACTAGAAGAGCATGGGGTTTATGGGTCTGTCATACAGAGACGGAAAAAGTCAAGTTTCCATTTAAGTTCTTCCAAAACTCAACAAGTGAATCATTCCTGTTAAATACCATGACAGGAAAATCAACCAAATTTACAAAGGAAGCCTTCGAGAGAAAGAGAACTCTGCTTTGGGAAAATAAGATTGCAGCAAGCAAGGAGACTTATCGCAAATACTACAATATGGCTTATTTCGGGAATTGGTCTTAACGCATATGTCCACAGTGTCCTAACTAGAAGGTGCCATAATTCGAAAAAGGTTTTCTCCCTAAAAAAGGAAAGGACAAGGCTCGCTCCAACAAGTACGCAGAGCACAAGACACTGCCAAAAGCAAGGACACCCAGGGGCCTGGGAAAAAAGTAGATTCACGACTCGAGACAAAAGAGTCATGTGCCTCTAAGCAGGAGAACTACCCACTAAAAAGAAAACGATCACAATGGGTGGATAAACAAGAATTACCCTCTTAAGTTACAAATGGGTAAAACTACAAGAGGACCACTACCAACATGAAGACAATGATTCACAAATCACAGAAACATCATCTTTACACAGAAGTCGGTTGTCTTCAAGCAATGATAGAAGACAAAGTGAACCTGCTTCATATGAAGATAAGAGATGACCAAGTATAAAAAATCCGATGCAATAATAGAAAGAGAAGAGATCACTTCAGACCTCTACATAAAGTAGTGTAGACAAAGCAGAAGATCATCAGAAAACACACAACATCTTCTCCATTTTCTCCAAAATAAAAAAGTTAGAATAGTTTCCTTCTTTTTTTCTTAGTTTATGTATCTAAGCATTGCTGTCATAGGTAGCTAAACAAGTTTGTCTCTTCCCTAAAGTAGATATATTTATGTTGTAATAAATTTTATATAATTCCTAAATAAAAGCTTAGGCTTTTGCTCATCCATTCTGGTGTTTAAATTTATAGTGTATCGATCAAATACCCTACGCCTCAAGTAGGAAACGAGCGAAGGTTGAGCTGAGTGCTGATGAAAAGCTCTATGTCTGGAAACCATCTGGTTGCAATTGTTGTAATTTATGCATTACAATGTTAATGCATTAGAATGTGCATGCATTACATTTATGCAATATATGCATTACCGATGTGATAAAAATGCATTAAAATATATCATTATCACATTCTCGTATAAAATCTATTCTCACCGGATCCCTACCATATATATATGTGTTCCCATGAGAAGGGCCCTTAAAGTGAAATAAGAATTAATCTCCACCATTGATTATATCTACATAAAGGGTCAAAATTTGGCCTGGTCAAAGCGGGTCAAATCTGGGTCAACCCATTGACTTTTTTTTAGGATCAGCTCAAATGCACCACTTCACTTATTTGGATGCACCACACTATATAACGAGATGCATCACTAAATGCACTGAGATGCACCAGATTTTCAGTTTTTTTTTCCAATTTTTTTTCAATTTTATTTTTATTTTTATTTTTATTTTTATTTTTATTTACTGTCAAGTCATATGCACCACATCATGTATTCATATGCACTACACTATATACCGAGATACACCACTAAGTGCATTGAGATGCACTAGTTTTGTTTTCGTTTTTTTTTTAATTTTTGTAAAACACTGTGTGGTGCATCTAGTTACACTATGTGGTGCATCTGGTTACACATAGTGATGCATGTCCGATTTATTTCCAGTTTTTTTTCACAGATGTTTTTTCTCGACTCCGCCTTCGGCTCCGATTTTACGGCTCCGCCTTCGCTCCGATTACTAATATAAGGATAATCATCGGGCAATAATTTAAACTTTTTCGGCTCTTTCCGAGGCCTTCGGCTCCCCTCGCTTGAATATTGACCAAAGAAGAAGCGGGAAACTAAAAAAACGAAGAGGCAAACAAAAAAATGATGGAAAATAAATCTGAAAATTTTAAAAAAATATCGAAAAAAAAAACCTGAAAATCTAGTGCATCTCAATGCACTTAGTGGTGCATCTCGTTATATAGTGTGGTGCATCCGAATATATGAAGTGGTGCATATGAGGTGACCGTAAAATAAATAAATAATTTGAAAAAAAAATGAAAAGTTGGTGCATCTCAATGCACTTAGAGTGCATCTCGTTATATAGTGTGGTGCATCCGAATATGTGAAGTGGTGTGTTGGAAAATTTATTAGTAAGAGTTTTGATGAATTCCAAAACCGACTGACTCCAACCGAGTAGATGTTGCCTGAACCTAATGTTAGCAGTTAGGCTCGCTGTTTGAGCATTGTTAAGATTTTATCTTTACAGATCTCCAGCTGAAGATGGCAACAAGGCATCACTCAGACAGAACATCAATTGTGATGAAAGACAACTGAGAGTTCATATGCAAAGAGGGGGAAGTCTTCAGAACATCAGTTGTGAAGGAAAACAACTGAGCGTTCATCAGATGAGAAGCAGTAAAGAGGAAGAGAACATCAGATGAAAAGGAAGTCATCTGAGGGTTCAAACCCAACTGATCAAATACAAGAAAGGCAACTGAGTGTTCAGTTTCAGAACATCAGTTGTAGAACTCAACCAAGAAGATCAACAACTTGAAGATGAAGTCAGCAGAGAGTTCAACCATTATGATGTCAGTTAGAACATCGGCTGAAGAACAAGTTTGTTGAAGATCGAAAGTCTTAACCGACCTCTCCTTGTTTGAAGTCTGTTGTTAAGATTTAAATTTCAAAAAGAAAGTCACATGAGGGTTTGACCGTTCAGTCATTACCTCATTTGGCCCAACACAAGGTTGTCTCAGATGGAAAGCAAAAGAGCTCAGATGCCATATCGGGAAAGTCTGCAGAGATGAGAGACAAGCCATCGCTTTCAAAGATCAGAGATCAACAGCTCCTCCAACGGCTAGTTGATACTCTCCGCCTATAAATAGAGGCCTTCATTCATTCGAAGATACAAGATACAGACAAGAGAAGACACACGCGCGAGAAGAAATCTGAGAGCAAGAAAAGAGCAATATTTTTCATAAGCTGAACTGAATCTCTTAGAACATCACTTGTTGAGAGTTCTAGAGTTAGTTTGTTTTTGTGTCTTTAGATCGAACCTTGAGAACATCACTTAGTGAGAGTTCGTAGAGAGTTAGATCATAGCTCACTTCACGTTAGAGCTTTTAGTTGGAAACCCATTTTCTTCCACCTGAAAAGGTTTAGGATTCTACTCTTCCTGCAATTGAGTAGTTAGGTCGTTTAGTACCCGGAAACTAAACTGTAAGGTTGATAAGTACCCGCAAACTTATCCTTAACGGTTGCTCAGCCCACGTAAGCTGAGTGGTTTGTCCAGAAGAACTTGGACAGAGTTGTGTGGACTCACAACTCCCCGTGGACGTAGGAGTTCTCTCCGAACCACGTAAATCCTGTGTGTCTGTGTTTATTTCTGTTCAGTTACTTATTGCATTTTCAACTGACCAAACTAACCGGCATACAAACTGCATTTTTACATATAAACTGTCTTGGTTTTTGACCAATCCTGCACAAAAGCGTGAGTTGTTTTTACGAGTATAATTTCCACCACATTCCGCACAACACCACTCTCACAGCTGAATTCTCTTACTCAGTTGTGATTTCAGCTGAGACTTTCTTTACTTGGTTGAAGTTTTTGGGGGTTAAGCTTTCAAAGTTGAAAAATCCTGACTGGTGTATTCCCCCCCCCCCATACACCAGTAACTCGTATCGGGACCATCATGGTGCATATGAGCTGACCCTAGAAAAAAATAATCGAAAAAAAGTCGACGGGTTGACTCGGGTTTAACCCGCTTTGACCAGGCCAAATCTTGACCCTCCATCACCCATAGATTTATGGTGAAGATTCATTCTTATTTCTTAAGATAAGATCTATTCTCATATGATTTATCCATATATATATATATATATATATATATATATATATATATATATAATTGGATTTCAGGTTTTTTTGGATTCTACAAGCCTCGATCCGATCTGAAATCCAAAATTTTGAGATAGTGAAATTCGATCCGAAATGCAAAAATTCCGAACCTAATTTCATGTTTTAGTTTGATTCGATTGGGATTTTCAGTTTTTCAATCATTTTGCTCACCCAACTAATGTCGAAATATTTGGAATCAGTTTTCCAATCATTTTGCTCACCCAACTAATGTCGAAATATTTTCCAAACGATTTTTTCTTTTTGTGTGTGTGTATATGACTAGCAACCATTCATGATAACACGATCTCTAATCATCAATTTTAATATGATCATGCTATAGCATATGTAAATCATGTTATATGATAGTGTGGTCATGTCATCGCTCATGCGAGTGAATTTGTCGGTGTAGTCGTGCCATATGATTATATTGTAGTTAATATTTGTGTTTCCGTATTACTTTGAGAAAATTTTTTATTAGGTGCATATGTACTACATTACCTCTTACATAGTATTTTATTAATATTATATAAACAAATAATTTTAATGTAAGAGATAAGTGTAATACATGTACATGCGAAAAATTTTCGAATAGCATTTAAGGAGGAACTTTGACTTGGGTATGGACGGTCCATTTTCATATAAAATCCAATATGAATGTCGATTTTCTAAATAATAATTATATTGTACTCTCTTATCCTACACATTATGTCTCAATACCATTCTCTCCGTCTCACTCATTATATCTATGTAGTGATGGACACAATAATTAAGAACAAATGGTAAAAAGATAGAAAGTGAGTATGTCCCACCATTTTTAAAGTAGTTTGAATGATTAATTCTTTCCTTATATGAATATAGACAAGACAAGTGAGACGTCTATTTAAGAAATATGTAAACACAATGAGTAAGATGAAAAAGTATTAGACATGGAAATTTAGGAGAAAGATAAAAATATAAAAAGTGAGTAGATTTCTCCACTTTTGAAGTTTTAATTCTTTTCATATTAGGTAAGGAATATATTGAGTAACATTTATTTAAGGTAAGTTAGTCATACTGAATAAGACGGCTGGAGTAATTAAGGGATATATAACAACTTTTTAATTCATGAATTTTATCCCATTTTACATTTTTAACTCAAACTTAATAAATTTACATATTAAATCATGTACTCAATCGTTTACAATTTCAACTCATACTTTATTTTCTCTCAATTTAAAAAAAAAAAAAAAAAAACTCATAGTTTCACTCACCGGGATAGCTGATGTGGCTGAATTTTGCTCGACGGCATGAAATATACGAAATATGTCATATTAAATGATGTTCCATTCTAGATGTTTAGGAAGATGAAACAACGGCATTTTATTATAATTCCTCTAAATTTTCCGGCGAGTGAAACAAATCATGAATTCAAACTCTAAAAAATTATTGATATACAAATTTTTACAATTTTAAATGAAAATTACAAAGTAATGCAAATTAAGTTCGTAATTTTGAAATCAATAATTCTATTCGGACATACTATGTCTGGACAAACGTACTTGAAATAGGAAAAACATTGTCCGATTGCCTTCAAAAAAAATTTCCTACTCAGACCTCCTTCCGAAATATCGATCTCACACACATCCGATCCCAAATTTTACTCTCAACCACACCCAAGTCCTAAACTTCTGAATTTAAATTGGAATTAAACTTTATAATTAAAATTTAAAAAGTGTATATTTATTAATAACCAAACTGTTGAAACTACGAAATTAAATTATTAATTACGAAATTCCATTAAATCTGTATTTTTACCATCGTATGTCTGGACATAATATTTTTTTGAAATATAGTAATGCCAAGTAATTACAATAATTTTTTAAATTGTCATATCTTAAAACATGGAGCGGTTTTGGGTGTTGGTTCCAACGAAGTTTGCCCGTTTCTTTCGATCTCTCACTCGTCGAATCTCGCTGTCATTCACTTAACAAATTAAAAAACAAGAAAAATAGTTTCCGCAGGATAAACTTCAATATTTATAAAAATAAAAAATAATTATGCTTCATTTCAGGAACTGTATAAACTACATGCTTGAAATTATATGTGTGGAGAGTTTTTTTAAGCCGGTAACTTTGAACAAGTTGTAATAGAATGACAAATTTTTATTAATTTATAATTATAAGATAATTTTAAAAATTTGGCTATTGAAGGACAATATTTAAAAAAATTGGCAATTGAAGAACAAGTCGGATTGAGCCAAATTATACATTTTTCTCGGCCCGGTGCCTACGTGCACTTTACATAAGCAAAGAAGATGAATTAATCAGGCATTACCGTAATATGCAATCAAAATTTATATCGTATTTTGTGCTATATTTAGCTTATACTTCTACTCATTTTATGAGATCCATTTAGCCATATTTTGAAACTAAACAATGTGGAGAATATTCTACTTTTGGAATTGAAATGTTATTTGTCAGTTTAGTCTCATTTACCTTACTTTAAATATTTAATTTTTTTATATTATTTTTTGTACGGTTTGAATTTTGCTTCCAATTAATCAAGTTGGGCATATGTGTATTTGTTAAATAGTTTTTGTTGGCTATATTGGAGGTTTAAGAATATTATTTGGTTTGTGTTGATTACGATACTACAAAAGTTTATACTATATCTAGTCACGTAACCATTGGGCCGCTTAAATTACGCCATGTGAAAAAAATGTGTAATTTGACCCATCGTACTAAAATTTGTCATTCAATTGCCAATTTTCTTTATTTAAATATTATCCTACAATAACAAACCCATAAAAATTTGTCCTTTTATTAAAACTTGCCCAAAGTTACGGGCCTAGAAAAAACTCTCTACTCAAATTATATGTTAAACAACTTATATTTGGATTATTGCTCAAAATACTAGCGTGAGAGAGAGAGAGAGAGAGAGAGAGAGAGAGAGAGAGAGAGAGAGGGGCAATGATAAGATTTAGGTAGAAAGTTAGGAGTGTGAGAAATTGTAGTATTGATATTTGGCAAGGTTGGATGAGATTTAAAGCAAGAAAAAAACCGTAGTGTTTAAAGGGATGAGGGATCTGATTCCATAGCTTTCATCTACATGCCCAAAATCTATCTTCATTCCTTCTTCCACACTAAGAATTGAAATCATTAATTATTTCAGTACAAGCAGAGCATATGTTCCTAAAGCATCTCATACAGTTCAAATTATTCTCATGCATCCTTATAAGATAATAAGAGAACAACTTTGCTTTTTGCTCCAAAAAAGAAACCCAATACAAATGAAAAGAAATAAAAACGATAAATCTCCTGCAACTTTTTAAGTAACTGATCGAAATAGTAAGCGATGGAAAACAGCTTTTATTGTATGAATTTGTAATAATTAAATGCCAATGATCCAAATATTTGCACTTTGACTCTAATCTCTAAAAGTTGGTCTATTTAAGTGACACCGTTAATTTATTTTCTTCAATTGGTCTAAATTAAGTGACTTCCTCTATTCTTGTCTTATAGTATTGTCAGAAATGAAATCATTACTATCAACTTTGATGCAATTCTTTTTTTTTTTCTATTATTATTATTATTATTATTATTATTATTATTATTATTATTATTATTTTGAGAATAACTTTGATGCAAATTAGTTAGTGGGAAATTATTTATTAGAGATGGCTGGCATATGAGGGTGTAGCAAGTACAATTTTAACCGTTGGTATTTGTCTGATATTTGTAGGCCAACACCCTATTTAATTCATCAACTGTCGCTCTCTGTGGCATTTTATTTAATTTTATCAAGACTGCCACTCCAATTCAATAATTACTATTACTAATTAACAGTAAAAACTAGGCCTGCTTATTCGGTTACCCGATCACTAATCGAACCGAAAAATCGGTTAACCAGAACCAAAAAACGTGGAAATGCCACCCGCTAACCGACCCGAACCGGTTAGTCGGGTACCGATAACCGACCGGTTCGGTTAGGCGGGTACCCGACTAACCGACCATATACCCGACCTCTGTAATAATCGGTTATTCGGGTAATTACCCGAGTAACCGATAATAATAACCGATTTTGCCAAAAAAGAAATCGAAATATAGCCTCTGTTTTCTATTATATTCAAAAACAAGATGTTGGATTCAGTAAATATTTTATTACTATGACATAAGGCCAAACAGATTAGCATCTAGCAGAGAACTGTCACTGAATCTCGCAGCCCATTCAGCATCTCTTTCTCACTCCCCCTAGCTCCCCCTCACACACTCACACGCGTGTGTGTGTGCATGTGTTATCCTGTTTTTCCATTTCTCCATGTTAATAATTTTTAACCCTCTTCTTCGTCTGTTGAGCTGCAGAAAATGTTGCTCCCATTAAAATATATATGCACGCTCGCCAGCACACACATGGTTTCTTAAATTTGTTGTACAAATACTTCCTCCATCGACTAAATGGTTGCCACATTGTGGACGATACGAGTTTTAAGAAAATGGTAGGTAGTAGTGAATTATAGTGAGTATTATTGTGAGTGGAGTAAGGGTCCCACAATAAATGTGAGTGGAGTAGTAAAAGTGGTAACCATTTCGTGGATAAACTTATGTAGCAAAAGTGACAACCATTTTGTGAACGGAGGGAGTAATAGTTACTCCGTCCCAAAACAAGTACCTCATTTACTATATCGGGTCAAATAATAAATAATTATTTTTTTTCAAAAATTGTTGGTCATATCACTTTTAACCATTCACCTTATCCGCACCCAAAAGAAACAAGTTACTTGTTTCGAAACGAGTATTCATTGTTACTCTCTCCAATCAATTTCAATAAGTCCATTTTCCTTATTTGGGCGATTCATTTTATAAAGTTCATTTCTAAAAATGGAAACTAGAACATACATAAACAACTCACTATAATTCATAGTAAATTATTATACTCCCTCCGTTCCGTTCAACATATGTCTCACTTCTTTTTGACACGAAGATTAAGAAAAGAAGAATTAGATGTAAATTGTGTGTTTAGTGTAGTGAATAAAGTGATATAAAGTATTTTTTAATTAATAAAGTGATATAAAATGTTTTCGAAGTAACATAAAGTGATATAAAGTGGTTTTGAAGTGATATAAAGTGAATAAAGTGAATGAAACATGTTGAACGGAACGCCAAAAAAGGAAAGTGAGACATGTTGAACGAGACGGAGGAAGTATATATCAAGAGAAAACTACTAACTCTCCTCTTTTCTACTTCCTTTGACAAGAATACCCGAAAAGTTAATTTATTTTTCCAACTTTATCATAAACAATTCATTATTTTAATATCGGTATCGGATCACATGATTTAATGAAATGAATTGGAGGAAATAGTACTTGTCTCGTGTAAAATATGGCGGTAAAAAAAAACAGTAAAGAGGAATATCCATTAATTAAGTAGCTAAGCTCGATGAATATTTATAAGCGCGGAATTAGTGGATGAGAATAAAACTTGAGAAGCAGAGACCCGCAGCAGGAATCTATCCTTTAAATTTTTTTTCTCTCTTTTCCTTTCCTTTCCGAAACAATTCGGATTCCCAAAGCACTATCCAAAGATGAGAAAATTGGATATATTTTGCCCATCGCAAGCATCCACATCCATATGCCTAAGCATGGCCTCACCATCATCACCCGATTCCAATGTCGTCGCCGGAAGCGCTAGTCCGGCCATCGACCGGTACAATCCCATCATCCGAGACTCCCGGAGATGCGGCAACCCGCTCCCGCCCGCCGCTCGCCACAAGAAAAAGACTAATCCGAAGCTTCCTCCCAAAGATAACATAAATAATGATAGAGAGATAGTGAAGAAGAAGAACAATGTGCAGAGTTCGAGGAAGAGCTGGAGCTGCACCAAGCCTGGAGACTTCATTAGTCCTCCTGGCTCAACCAGGTATTTGTTGAGTGGAAAGGAGCTGCTCAACGCTTTGTCGGATTTCGACCACGAATCGAAAGATAAGGATGTGCAGAATGATGAATCATCGTACCATGAAAGACCAGCCCAAACTCAAAAAGATATTCATGTACAAAATGATGAATTATCGTACCATGAAAAACCGGCCTCCTCGGTCTCTCCCGCACCTGACCAGGTTTGTTCTCTCTTACCTTGTCTTCTCTCTCTAATATGCCTGTTCGAGTTTGTTAAGTTCATATTTTGTGTTGCAGGTGGTGGTTCTAAGAGTGTCGTTACACTGTAGAGGATGTGTGAAGAAGATGAGAAAGCATATTTCTAGAATGGAAGGTGTGTGTGTGTGTGTGTTTTATATCTTTGCTTCTAGCTACATGTATTATGTATATATAAAATAAATAAAGAAGGATTTGTGCAGGAGTGAAGTCGTTCAACATAGATTTTGCAGCGAAGAAGGTGACGGTAAGCGGGAAGGTAACGGCGTTGGAGGTGCTGTCGAGCATATCGAAGGTGAAAAACGCGCAGTTGTGGGGTGCCCCCACCATTTCATCGGAATTCAAAGGCGCTGCTGCTGCTGCTGCTTCTTCTGCTTGGGTTACAGATCATAAAGCAGGGAGTTTTATTGGAGTAGCTTCTTGATCGATCTACTAATTTGTTATTGTTCCGTCTTAATTAGTTGTTGTAAATTCATACGCTGTTTTATTGTTGTGTGTCTGTGTTTGAGGAACCATCATACTAGCTATCATGTTTCATCTTTTAGATTAAATTAAGTTAGAACAAACAATCTGCGAATATTTTTGTCAAGTTTCTGCACTTGCACTTTGGAATTGGATTCTCTGCTTTAGCTGCGCATGAATACTACCGACTGTTTTTTTTTTAATTTTACTCATAAATATCTTTGAAAATTTCTCAAAGTTAATGATAAGTAGGGGATATTGATATTGAGATCAAAATGGTTAGTAGCCGCCTCAAAAAATAAAATATTAATAAATAAATAAATAAATAAATTACAATATATGATAAACCAAGTAAAACATATTTCGTGTTATAAATTAGAGAGAGATAAGAGAGCAGAGAGAAGAGTGTGAGAATTGTGTGTCTTCCATTTCAGGACTAAACCTCTATTTATAATGATAGATGGAGCATGTTTAGGGATGTTACTTGCACATCAAGTAACACAAATCTTGGCCATGAAGTAATACGAGTCTTGACCATCAAGTAACTAATTACTTGGTCACCAAGCAACTATTGCTTGGGTGTCACTCACATAGATATTTACAACACTCCCCCTTGAGTGATAAATCCCTAAATAGATATTGCCTCATTAAAATCTTGCTAGTAAAATCTAGTGGGACAAAACCTAGTCGAAGGAAAAAGAGTACAATTGCTCTCCCTGATCTTGAGATCACTGTACATCTTTGAGTTGACGCATGCCGATCTTGTGTATCAACTTTCTGAATGTTGTTGTTGGTAATGCCTTTATGAATAAATCCGCCAAATTGTCACTTGAGCGAATTTGTTGAATGTTTATATCACCACTCTTTTGGAATCGTGTGTGTAGAAAAACTTGGGAGAAATGTGCTTCGTCCTATTGCCTTTGATATAACCTTGCTTGAGTTGTGCGATGCAAACAATATTGTTTTCATATAAAATAGTTGGTTTGGCCTTTGATGAAGCTAACCCGCACGACTCTTGGATATGGTTTGCCATATTTCTCAACTAGACACATTCTCGACTTGCTTCATGAATTGCAATAATCTCAGAATGATTTGAGGATGTTGCAGTCAAGGTTTGCTTCACAGACATCCATGATATAGTAGTTTCACCACTTGTGAAAACGTAACCAATTTGAGACTTAGCTTGATGTGGATCAGATAGATAACCTGCATCTGAATACCTTACAAGAGATTGATCGGAATTTTCCGAATAAAATAATCCAAGATCAATGGTACCCTTTAAATACCGTAGAATGTGCTTAACACCATTCCAATATCTCAAAGTGGGCACAAAGCTATATCTTGCGAGAAGATTTACAGAAAAAACTATATCTGGTCTAGTGTTATTAGCTAGATAAGTAAATGCTTCAATGGCGCTTAGATATGGTACTTAGGACCAAGTATCATTTCACCATATTCAATAGGTCGAAATGGATGTTTCTTTATATCAAGAGATCTAACGACCATTAGTGATGCTAATGGATGAGCATTATCCATGTAAAATAGCTTTAACGTTTTTTCTGTGTATGTGGATTGATGAATAAACGTTCCTCCTCGGACACGTTCAATTTGTAATCCAAGACAAATTTTTGTCTTTCCTAAATCTTTCATCTCAAATTTTTTCTTTAAATATTCAGCAGTTTATTGAGCTCTTCAGGAGTCCCAATTAAATTCAGATCATCAACATAAACTGCTATGATTGAAAAATTCCTTTTTAGTTTTCTTTATGAAAACACATGGGCATATATCATCATTCTTGTATCCTTCTTTTAAAAGATACTCACTTAGTCTATTATACCATATACGCCTAGACTGTTTCAACCCATACAACGATTTTTGCAGTTTAATCGAAAACATGCTTTTGGGTTTTGACTTTAATGCTTCAGGCATTTTAAATCCTTCAGGGATTGTCATGTATATGTCATTATCTAATAACCCATACAGATATGCAGTTACTACATCCATAAGGCGCATAGCAAGCCTTTGTGACACAACCAGACTAATCAAAAATCTGAAAATACTCGCATCCATTACTGGAGAGTATGTTTCCGCGTAATCAATTCTTGGTCTTTGAGAGAAACCTTGTGCTACGAGCCTTGCCCTATATCTCGTAACTTTATTTTTCTCGTTTCTCTTTCTAACAAAGGCCCGTCCGTATCTAACAGGGATTTCACATGCTGGAGTTATGACTATAGGTCCAAATACTTTTCGATTATCACATGAATTCAATTCCCTTTCTATAGCTCATTTCCACATTGGTCAATCATTTCTCTGTTTACATTCAGTAACAAATTGTGGTTTAGGATTCGGATCCTCATTTAAAATTTGATGAGCTATATGAAAGGCGAATATATCATCCACAATGATATTTTCTCTCTCCAGTATCTTATTAGAGGATGCATAATTTATTGAGATCTCATGATTTTCAGATACTTGTAATTCTTCAGGAATTACATTACTTTCATGTGATTGATTAGTCACTTGTAATTCTTTAAGAATTACATTACTTTGATTTGATTGATCAATCATTTTCGTCATTACTTGGTTGCCCCTTTCTTTTCCTGGGCACAGAATCTTTGGAATCAAGTGGTCGACCACGTTTTTGACGAATTTTAGACTAATTTGCTGTCAAAGCTATTTATTCTTCAGGGACATTAATTTTAGCAGGAGTATTTGCAGCATGTATGTAAGATTATGTCACTTTTTCTTGTATCTACAAAAGCATCAGGAATTTGATTTGCAACCCTTTGCAAATGAATGATCTTTTCAACTTCTTGTTCACATTGATTACTTCTGTAATAAAAATGTGACAAGTTTTTCTCATTCCAAGATATTTCCCTGTGCTTTTCTGAATGCAGATTTGTCCTCCCTAATGTTGAAAATGTCATTTCATCAAAATGACAATCTACAAACCGTGCAGTAAATTAATCACCCGTCAAAGGTTCAATATACCTTATAATCGAGGGTGAATCAAATTCAACATATATCCCAAGCCTTCGCTGGGGCCCCATTTTTGTTCTTTGCGGGGGTGTTATTGGGACATAAACTCTGCAACCAAAAGTTCGTAAGTAAGAAACATCAGGTTCTCGACCAAGAATAATTTGATCGGGGAATATTCATGATTAGCCGATGGTCTTATTCGAACTAATGTTACGGCATGTAATATGGCATGACCCCAAGCAGTAGTTGGGAGTTTCAACTTCATAAGTAATGGTCTAGCAATCAGTTGAAGTCGTTTAATAAATAACTCTGTCAAGCCATTTTAAGTATGGACATGAGCTACTGAATGTTCAATCTCAATTTCAATAGCCATACAATAATTTTCAAATGCTTGAGACCTAAACTCACTAGCATTATCAATACGAATTCTCTTAATAGAATTGTCTGGAAATTGAGATCTTAACTTTATAATTTGGGCAAGTAATCTAGAAGAAGCATCAATCAATACCATAAAGTATAAAAATGGTCCACATGGTGGATATATAAGTCCACAAATATCTCCTAGAATTCTTTCCAATAAAGATGGATAATCCACATTAACCTTCGTATATGAAGGTGTAATGACTAACTTGCCTTGTGCACAAGCATCACATGGGAATTCATTTGTCATAAGAATCCTTCGATTCTTCATATTGTGCCAATGTGAATTATTAATTATCCGGCACATCATAGTAGCTTCAGGATGTCCAAATTTATCATGCCAAAGCATAAAAGCTTTTTGTGTCAATGAACTTCAGGTTCATGACATGGTTTGTCTCAATTGCCTTTATGAATGTATAATACATTCCAAAAGGTAGTGCTGATAATTTTTCTTTTGTCTGCTTATAGCCAGACACAAAAAAATTTATACAAAGATATTCATTGCCACCTTCTGCTATATTCTCAATGTAGTATCCAGTACCGCGAATATCTTAGAAACTTAGTAAGTTCCTTTTAAATTTACTAGAATACAAGACATTTTCAATATCTAATTTAGTATTTGGCAAAACGATACAAGCTCTTTTGGAGCCTTCAATGATATTTCAATATCTAAGTTACGATCCTATTTTAACAATTACCTCGACATTTTAGCATGCATACAAGTAACTAAGGGTAAATTTTACAATGTCCAAGGCTCGTTGCTTTTTCAAAAATATCCCAATAATTAATAATTTTTATGTCTAACGCTTTCAAAAATCTCCCAATTTGATTAATTATATATTTATATCTGACGTTAATTTTGACATATCACGCCAAAACAGGGCGGTTTTGGGGTTGTGTAGGGTAGGCAATCGTACAGAACCCCGAAAAAATGAGGGTCCAAAATAAATAAATAAATAAATAAATAAATATATATATATATATATATATATATATATATATATATATATATATATAGATGAATTAGTATAAAAATATTTCCTAGTGTGAGAACCTGAGAATATGCTTAAATTAATATGTAGTCATGCTTAAATTTATAAATTGTTATGCTTAATAAGATTCATGTTTTGTATATAAACGTTAGTGCTTATATAAGATCATGCTTGAATCTATATATATTCATGTTTCAACTAATCACAATCATAGATCATCCTTATATAATGTTTATATAAATAGGCATGAACATAATTAAGCATGCTAATATATTAATTTAAGCATGATTACAAAGTAATTTAAGCTTGTTCTCACGTTCTCACACTAGGATTGATTTTTATATGAACCAATCCCTATATATATATATATATATATATATTTAAATTTAAATAGTTAAATGTCTTAACAGTTAATCCAATAGGTCAGTGGTAGAGCTTGTTATTTAAGCTTGTTTGGTCCTTTGTTCGATTCTTGATTAATCTTATAAAATGATCAATCAGTAAAAACAATTACGTAATTGTCTGTATTTTAAACGTATTTATATTATTTTTATCTCCTTCAACTGAATCGTTAACTTCTTCCAATTCCAAAATTGTAAAGCTCCTTACTTAAACTTATAAATTTCTAACCATTTTTTGTTTTTTAACAAAATTTTGTCTCTATTAAATTTTGATTTATAAAATTTATATGTTTTATTAACTATAAATTAATGTTCAAATTTCAATAGGGTCGCTGAAAACGGTTTCGATTCCAATAACATTAATTTTATTTCTGAACTCTTATGAAGTTTAATTGTTTTTTTTAATTCGTGTATGGCTAACTTTAAGAGATTGTTTTAGATTTTTTTTATTTATAATTTGTAAAAAATTATACTTTATTAAAAATTATCTATTCATAACTTTTTTTTTAACTATAGATTAGGGCCAATTTTAAAAATTTGCATAGGGCCCCAAATTTCTTAGCCCCACCCCTGCGCTAAAATATGATATAGAAATACACTTTAAATTTTCTCGTGACACAAATTCAAAACAACATCCTTTTGAGTTTGTAACTAGAAGAGTGGGCTGACTGAGCCAAAGGTCTTGCATTCAAACTTTGTTAATGTAGTTTTCCTATCCAATGTAGTTTGTAGGCTATTATACATGAATCGGGGCAGTGACGGACCCCCCTTACCGGGGGCACAATATTTTCATTTTTTTTTACTAAGTATATATATGTTATATATTTTGTATATTTATTTAATAAAATTATAATAAAACAAGTAAACTTTAAAATTAAATCCACCTACGGGATTACCCCCACTCCGTCCACTAAATCACATTCACTCCCTCCAAAATATTTCAACGAACTGCTTCTATTTCATCCCAACTTTAAGGTTTATATATATATATATATATATATATATATATATATATATATATATATATATATATATAATTTATATTGCAACATTAATTAGATGAATAATATACTCTTAGGGTTTTCATTTTCTCATAACTCGTAAGAAATTTAGCTAGTAGGAATCCAATTTTGATTTATTGGTTTACAGGATTTCGGTTTTAGGGAATAACACATTGAATTGTGTAGATTAATTAGGGTTTAGAATGTATAATGTATGACATTTTAATTTAATGGATATAAAGAGCATTGGTACAACCATTGTTATTGGAGAATATGATAATAGACCGATTATTATGTAGTAAATTTATAACTTAGTACTCCCTCCATCCCTAAAATTATTTCAGTAGTATTTCATTTTTCATTGTTCCATTAAAGTGTCGTTTTTTAGACGTCTTCCCTAGTCACAATGTGTGACCCTTTTTCCCCTCATAGTACAAACAACATTAGATTTTTTAAAACCCGTGTCAGTGAGTATGTAATTATTTTGTGCCCTCATAATGAAAAATTCTTGTTCCGTCCCTGAATGGGGGTTTAATAGGGCTTTACCCAATATGCATCAAAAGTAGCAATTGTGGTTCTCACGATATTCAAAAAAAAAAAAATAGTGTATTTTCATACAAAATTTATAGTGTGAAAGTAGTAAGGTAGTAAAATCAGTCATATCCCACTCACAAACTTAATATGCATGCATGAACCATATATATTTTCATTACATTCTTATTTATCCGTAAACTAATACGAGAAAGCTATAGAATCAACGGATTAATTATTTAACCTCCAACACTATCACAGAGGAATACGAGGCGGCGGAGGTGGTGCATCGCTGGTTTTGTTCGACGGAGCTGACGGCGGAATCGGCATGCCTTTTGGAAGCCGTCCGAATACAAGCTTCAACCGCTGTGGCGGCGGACGTGGCGGCGTGCCGCTGGTTTTATTGGACGGACCTGACGGCGGAATCGGCACGCCTTTGGGCAGTTGCCCAAAAATAATTTTCCGATGAGCGGTCGGGGTTGGGGTGGGGAGAGTGTGGGCAAATCCTGCTAAAAGGAAGGCTTGTAAAACAACTGCAATTACCAGAATTAATTGACTAATCATCTTTCTTAATTTTTGTTTCTTGAGATGAAATCATTAGTTTGTCGCACATTATATAGGAGGAGATAAAGAACACTTAATTAGTTTTCAGATCTTCTTTCCAGCTATTCTATTTTCGGTTTTAATTTTTTGTATCGTGGATATGTTTTGTTTCTTAATTAGGGTTGATTTATTACATATGTAGGGTATATAAATTCTTTTAGTGGAAAGTAGAGATTAAGATTAATACATCAAATGATAGTGTGGGATTATGAATTCAATGCTGTATCCTTTCAACATTAATTGTATAAGATTGCCATAACCTAGATTAATGCTGTATAGTGGACAATTATAGATTTGTGTATTTGTCTATATATTTATAACCGGAGTACACAATATGACAAAGGGTAGTGATAATCGGCCACCTAGTGGCCAGCCACCACCGATTTTTTTTGCCCAAACCGGTTATTTGGTCCGGTTTTATTTGGACCGATTTTTTTTTTAATTAATTGGGAAGACAATTCTAACCTTGATTAATTAAGGTAAATAATGACTAAATATTTTTTGAATGGACCGAAAATTTTATCCTATTAATTAGGGATAATTTATGATTTAATTGGATTTTATTTTCCTCCCATAATATATTTCTCTCTCTAATTTGTTCCTAAAATAATGGGATGATATTTCCCTCCCAATTTATTAACATTTTCGGATGATAAATAAAGGATAAAAATCAATTAATAAAACTACCCAAAATAATATCCATAATTATAGGAGATAATGATCTAATATAGGAAAACAAATTGCATAATTTTAAGAAACTATATAACTACCGTAATTAACATAATAAATCATTGAGAGTAATATGGAAAAAATAGTGAACCAGTTTAATGGAGAAAAAATCGGTTTTTTGGGATTAAGATAGGATTTACTTAATTAACCCTGATGGTCAGGCGACCAGGTGGTCAAACATCTTTATTGTATGACAAAATGAATAGTATATTTAATTTTTTTTTTGGGATGTTATATTTTTTTAGTTTATTGAAGATAGTTTGAATCGTAACTTTTAGTAATATTCAAATTTTAAGAATATCAAGATTTATTGGGCGTATTAAACTTTAGATTTTATATATATAAAGGTTTGAATACATTGTTAATTGATGAGATAATTAAAGAGTATATTGCATCTAATGACTACACCATGGGGGGGAAAAAAAAAAAAAAAAAAAAAAAAAAACAGAACCGTACATTTAGTGGCAAGTATAATTCATACCTACATTTTATTATTTTTACCAGATAATTAAATAGTGCTTTACTAATTAATGATTATCCCTTACTTTTGGGATGATTATATGTTAAAATTTCTCGGGGCTTATAAGATGCATGGATTATTGGTGATTATTATATAGGGTAATGATATTCGGTCACACGGTGACCAGCCATATACGTAAGAACAAAGAATATAGTAATCATACGGTATGGCTGATTCAAACTTTCCCTTTAATTTTAGATCCTACGTAGCGCAACCACAATTCGATATTTCTATTTATCTTAAATGGTGATTTCAAGTATTATTTTTTCAGATATATTATTTAGTAATCATATGTATGGCATTAAAATCTTTCCTTTATTCTCAATTTAGAGTATACCTAATAATTACCGAACTAAGTTTGATTGTTGCCCCAAGTCAATCGTGTACTACTTTTTTTTTTTCATATTATTATATTATTATTTTTTGCATTTGTAATTAACTATTATAATAGATTTAATTAATTGGTTTTAGTCTCTCTCTCTCTCTCTCTCTCTCTCTCTCTATATATATATATATATATATATAATATTAATACCGATGCAGATTCGAGGCCTCACCTTAAATTTAGGTTCTACGTGGTGCAACTATAATTCAGTATACCTATTTGTCATACATCTTCATTTTATGTATGTTAAATTTATAAATTCTATTATTATATACTCCCTCCGTCCCGTTCAAGTTGGCCACATTGGTTTCGGCACGGAGATTAAGAAGAAAAGGATTAGATGATAAAGGTTGTATTTAGTGTATTTTGTAAAGAGTATTTAATTGGTAATGATAAAGGTGTTTTGAGTGGAAAGTTACTATTGCATAAAGTACATTACTATTCATAATGTACTATTTGAATTAAATATTCAAACAAACCAAATCATCTCATTAAAATATTCATTGATATACAATCTGCAAATTGAGGCTAGAATGTCTGGCGCCATATATTCACACTAAAATGAAAATGTTGGCGCCTAAATGGAAACAAACCATGCACAAAAACCGGTGCCTAAATACAACATTCAAAAATTGCTAAAGCTGCCTATAAATACTGCAGTCAGTTTGTAAACCCAAAACTCATTTTGACCAAGCATATTCTACAGAAAAATGAGAGGGAAAGATAGTAGCACTGAAAAAAGGAACTCCATCATCCAGTTTCTTCTTCAAGCCATCATACGGGGAAAGCTGCCAAGGGGGTTAATGCAAGAAGCTTGCACCAGATTTGAAGTCTCCGGCAGATCAGTCAGGCGTTGGTGGGCTGATGCAAAAAAACAAATGGAAACAAACCAGTGCATTAATTCGGTCAGAAAGAGAAAACCAATCAGAATATTAAAGAGGTTAGAAGTAGCACGGATGAAAGCTCTGCCACTAGCACAAAGATCAACAATTAGAAGTTTGGCCGATGGCCTTAACTGCAAAAAGACCACAGTTGGAAGATGGATATGTGAAGGCAAGATCAAAGCTCACTCAAATGCTGCTATCAAACCCTCTCTTACAGCTTCAAATAAGATGCAAAGGTTGATGTTTTCACTTGATGCACTAGAGAGGGACAGAAATACTAACAAGTTGATGTTCAAGACCATGCACAACACTGTCCATGTAGAAGAGAAATGGTTCTACATCACTAAAGCCAACCGCAAGTTCTACTTAACACCTGGGGAGGCTGAACCATATAGAGCATGTCAATCAAAAAAATACATAGGCAAGGTAACGTTTATGAGTGCAGTAGCTAGACCTCAATTCAATGCAGATGGTTCTGTTTTATTTGATGGCAAGGTAGGTATATTTGCATTCACTGAAATGGTACCAGCAAAAAGAAAATTCAAGAACAGAGATGCAGGTATGTTGGAGGAAAAGACAATTCCAAGCATCAACATGCCAGTAATCAGAGATAATTTCATCAATCAGGTTGTTTGCTTTTATGTTTTCATGCATTTAAACTCACCAAACTGTCAGAATTTAAGTCATATGCATCCTGTAAACAGATAGTACCAGCCATAAAAAAAACATGGCCTGAAGGTGCTAGCAAACTCATCTACATTCAACAAGACAACGCAAGACCTCATATAAGAGATTCTGATCCTGATTTTAGAGCTGCTGCCAGCTCGGATGGTTTTGACATTAGAATTGTTAATCAACCTCCCAACTCCCCCGACATGAATATAAATGACCTAGGGTGGTTCAGGGCAATACAAAGCTTGCAACAAAAATCAGTTTGTTTGAACACTTCAGAGCTAGTCACTGCAGTCACAGATTCATTTCATAATCTGGAGGTTTCCAAGCTCAACAAAGTGTTCTTAACATTGCAAAGCTGTATGATTGAAGTTATAAGGTTGAAGGGGCATAATGCATACAAGATTCCTCACACAAAGAAGGATGCTGCAGCTGCACAGAACATGCTTCCAATAACTATGGAAGCTCCAGAAGCTCTAGTACAAGAAGGCATAGATAATCTCAAAGAGCAAGGGGCATCTGAAGGAATTGAAGGACTGATTGAAAGATTGGGGATGAACCAGAATGCGGATTAGAGAGAAAATCAGTTGGATAAATGCATAGGGTGTTTTGTTTTTTGGATTATGCCTTGAAAACATTAGATGTAGTTTTTGATAATGTTTTAGGTGTAAACTAACCCTGTGATTCTGTGTAGTAATATATGCATATGCAACTTATTTGAAGCCGTTTTTGTTCACATCTCATACAATCATTGAATCATAGATGTTGCACAAAAATCCATCACCAAACTTAAACACACAGTGAGCATTATCATATCATCTCTTAGCAAAAAATTAACCCAACACTGTCCAACTGTGCTCTTTCATGCAGTCAATCAGAGGTAATCACGAAGACACACAATTGCACACAAATACAGAACGAACTCACCCTGAACAATTGTGTACAGGTTTTAGGAGGTTTAGGCAAGAGGGAGTTTTGAGCTGTCCCTGGAGAATTTGGAGAATTTGACCTTGTTCAAGGGGCAACAAAATTAAAATGAGATCAGTCAAAAGTGATTGTCATATTCCAGAAAAATAGAAATGAAATAAAAATCACCTAAACAAGTTTGGTAGGAAAACTCCCATCATCCCACCATCAGCGCCGGCGCCGGAGGGATCTGCCACCAGCCTCCGGCTCAGATCGTGGCTTTTCCGTCGCTGTTTGCACTTCATCATGGCGGCAGAGGGGCGGCGAATGATCGACGGCGGCGAGACACGTCCTCGCTTCACTCTATACCTATCTTCGATCTCCATCGCGCCAATCCAAGCGTTCGCAGCTTCGAGTTGATCTTCAGTGTCGGGAACCACTGTCCCGCTCAGATCCACTACAAAATCGACCGGAGTTGGGGGTGGAGATGAGGGTGGGATGTCCGGAACAACTGTTTCGCTAAGATCCACCACGAAATCAGCCGGAGTGGCAGTCAATGAGGGTAGAGATGAGGCTGGGGTGTCCCAAACCACTCCCACGCCCAGATCTCGGCCAAGGTAAGCCGGAGTAGAAATCAGTTCCGGTGTATCGGTGGATTGAGAATCATCCCAAAACCGAGGGCAAGGGCAAATGGGGTCTTCAAAGAATGGGTTCATCATGGCGAAGACATGGTGATTAGTCGGAGGGTAGCCGGAGAAGAGGCACGACGGAGAGAGACGAGTAAAAGAGTGGGAGGAAACTGAGATGGTGAGAGGCAGAAGTGTCAGAGAAGTAGAGAGTGAGGATGCGAGTGAGAGAATATAGACGTTAGGGATTAGGGTTAGTGATAAAGTGGGCTAATATATTGGGCTTAATGGTATAGATTAGTGGCCCTAATTGTTGCCAAAAAAGGAAAGTGGCCAACTTGAACGGGACACCTTAATAGGAAAGGTGGCCAACTTGAACGGGACATAGGGAGTATTTAATTAATAATTATGATGGAAAATTGATGTATATAAGTTATAATATGTTAAATATGCGTAAAGAAATCTCAGATTTTCGAATAGTATCTATCATAATTTTAGATAAGGCATATAGGGGTAAGCTTTATACATATTTATTGTATTATTATAAGTATTCATATATTTTGTATTGTAATTGTATGGTAAGAATACATTGATAAGTTTCAAAAGTTTTGTCTTCTTCTTTTATATAAGTATAAATCGAGTGTGCACAAATTTCGTACGAAAACTTTTTTAGGTGTATTTTCCTTCTTTTCATGTTCTTGCAAATTATTATGTGTCTTGAGTTTAATATTAATAAATTATTAATTTTATTCCAGTAATCGATGATCTTTACTTCTCTGAAAAAGTTGCAATGCAACCATCGAGAAAAAGGTTCATTTTCATTATTTCTTTTCAGTTTATGTGAGTTTAATTTTAAATTTTATTCCAGTAATCGATGATCTTTACTTCTGAAAAAGTTGCAGATCCATGCAACCATCAAAAAAGGTTTGTTTTCATTATTTATTTTCAATTTATGTGAGTTTGATTATTTTGCTTATTCATGTGAAAAAAAGTGTATTAACTACATATTAGAATGCTGATGAAAAAATTAGTTTGGAGAATCTGATGGACACGAAGATGTATATGTTTTTATTTTTAGTAATATAATTAAGAAGCAAGAAATGTAAAAAAAAAACAAGTACATATACTCCTTTTTCATTGTTTAGTGTTACTTTTGAAAAAAATCACTTTATTTTGTATATACAGTTATGGAAAAAGAAACTATTATTTAAATTAGTGGTACGACTTTTTTTATTCCAAACCATATATTACTACTTTTGATCTTTTTTCTATCATTGAAGATGCATTTTTTGTAATCTTCTATTGATGTTGCTCAAGAGTTCTTGATGTGCAAGCCTAATCTTCAAAATGTAATACTAAGGCACGGGTGGAATGGTAGTAACTTTATGGTCTCCCTTTCTTCCACCCTCCCCCCCTTTAAAATAAGAATCTATTTGCTATGGATTTTAAAGAAATAAAAATGCTGACAATACATATACAAGAATATAATTAGTTTGTTCACAAGTACATAGATTCAGGCTATCATGAAAACACTTGTATCCTCCATAATATTTCTATTACCTCTTCCAAATTCCTTTCTACTTCGTCGTCTACTCTTATTAATTCAATCATTTAATTTAGTCAACGGCGATAATGAGGCTAGGGTTTATTCACCCGAAAATAATTTGAATATATAACCGTAAATCTTTTAAATTCGATTAATAAGTAAATATTTTTCTACTCATTTTCGTCTCATATAATAATACTTGCTAATTAACTGAGGCCTCCTTAACATTTTTATTGATATATTTTATTATTTAATGTTTAACACTCTTAAATCTTCAATAACTAAATATGGAACATGAATATGCTTAAAGCACAAAAATCTTTCTACACAAGTAAATATCTATATCATCTTTCAACTCCTTATTTAAAATAGTCATATCACAAAATTTTGTATAATTTGGTTAAAGGATCTATTATTTCAATGTGTTGCTCAAATTTTATCAATATCTAATAATTATTCATTCATATTTTATGTTTTAATATAAAAAATTATATCCCATGTCAGTTTTCAATAAAACTCTACTATTAGAGAACCTTTACAAATTCTCATTATCAATATTTATTATCTTATCACTAATCAAAGAATTTATATAAAAGGAGTAATAAGTATTATCAATATTTATTATCTTATCACCATTTGGTTCATCATCTCTTCTAAGATTTGATTTCTCGGCTCATTTACAACCTCATTCGTAACCGAGAATCCAAACGGTGGTTGGATAACATTGTTTCGATCAGCATAAAAGAAGTTTGAGTGATTTCGGTGGTTGATATTGTAGGCTTGATTCCTCGATGGATAACTTGGAGGATTGTAGTTGTTATTCCTGATTGGTGTAGTAAGCATCATCACATTGAAATGACTCAACCTCTTGCCTTTGTATCACTCTAACCTCCATTTGATATCGCATCTCTTGCATTTGCCTTTCCAAAATGGCAATGCGATTTCGATCCTCGTACATCATCATCTCTTTTTCCTTTTTCGACTTGCCTTCCTACAAAAGAGCTCAAGAATCGAAGATTAGAACAATAGTGCAAAATAGAAATACAATGCTTGAAGTAGTAATCTTGGCGCAAAAATCATTAACACTATAAATTCTAAATAGTCCCGACAACGGCGCCGAAAAGTTGATCACTAAATTACTTAACAATATAAACCACAACTCTAACGAGCTATTGTAGCATTAGCAATCGGATATCGTATCCATAAGGACCATTTGACCGAGCTTATGTGGGAAATGAAATTCATGCGCTTTCCTGCTATTCAAACTCTAGATTCATCATGATTTTGGTTGATTCAAATACTCAAATAGAAAATTAAAGCAAATAAGACAATCACAAACAATTAAGCATACAAAAATTGATCAAAGATACAATATGAGATAAATGTTGGTTTTAGGGATTCAATTCGGTTAGATTTTTAATAACATGAAAATGACTTCCCAATTCACATAACCATATTTAATCTCCTAAATGAGAAGCATTCACAAGACTATTCACTATCCTCTCTCTGTAGATAGCAAAAGAGGATCAAACTATCGACTCTTTCGGCTAACACTCAAGACGATAATTTGACTCCAAAAGGCACAAAGAATTAAAGCTCCCGTGCATGAATTCATCACTTGATAAGTCTCAAAACCATGTATGATGTGACAATTTGATTTCCATGCATGTAAAAACCTATTAAGAATTTACACAAACACTTGACATGCAAGAAAGATGATGAATAATTCCCACATGAAATCAAGACCCAAATCCTCAATTAATTAGGAGAAGGTAAATAGAATTAGAAAGCTAAGATCAACATCACCATTAAATTATCTCAATCCACAAAACCAACTAAAGGAAATTAGCTTGACATGAGAAGAGAAATAGCACAAGAAAATATAATTGAATGAATAATTGGAGATACTAAGAACCCAAATGGAGAAATCTTCAAATAAATCTTCAAAACAATCCAAATCCAACCTTATTACTTGATTACAATGATTAAAATCTAACTCAAACCCTAAATGGAAACTTTGGGAAGAGAGAACTAAACTAGAATGAGAGATCCCACGTTTTTTGGGCTAAATCCCTTTTATATAGGGTACAAGAAGTGCTAAAGCATGTTAAAAACGTAAAAAGAGCAAAATCGAAAGTTCTGGTGCAAAAATGGGCTAACCGGCGGTCCAGACCTAGGGCGCCGGTTAGCATTAACACATGGAAAAAATGCAGTAGGTTTTAGCGGTTTAGAAGTGCTAACCGGCGGTCTAACCCTGAACCGCCGGTTAGATGGCTTGAACTGCCGGTTAGCTCATTTTGAGCGTCGGTTAGCTCTCCAACTTCTTTTCATCCGATTTCTTCACTTCTTCATCCCGAATCTTCGATTCTGCTCTTCTTTGAACCTCCACTTTAGCTTAGGAATCCTTATTTCACCTACACACAAGTAAAAACTCCACCAAACGTGATACAATTCTAAAATAGATAAATTCATATCAAACAAATCATAAATTTGGCAAAAGTTAAGCAAAATGCGATAGTAAACACGTTTATTTGCTATGAAAATGAGTGTTTATCATTCGGTCACATGGTGGCTGGCCACATGCGTAAAAAAAGGAAAGTTGACTGTAAAAATGAAAATAATGACATTTCACCCTGAGGGTTTATGCTGCCCAATTAGGGTATATTTTTTATTTTTCAAAACCTATATTACCATTTTTAGCTTGTTTGGTCGGCCACAGTGTGACCAAATAGCACTACCCTTAAAAAATTTCTTGGTAATTTATTTCATCAAAATAAGCAAGGGAACAAAATACAAACATCTTGCAATTGATAAAACAACAAATAACACCCTTATAACTTGGAAAAACTTGTCTTTCTCTCTCAACACTTCTCCTTCACTCTCTCTATCATTCCTCTCCAAAGACTGACTGATATTTAAAAATAGTTGTATATCTTATTTAGAAGTTATTGTGTTGTTTGCACTAATTGTAAATCAAACATAGGAAATTAAATTTATTTCACGTATCTAAACTTATAATTATAAATGACAAATAAACAAGATACTCATTAATTATGTATTTTTCAAATCTAAACTTTTTTAGAATTTTTTTTACATATTCTAGTCCTAATATCGATTAAGGCTTTATTGTATATTCCCGTCGAAAACCTGTTGGGTAATACTCGATAAAAACCTTTTCGTCTTATTTATTTGTTTATTTATTTATTTATAATAAAGAAACTCAATTCGACTTTCGTGACAATCAAGCGGTGAAAGCCTTAGTGAGATTGCAAATATTCAATCTCCTCCAGTACTGTCCCCTTCCTCCAACTAAAAAGATAAACTTAAGGTAAGTTATATTTAACTATAATCCTTCTAATTTGCAGTCAATCCATTTGCATTGAGACAACAAATACATCTGAAATGGGACATGCAAGATGCAACCATAGAGCTCCATTTTCAGTATATGATGATTAATTGCCTTTTAAATACATACAAAAAATGCTATAGAAAACTTAACAAGTCATGAAAGCGTTCCACAATTTGGAAAGGAAAACATAAACTGATGAAAGCAACAAAAACTAATAGAAGTCATTATTTATTCCTTAATTTCCCAATAAAGCAACTATGTTTATTTGAGTATGTGTAAGAAGGTCCAATTCAATGAGAAGAAGGGATGCAGATATGTTGAGATCCAGTACAATGCTGAAGAAAGTGTTTCAAATCATCGGTAGGCGCCTCGACTGTCCAGCTCTCGTAGTATTCTCTAGGATCGAACACGCAACACTTGCCCTCGCCCTCGCCCTCGCCCACCAACCCTGCCTCAGTTTCACCAACAAACACATCACTTTCGGATTTGATGCTTCCACAGCATTCCTCCTCCTTATCACCTGCCTACACACATTACTTCATCAAATATAATCATCTACGACATAAAAATCACCCTAATTAGTTTTACTTCGCAGAGAAATTCCAATAAGTTTCAACATCTAGGCTGTCAGCTGTCACAGATGTTTACATTTTATGAAATTAGAATCTAACTAATATTTCTTTCAATTCATGCACTTCATCAATAATTTCAGATATTCTTTTGATCCAAAATGATTAACCACTTAGTTTTAAGACGAGAGCAATTAGGAAATCACGCATACACCAGAATGGCACCATATATACCTTCTCCTTGTAGTACTTAAACGCGACCTTCTTATGTCCGGCTTCATATATATTGCACTGCGAGTAAACCTACACACCGAGAATAAGAAGACATCAACTCCAACCAAAAACGAATCAAGTCATCGAGCATCTTCAAACCGTAGAAAAATCCCAAAACACATCATCATCATAATCATCATCACCTGAGACTCGACACTTGCACAAACAGCATAAATCCCCCAGTCTCGAGTATAGTTATTGTACAAATGTACTTTCCCAAACCTAACACGCGGATGCCTCTGTCGTGTCCCATCAAAGAAGCAATGGTGAATGGTAACACATATGCATCTATCACCTACATGTGAAGGATCAGCACCAATGAGCACAGTTTTGTTGTGATTTGCAAAATGGCACCTGCAATAAACATAAATTTAAACAACAATTACAAGAAATTCGCTTATAGACAACATAAACTAGACAACAGATTCAAGAGCTGAATACTAACCGAGAGATAGTAATGTTTGTGCTCCCGCGGCTGATATCAATGAGTCCATCGCCAAAATCACTGAGGCTGCAACGATCAATCCATATATGCTGTGAATTAGGTTTGATCTGAATGCCATCAACGTCGTTCCCCATGCCCCTTTCAAGTACTAGATTGCAAATAATGACATGTTCACACTCTTTCAACCTCAAGCCTTTGCCGGTGAGCTTAATTGTTTGACCACGACCATCAATGGTCTTGTGAGAGGACACACTTAGAAAAGATGACAGCTCAATGGTGCCTGAAACCTCGAATACGATCCACAATGGCTCCTTTTTCCGACATCCATAGCGCAGTGAACCTGGGCCATCATCTTCACACACACACACACACACACACATAACAAGTTAACATACGTTCACTAAAACCTTTAGAGTGTGTCTAATGGAAAAGAGAGGAATACAAATATTTTTACCGATTTTCATCATTTTCACACGTTTACTATGGTTGTTAATTTTACTCGGCACGATGGATAATCTTCCTGGACAGCCTTTTTCCATCATTTTAACTCCAAATGTGAAAATATTCCCATTGTGAAAAATACTAACATAAGATAGATGTGATAATATTAATTTTCCGATTGACAAACGACATAAAAATGAGGAGGGTGGCGGACGGGGGACCATGTGATAATTTTTCTTTTCAATATCAGTAAACATGTGACAAAAAAAACACCGAAAGAATAATATTTTCATATTCTTTCTTTTCTCTTATTTTTCAATAATATATTTACAATCAAAATAAAACAAACCATCATAAATTAATAGAGATGAACCACACAAAATTACTACTAACTTACTTAGTTAAACTTCTATATATATATTAATAGTTATTATTTTATACAAGGTATTAATTTAAATAGAATTGTAGAGATGGAGAATTAAGGCGGGAGCAGTAGAATTGTTTATGAAGATAAGATTACATAGAATTACATTAATGTTAAATATGAGGAGTAATTAAATTGGTTTACCGTTTAAAGTGGTGACAGAGTAAAGGTCGCCGTGAAGGCCGCCGCCGACAGCAAAACGGCCGAAGCCCTCAGCTTGGCCCGCCAGAGCACGCAGGCTGGAATCCACGTTTCCGTACGGCAACTGCAACTGCAACCCCATCCTATCTTTTAATTAATTATTATTTTAATTAATTCTCTGCTTGCTGCTGCAATTTCTTTCAGTGTCTGTGTCTTTGTGTATATGCATATATATATACATATATATATAGAGATAGATATTTAGAGGGGAAGAGGAGAACAATAAATATAATAATGGTTGTTGAAGAAAGAAACGGGCATGGCCATTTGCTCCTCCCCTAGTAAATGAGGTGTTCAAAACAGTTTGAAACTGAAATGTAGTAACGAAACTGTCGGTTTGATCTTTTATTCATAACACAAAAATATCAACCGATTTTTCAGTATGTATCTAGCCTTTTGACTTTGTTCAGCAACGCTCCATTTAACTTTTTTTTTTTTTTTTTTTGGGAAACCATTTATCATTTAATTTATATTGTATTTCATTTATTTTACGTTATTTTATTTTATACTGTAGGAAGTCAAACAACACATATATATTTTTTAGTATTTAGAATTGATGGAATTTATTTTGATATTGTACCCTCATAATTTGCTCGCATTTTTATTAATTCAACGAAATAACACTTCTGAAATTTGAAAAGGGTCTCGAATGGGATCGAGGGGAAACTTTTTTGCGAAAATATTTCTCTTTCTGTAGGACAAGCTGGTTTTTTCTATTTTACTGGTCAATTCAATGGTCCTAGTTATCCTCAGTTTGGGTACGCTCAAGGAGTAATACAATTTGGGTCTATTCCCAGACTGTTCTCACCTCAGAAGAATCAACCACCTCAATCGAGTCGAAACCAAGCTTCTCAGAGACAAGGTTATCCACCACTCAATTGGACTGCACGCGCACCCAAGGAATTCCAGTCGACAGTCTACGTGGATAATGCTGGAAAGGTGATTTGAACTTGATGGTCCCGATACGAGTTCTGGTGTATAGGGGGGAGGAATACACCAGCTAAGAATTTTAAAAACAACCCCCTGAAAAATATCACAACCGAATAATAGGACTCAGCTGGAATCACAACTGAGTTGGAAAACTCAGCTGTAAGAGTGATGCTGTACGGAATGTGGTGGATAAAAATAACTCGTATAAAATAACTCGCGCCCAGATGCAAGGTTGGTCAATAACCAAAACAGTTGAAGTGTAAATATGCAGTTTTGAGTGCTGGTTAGTTGGTTAGTTGGATATGCAAGAAAAAACTGAACTGAAAACACAAACACACAAAGGATTTACGTGGTTCGGAGAGAACTCCTACGTCCACGAGGAGTTGTGAGTCCACACAACTCAGTCCAAATTCTTTAGGACTGTAACCACAAAGCTTGCGCTGGCTTTGCAACCGTTCAGATAAGTTTACGGATACTTATCAACCTTACAGATAAGTTTACGGGTACTTATCAACCTATCTACTCAATTCCGGGAAAAGCAGGGTCCTAACAATCCTTTTTAGGGGATATGTATAAAGGTGGATTTTTCCAACTACTAGCTCGAACAAAGAAGTGAGCTAGGATCTAAGCTTGAACAAATGAAGACTTAAACTAAGATCTAAAACACCAAGATAGATTCTAACACTCTATGAACCCTCAACTAGTGATGTTCTTTAAGATTGAATGCAGTTTAGCTTGTGTGCAGTTTTTCGCTCGTTTATCTCTTCCTGCACTTGTCTCTTGTATGTCATGGTGAATGAATGAAGGCCTCTATTTATAGGCGGAGAGACTCAACTAGCTGTTGGATGAACCGTTGATCTCTGTTCTGTGAAAGCGATGACTTGTCTCTCGTCTCTGCAGACTTTTCCGATTTGGCAACTATGAACTTCTGCTTTCCATCTGAGACAGCCTTGTGTTGGGCCAAATGAGGTAATGACAGACCGTCAAACCTTCACGTGACTTCCTATTTTGAATTTCAAATTTCAACCTTAGTTTTTCAACCTTGTTTAGTCGGCTGAGAAGTTTTGGTCTTCATCCGAGTGGTCTTCAGCTGATGTTCCATCTGATCAATATCTTCATCTGACCTTCTGTCTGAATAGGAACAGTTGAACTCTCAGCTGTCTTGAACTTCATGTTGTTGATCTAACAGATTGAGTCTTGTAACTGATGTTCCATCTGAACAGTTGACTTGAATGCTCAGTTGTTTTTCTCACATCTGATGTTCCATCTGAACAGGTGGCTTGAACGCTCAGTTGTCTTTCTCACATCTGATGTTCTCTTACATCTTCCCACTTGAACGCTCAGTTGTCTTTCTTACAACTGATGTTCTATCCGAGTAACACCATGTTGCCGTCTTCAGCTGGAGACCTGTAAAGACAAAAAATCTCAACATTGCTCAAACAGCGAGCCTAAATACTAACATTAGGATCTGGAAACATCTACTCGGTTGGGGTCAGTTGGTTTTAGAATCAATCAAAACTTTAATAAATTTCCCAACAGAACTGATGACTCAGTACGAGTTTTCCAGGAAGCCCCAGCTTCCAAGCCTCAATCCAACTGAGTTAGAACAGGAGTTCGTCCTGTGGGCTGTAGGAACAGGATTAACTGAGAGCAGACTATCCTCTAGGGTCAGTATGCATTGTTGGTAAAATACAAGCTGATCTCGGAAAAGTGAAGAAGATTGGAGATCACAAGTTGAGGGGGAACTGAGACAATCAACCGAACGTTACAGTTTGATGGAGGACGTGAAGATCAAACCTCAACTGAATAGACGAATTTAAGTCAGTTGAGTGTATGTTGATTCAGTTGGGATTCATACCGACTAAGAAGATCCTAAAATCATTTCCGTCCCTTAGTAATTAAGGCAGTTGTTTTGAAATAAATTCAAACATCATATGACGATAATGATCACTTTGAGTTAAGCCATGGAGTAGTATTGATGAACCCATATTTGCGTTCATTTTTCGTGCATTTGTGTTGTGTCTTTTGCGTCGTTTTGGAGTATTTATGTGTCTGGGAGGACACAAGCAAAAGGAAGTGGATATAGGGCAAAACAGGAAGATTGTGGGCATAATCTGGCGGAAAACTGCTTTTCTGGCGTTGGGCAACGATATGATGCAATATGTGCATAGGGCTGAAGTTTGTAGCTGGGAATGAAGAGACATATCTTGAGCAAGCTACAGGTGAAGGAGTACCTCCCCATAATCTTTTGGCCAAAACAGCAGAGTACCCAAACTAGTGCGCGTTGAGGGCAAGACTGATGCAGACGTGACCAAGGCAGAAGAATGTAGCAGTAGGCAGCGAATATTACTTGATCTCCAAGGAAGAAGATGAGGAAGGAAACTTCCATCTTTATCATGGTGAGAATGGTCAAAGCCAAATTCAACAAGGAGAAGGAAAGAAATATGATGCTAAGCCAAAGAAGGAAACAGGGCCCAAGAAAGAAGGAGTCCAACCCATGAAGGGAACTGCCTTACCTCTCTTCGACGCCTATATATATGGCTGCATGTATTCTATAATTTATCAACCCTTGTACGCTTTAAATTTCTTGAGAGTTTGGAGTGGAGAAAAACAAGTCCTACGGGCAAAGTTTTAAATTCTGTTTTTACTTTAGTTTATTTTCTGTTGGCGTTTTGGCCAAGACACGATCTACTTTGTTGTTGGGTAATATAGTTCTTATTTTAGTTTTAATCATGTTTACCTTTACTTATTTTGTTTTACTTTCGTTTAAATTCATGTCTAGCTAATTCCTTATACTTGGATTGGATTAGATGATGTGAATATTAGTACTTTGATTACTCGTGAGACCTAAATGTTTAAATTAAATCGTGTTCTTTTATTCCCGAAATACTTAGAGCTTAATATTAGATTTGGGCAAGATAACTAATTGCTTGATCAGCAATAAGTTAAGAAGTCTAGATCATCATTAGAGTCGAGGTCAACACGAGAGAGTCTCTTATACTCGAATAGATATTAAGTATTGGAGAGTAGTCGATGCATTGGGCATCTCTTGACTAATTTGGGTCTAAAAGAAATTAATGCCTCTTGGGCAATACATCTGCTAAATGGTCTTTGCGGGTGTGTTGATCAAGAGAGGAGTTTTATCTAGAGTGTCTTTGGCATACTCAAATTTAAAGGGATAGATATAAGGGAAAATTCCGATCAATCCCTAGTAGGGTATTCTGATGCAGGTTATTTATCCGATCCACATAAAGCTAAGTCTCAAACTGGCTACGTTTTCACAAGCGGTGGAACTGCTGTATCATGGAAGTCTGTGAAGCAAACATTGACTGCAACATCCTCAAATCATTCCGAAATTATTACAATCCATGAAAAGTCGAGAGTGTGTATGATTGAGAAATATGACAAGTCATATCCAAGAGTCTCGCGGGATAGCTTTATCAAAGGCCAACCCAACTATTTTGTACAAAGACAATGCTGCATGCATTGCACAACTGAAGGAATGTTACATTAAAGGTGATAGGACGAAGCACATTTCTCCCAAGTTTTTCTATACATACGATCTCCAAAAGAGTGGCGATGTCAACGTTTAACAAATTCGCTCAAGTGACAATTTGGCGGACTTATTCACAAAGGCATTTCCAACATCAACATTCAGAAAGTTGATACACAAGATCGGCATGCGTCGACTCAAAGATGTACAATGATCTCAAGGTCAGGGGAGCAGTTGTACTCTTTTTCCTTCGACTAGGTTTTGTCCCACTGGATTTTACTAGCAAGGTTTTAATGAGGCAACATCTGTTTAGGGATCTGTCACTCAAGGGAGAGTGTTATAAATATCTAAGTTGAGTGACACCAAAGCAAGTGGATTGCTCGGTGGCCAAGTAATTAGTTCCTTGATGGCCAAGATTGAGTTACTTGATGGTCAAGTAACGAACCCTAAATATGCTCCATGTACTACTATAAATAAAGGCTTTAGTCCTCATATGGAATACACACAATTCTCACATTCTACTCTTTACTCTCTAGTTTTTCTCTTACCTCTCTCTATTTTATAACAGTTTGACTTTATTAGTGATATTTTTAAAATTCCAAATTAATTTACTTTAAAAAATATCTAAATTATTTTAGTTACTTGTATTGATGTTTATATTTAAAATTAAATTCAATTGAATACCTAGTTTTGCTAATGATAGACAAAGCACGTAGAAACTAGCCATTTTTATTTTAGTTTCTAAAAATGAACATCAAATGGTCAAAGGTAGGGTACTTTTTTTCTTTTTTTCTGAGGGAATGTTGTAAAGTAGTCATTTTTCTAAAAAAAAAATTCAAAATGTTATTTCCACTTTTTAGTTTTAAAATAGCACTTTGAGTTTTGAAATGTCTATTATACCCTTAATGAGTTTACAGGAAGACTAACTTTCATTTGAATCATACACGAAGACTAATTTCATGTATGAATTTTCGGCGAAAAATTCTGGCGAAAAATTTCCGACCAACAATTCCGGCGAAAATTTGAATCATACACGAAGTCTAACTTCATGTATGCATTATACACGAAAAATTCTAGCAAAAAATTTCCGGCGAATTTTCAGCGAAATTTCGAATCATACACGAAGCGTAACTTCATATATGCATCATACACGAAGACTAGCATTCATTTATGCATCATATACGAAGACTGACTTTCATGTATGCATCATACACGAAGCCTAAAATTCATGTATGCATCATACACGAAAATTTCGCCGCCAAAAATTTCAAATTTGTATCATATATGAAGATTAGTTTCATGTATGATACATACACGAAAATTAATTTTCATGTATGATATATACACGAAGATTAATTTTCATGTATGATCCAATTAGTAGTCAAACAAAGTGTCTTAGATGTAGTTGAGGTGGAAAGCTAAGAAGATACCTTTTTTTCTTTTTTCGTGTGTAAATCAACTACTACATTCGCTATACTGGGTAAACTGTCATTTATATGAAAAACGTTAAAGGAGATGTGAAATCATACTTGAAATATCAAATGTGACATAATCTAAGGCCCAAACCTACTACTAAAGAATAGCCCAACCTCAAGTGGTCTTTATGTCCATGCGGTCGACATCTTCACAAACATGTGTTATTTCCGGAGCATTTACTTAGACATCCAACCAATAATCACAACGAGCCAATTACAAAACTCGAGCTCTATTAGTTGAGCTATATACCTCCTTTTAACATTGTACCCATTGAAACCAACTCCAAATAGTTAGATTTTCCTTTTTTAAAAGAGGTTATAAATCCCAGGGGTAATATTTGATGATATGATTGACCAAAATTGGTACTAACTAATTTAATATTGATTGGTAGGATCAACTATATATGTATCTCGTCTAAACAAAAAGAGATCATCTTCACTCTACTTCTTGTTGTAATAATTGAAATAGGCACTCGTATACTAAAAGTTTGCTTTAGTATAACTGGGACAATTGGAGGTGTATATTGTAAAGCAAATGCTTTGTGCTTGTATACATGGTTTCTATTTCTGATGTTTTCTCCCATATTTGATTTGATTATTTATCGCGTAATATTTTTTGTCCCTTTATCTCATGTTATAGATCAAATGGTGTGTTGTAGATCACAGAAGATCATTTGATCAGTTTCTCATGAGATATTAATAGTTATTCACAGTTGAGATAACTCTGGACAAGTTATCATTTTTTACTGTAGCATATAACAGAAAGTAGTTTATCTTGACTACTTGTTTATGCTAGTACATATGTTTATGTATTGAATGGATCACACTGAGACGTGTTATTCTATTCTGACCGTTTGAGAAGAACCAAAGTCTCAGTGACTCGATAGATCTAAATTCTAATAAGTTATTAAATGTGATCAAATATATGTGTGTCACTTTGACTTACTATGGGTGAGAGTTATGAGTTAACTCAATATGCCATGTATCTTGGGTGAACAATATTTGTTTCGACACTTAATTAACTGTATTAGGAAACCATGTCCTAGTGATCCCAGGTTGATAACATTCCCTTAAAGAACTCATTAAGTTTATCGTACTAAACCATGCAGGTGGATTTTATATCTGGTACGATAATAATATTGAGTGATACTACTTAAGGAATTAAAGATATTAACTAATTTAATCTGTCAGAAGCTTTAATTAATTAATGAATGTTTGACATCTTAAACATGGGGATTGTTGAAGTCAAAACTAGAAACTCTGATTCATTAGCGGACTAGAGCGGTAGTGCATCACTAATTCTTTAGTGGAATAAATTATTGTAATTATTCTGAGCTTGAATAATAGTGTACAAGCATATATAAGGCCCAACTCTAGTTTTCTAGTAGATCCCTAGAATGGCCCAAATGATCTCCTACATTCAAGCCCAATCCACCCACTAAATCATAATGGGGTTGGGCCCATGGGTTGTCTTATATATCTACAAGCTCTCTCTTGCAAACCCTAAGTGTCCTCCTTGTAGCACACACCACAAGGGATAGAGAGAGAAAGTAGTGAGGGTTTGGAGTGGCTTGAGGATCTTGGGGGATTGCTAACCACGTGGCATCCGAGATCGAGACGGGACACATTCTAGAAGATCGTCTAGTGGAATCATTCAACGAACTCCAAATCCAAGACGGTATCTCTAATCTTTGTATGTTGCTTTAAATTAATAAGAGCATGCTAAGTATGATTCTTGTATGTCGAGTTAGATATCCGAAAAAGATCCGTGGGCAAGTCGATTCGACTTTCATTAGCCGTTTTCATCACTTCTAAGCCTAATTAACACATGCAACACCAACTTTAACTATCTTCGACCATGCATTATTTCTTTCACATATATGGAAATTATCAACTACTTTTGTTCCATATTCTTGTCTTTTATTTCTTTTTGAACTGTTTCGCTATTCTTGTCATATTTCCTTTGTCGGGTTAAATTAAAGGTTATCAAGGCCCTATTTAAATTGTTAACTGGTTCATATTTCTCCTAACTACTCGATCTTTCACTATTCTTCCCCTCATTTCTTATGTCGTTCAATATTCGCTCTCTTTTTACCCAGTTTTCTTTCACTATTTGTATCATTTTTTCACTATTTCAACAGTAAACCCCATTATATTTCACTTTTTTATTATTCATTTAGAAATTCTACTAACGCACCTTCTATCCTTGATTCATTTATCCTTAATACCCGTATCCAAAAGAAATAAGACAAGAATAATGGGATAAAAAAGTACATGATAGTCTCATCTAAAACATCAATTTAATTTGCAATGAAATATGGTTATTGATTGATTGATGATATATACCATTAGGGTAATGATATTCGGCCACACTGTGGCCAGCCACACGGGTAAAAAATAGAAAGTTGACTGTAAAAATAGAAATAATCACATTTCCCTCTTAGGGTTTATGCTTCCCAATTAGAATATATTTCCATTTTCAAAACCTATATTACCATTTTTAACTTGTGTGGTCGGCCACAGTGTGGCCGAACATCATTACTCATACCATTAATACCATTTACCATATGAGTTTTCGCTTTCAAGCAATTTTAGGTTCATTGCGTATGGACCATGATTGCCATGCAAGTTGGCATGTTAACCCAATAAAGAGAGGATCGATCCAAAAATGCCACAACAACAATGGAATATGGTTTAGCTAAAAAAATAATGGAATATATATGGTGCTGTCACTAATATTAGCCCTATTTCTCCATTTTGATCTTATCCTTCTAGGACAATTTAGTCAGTGAATTTCTTGTCCAAGACAGTCTCACAGTAAGACGGGTCAGATCTAATGACATCTTTGGATCCAAATTTTCGACCCGTCTCTCACAAGTTTTTGTGATTGGGCTGGGGTCGTAGTCGTGCACGTACTTCATCTGTACTGATTTGTCTGTTTGTAAATTAAGCTTAGGAATGAAAGAGAGAGAGATATAGATTAAGAGAATTTTGCAGAAAAAGAGTGAATATATGCCAAAATGGAGGTGATGAGGTTGCTACAGGTTCTCTGTATTTTGCCTATATAATTGGGAAATTGTCTCCATAATTAAGTGGCAATATATTTCCGAATACAACAACAAGTGCTCCTGTTTGGATTGAGTTTAATCAACGCATGGAGTTGGTTCAAGCTAGAGATTTTTGTTTGGCACTCTCCAACAAATCCACAACTGTTTTCTTTTCCATTAATTATTGTTTCAAAATGTAGAAAAAATAATTAATTATAGTGGTGAAGCGTATCAATTAAGCTTAGTAATTAGCAAAATTTTGATAATTTTTTGTCATGATTTAATCATGCATGTTTGATCTGAAACAAAAGAGACCAAGAAAGCGTGTGACCTTTTTGGAGATTTGGTTGTTAATATAGCCATTATTTTCATGTTTTTGCTAACCGTACAATTCTCTAATAGTTGTTGTACTTCTTTATACATAGGGTTGAATTTTAAACTTTAATTACAGAGTTTATAACGAGCTGAAATTTTTATTAGCATACTCCTCTTAAAAGAAGAAAGAAAAAGACAGACGGGGTTTAATCAGTGCGCATCGAAGTTAGCAGCTACGAATTCACGCGACATTAAAAGAGAGAGAGAGAGAGAGGCTTTTCCTAAAGAAGAAAATAAAAGCATGAAGACCTTTAAATCTTACCATCAAGTAGTTGTTGTCAAATAAAAAGGTTCTTCGTTATCAAGTGATATGAGTAGATTCCCTGAATAACTTTTGCTACTCAGCATTGAAAAAGAAAAGAGTAATCATATCAATATTAGTCTTCCCTTTTTATTACTTTTGATTTATATATGACAACTACATTTAAAAAAATAAAGAAAAAGCCTCTAGTTAAATTGCACTAATATGAGATGCGAATTTGAAACTTCTTTTACCATAAGCATCATTCTTCTTTCATCACGATTGTATATTATTCACTTTATCAAACCATACAGGTAATGTAAAAACTGCACTAGGAAAATCTTTAATGTTTGTGAGAATCTAATTTTGAGACATTTGAATATAATCAAGAACATTCACTCCCCTAGTAGCTCAAGAGAAATACATTAGTATTCATTTTTATTTTATTTTTTGTGATGAAGATTACCCACGACCGCATCCTAAACTATGCATTTGTTAAAACTCTAGCTTAATGTGCAATAACATGCAAACAACATTTGAACAAAGTTTAGTGTGATAGGCTCAAGTCACTCGATTTAGACAAGACGATGAGATTCGAACTTCAGATATTTGGAAAAAAAAAAAAAAGTTCTACTAGTATACCTTCCTAAAGGTAACTACATGCATTATTCACTTTTGTTTGATGTGTTTGTATGTGAGGTGTCCCCTTTTTCTTGGTAAATAAAAAATTTATTCACGCATAAGATGTGCAATCTAAAAACGAGATACAACGCTTAACAACGATAAAAAGAGCCAAATTACAACAGTTTAAGGCAACAAGATGGATTATACTTTCAGTCTCCCAAACTAAAATAATTAACTTTAGCAAATAGATTTGATGTCCTTAACCCATATATTTCTTGAAGCTGGGTTTTTTCTTAAACGATCTGTGCATCCAAAACTAATACGGGTAGGTAACAATTGATTCATCAAATCCGGTAAATAAATAAAGATAAACAAAATTCAATCGAATTTGAACCTGCATATGAATCTCATATTCTAATTAAATTACTGCCAAAAGATATCATATCATATATATGCAGATGCATATGGCGTTAAAGCAACAAACAAAGCTACAACTGAAAAGTTTTTGAGTCCCACTTGGCCCAAATTAAATATGAGGCATCAAAAGTTGTTGCCTTTGTACTCTTTTTTTTAGTAGTACTTCTTTTCATTTTGTTTTAGACGTCAAGACATAAGAGCACCCACAACAAGGAGGTCTAACTATGGAGGTCTACCATCAGTTTTGGTGGAAAATGGTGAGGTCGCAATGATTAGATAGACCTCACTCAAAATTCTACAATGGGGAGGTTTAAGATGGAGGTCTATCCAATGATTGAATAATTTTTTTTATTTTTTTTCTAGTTTTAATTTTATTTGGAAACAAATATAAATAAAACACTAAATTGCATTGAAATTTTGGAAAATTACAATACAATTTGTTATTTAAAATTTAAATAAACTAAACTAAATAAGCTAAACTAAATTAAACTAAACTAATTAAAAACCCTATTTCTTCGCGAGCATTGCACAAACTCGGCGATGATTCTCCAATTGCTCCGGCTCCAAATCGCTCACTTTTCTTGTGTAGATCTTGTACGCCATCTTGAAATCACTTTGTTGATTCGACTCATGAAAATTGTTGAAATGGCCCCGGCGACGGTGATGGTGAGAATTGTTGATATGGGCCCGGCGACGGCGATGGTGAGAATTGTTGATATGGGCCCGGCCCGGCGACGGCGATGGTGAGAATTGTTGATATGGGCCCGGCGATGGCGAATGTAAGAAGCGTTGGTACATTCCCGACCCCGGCGATTGTGAGAATTGGCTAAAATTGAAGTCCGGGGACGAGGCATTGCCGCCGGTTGACCCGGTGAAACCGGCTTGGGAGCCGCTGCCATGAGGGTTCGTAATCGTACTTTCAAGCCATTGTGTGAATTGATTTTCACTATCTCCCATTTTTTGAGTGAAGAAAGATTGAAGAAGAAGAATGGAGATTGGAGAAGAAGAATGGAGATTGTGGAGAAAATAGCTGCACAAATTCGAAAACTAGCCGTTTTCTGCCGTTGGGTTTTCATTTTTTTTTTAATAATTGAAATTAAAAAAAAATCTCAGAAATAATGTGGTATCGACGCGTGTGCCTATTTGGAGTTCGAAGACGAAGTCAAAACTTCGACCTCTCGCTCGACCTCCAAATTTCTTCGACCCTCTCCAACGGCTTCGACCTCGAGCTCGACCTCCGCCTCTCGCTTCGACCTCGAGCTCGACTCCTTGTTGTGAATGCTCTAAGACTAAATAAAAACGAGTACAAAGACACTCAATCCTTATGTTGTATTAATCACGATAAGAAAAATCAAGATTAGAAAGAATACAAATTCTCGGGCAAAGATATCAATCAATTAAAGAATAGCAATAAGAACAAGGGAAGTGAGCACCAAGTCATTTTCAAGAGTTTATCTTCGCACTTTCCACGATTTTAGGGATAATAGGAACAACATCGTTATAAATGAACAAATTGTTGCCTTCCACATACTCCACACGGTGTATTACCAAATTAAATTAAAAAACTTTTTTACTAATAATAAATAAATATGTAAATAAATTATTCGACAATGAACGAGAAACTGCCACAAGAAAAACTTGTGTTTTATTTTTATTGAACAAGCTAGGTAGCTAGCATAAACACACAACTGAAGTACAACCATTTACAGTAAAATTCAAATTCAAAGATTCTTGTCTAAATTAATTATATACGTGGAGCATAATCCAAAGTATATATCAAATGATTGAACGCAGAAACAGAAAATCTCAAACTCATTAAACCAACCATATGCATATATATATTTTTTTTCCCTCTATTCTGAGCTGCATTAATCTTTGATTAATTAGTTAAAATATTCTGTTGAGATTTCTTGCAGTGAGCAATGGCAGCTTCGATGGAACCCTCAATCTCAGTAGCGCTGCTGCTCCTTCTCAGACAGTGCAGCTCATGCAAACCGCCGTTGGAATTCAACGAGAAGGAAGAGGAACCAGAGGAGGAATTCGACGAAGACGATGATAAACACTTCGTGGGAGAATGACGTTTGATGGCGCTCGAAAACGACCTTCTCTGCACATTAATATTTATATTATCCGCCTCGATGTTGTTTATTATCGCAGCTATTGTCGGAAACGGCGCCGTTCCGGCGAGCCCCAACGGCTTTGCTTTGTCTGAGCTTTCTTGTTTGGATTTGAGGAAGAGAGATTTGAGGTAAGCTTTGGAAGCTCTGAGTTTGTGGGCGAGAATGGAGTTCTTGATGAGGTTGAGTTTCTTGGGCCATGTTGAGATTTTGGTGGGGTGCTTAATGGTGGTAGTGGTGGTGGTGGACCATTCGAAGAAGTAGTCGTCGGAGTTGAGGTCGCAGCTCACCCTGCGAGATTCCGGTGGGGAGGAATCTAGGGGGGTGTTGGCGGTGTTGGTGGAGGGGAGGGAGAGAGAGAGGGAGTAGTAGCAGTCTTCGGCGGCGGCGGCGGTGGTGGTGGTGGTGGGGGGGTGGAGGAGGTAGAGGGGGAGGAGCTTGCCTTTGTGGAAGAGGTGGTCGGCAGGGGAGGTAGTGGTTGGTGTGTGGGTGGAGGCGGCGCCGCTGCACATTTGGAACTCGAATTCTCTGCTTTGTGGGGAGGAGCAACAATGTTGAATGCCTGAGGAGAAGGAAGGTGATGATGATGATGAACTTACTTCCATCTCTATGTATTCTTCTTCTTCTTCTTCTTCTTCTTCTCCATTTTCACTTACTTCTCTCTCCATCTGTGTGTGTGTGTGTGTGTTGAAGTTCTTATGGTAAGATGAGGTCTCTCTCTCTAAGTGTGTATGGAAGTTCCAATTAATGGGAAGATGAGATCTCTCTCTCCCTCACACACTCTCTCTCACTCTCTCTCTCTATCTATCTTTGTTGTTTTATGGGAAAAGAAAGGGGAAAGAGAGAATCCTTTAAAGGGAAGGATGATGCCAAGTAGTGAGTGAGAAGAAAAGCATGATAACTGATGAGCAAATGTCAGGAATTTTCTAATTTTCTTTTCAATAACGACAAACGGACAACTGTTGTCCGGACAACTACCGCTTTTAGACTTGAAAATTGATCCAACTAATATTATTTAAAATCATCGGTTTTTTTTCTTGAAAACCGGTCCAACCAATTCCTTACACCCATTATTTTCTTTTTTGTAAATAATTTTATTAATTAATTATAAATTATATTTTAATATATTTTAGCATAACCTTTCGTTCGAGTTTAATTAAGGGATACAATAGTAAAACAAAAAAATAAAAAAACCGACAGTTTTAAATAATATTGGTTGAACTGATTATCAAGCTTAAAATCAATTAGTTGTCCAGACAACAGTTGTCCGTTTATCATTACTCTTTTCTTTTATATGCAAATATAACACATCCTTTTCCAAACACTGAAACAGAAATTTTTCAATACACAAATCGACAAAACAACATGCATAATGTTTAAAATTGATAAATACAGATATTTAATAATTTTTTCCCAAACATAATGGTTTATTATTATTATTATTGTTTTCTTTTAAAAACTGAGAGAGGTAGAAGAATTTGAATAGTAGTTAGTGGCTTCTGCAAAATCCCACAACTTTTTTCTGCAACAAAATACTTAAATTGGAAAGTAGCCCATTCCTCTAGTTCTTTTTTCTGTACCTTTCACCATTTTATTTTGAGAAATTCATCTCAATGGGAAGAATTAATAAGTTTTATAGATCTGATGATTCTGAGAGCTGACTTGGTCAAAACATGGCATCTTGATACTTGCCATTTATTTTCACTATCTTTGAGATATCAAATTCAAAATTTAATTATTTATATTTTGCCCTATTTCCAATATAACTACCCTTGGGTTCAACATTTTGCTCTTGTCGTAACATAGTTTAAATTAAAATTGAAAATATATATGCATCCAAAGACCGATGCTATTTTGTTTGCTCTCTTTGTGACTTGAAATAATATACTCTTCCTATGAGTCAGTCTTTAGACTCTTTACCCCTCACTATAATGATGATTTTTTTGGGTACATAAAAATTTATTCAAATACGTATAATAGGTGCAATCCGAAAAGAAAAATATTGTCCAATACTATAACAAAACAAAAAATATTGGCCCAACAAATCAAAACAAAGAGAAATATCATTCATCCAATATCCTAAACACTAAACCTAAACCTCTCTCACTATAATGATATACGAATACGAAGTGTTTGTTTTCTTCTTCATTTCTTTTTCTTTTATTCCAAGAATTAATCATGAAACCTCACTTGATATTCGTTTTTTTTTTTTTATTTGATGATCTCGGTAACAAGTATCTGGTGTATGCGCGGGGGAAGGGAGGGTGGGGAGAATACACCAGTAGCAATTTTCATTTTGCTAAAAGTCTTTTCACTGAGTTATACTGCTCAGGTCAGTTGGCTCAATAACTGAAAAGTTAGTTGGAGCGACTCTACAACTGAGTTGCTCAGTTGGAGCTGATTACACAATTGGCAGCACAGCTGGCTCCTATGCCTGAAGGTCAGTTGTATGTACCGACTGAGGTTTTAAATTAGTTTTGCGTTGCAGAAGATGGTGGAGTTATACTTGTTACAAAAACTAAAACTTTTGTGAAAATAGGGAAGGTCAAGTTCTCAAATTAGTGCAGTTTGTATGCATTATGCTGGGTCAGTTGGTTAGGTAAACTGAAAGTAAAATACTGAATATAAATGCAGAAGGTAAAGTACATAGTATTTTAACGTTGTTCAAAGATTGATCTCCTACGTCCACGACTTTTTTTTCGGGAAAGTAATCCGCTAGATAAGCTTAAACGTACTTACCAAACACCCCACTTGGATTACGACAAGCAAACCTAATCAATTCGATTACGAGTTCGAACAAGACCTCACAACACTTTTCCGGACAAATGCACAACCTGATCTTAAATTTCGGGTTCTAAGGGATCTAGTCTTGGATTGAAGGTTCTAAAGGACCCTGATCTTGGATTGTGGGTTTCAAGGGACCTAGTGACTTTGATTCCGGGTTCAAAGTCAGACCTAAGGGTTGAGATGGGGAGGGGGGGGGGGGGTTTCCAATTGGGAAGCCTTCAACACTGAAGGAAGTGGAGGCTTCGACCTAAGGCGTCAGACTCGATCTTTTGGGAGAGGAGTCCGATCAGACACAACATAAGCAAGAACCTATTCTCTAGACTCGATCAAGAAAGAGGATTTTTGAGAGGCTAAAGGGAAGAACAGGAGGAGGGATGAACACTCTACTTCGACTGGAATTTGGATGAGGTCTTCTTGCTTAGAGAGAGAGAGGTGATAAGTTGTTGCTGCTTCACTCTTGATTGTGTCTCTCTTTTTCTATTCTTGTGTTTATATCGAGCTTTGGTATGGAGACCTTTATTTATAGAGGCAGATCTAACTAGCCATTAGAAAGAGTCGTTCGACATCTAGCAAAACTATGATACTCCACCTGCTCTTCTGGAAACGTTCCTAAAATGGAAATTGCGAGCTTAACTTTTTCCACGCCGCTGTTGTCGGTCCATTTATGGTAAGTTCTCCAGCTGACTTGTGCTTCCGAGTAGATTTGAATCTGGACTACAACTCTTCCGTCTTCAGCGTCTTCAATGTCTTCTCTTCTTCGCTTCACGACATCTGACTTCAACACAACTTCTCTTTACGGTGGAATTGTATGCCTTCAACTGCGTGGGTCAGTTGAGGAGTCAACTGAGCTACTGTCCAACGGAGTTCGTGCATCAGTTGAGGTTGAGGTCTCAACTGAGTTTGAGGGTCAGCTGAGTTTGGGTCTCAACTGATTCTGGGTCTCACCTAAGTCTGGACCTCAGCTGAGTTCTTGACGAACTTCCTTCTTCAGTCCGACTGACTTCTTCTGCCTGAAACCTGTAAAGATAAAATCCATACGCTCAAACAGTGAGCTCTAGCTACTTCAGACTAAAGACAATCATCTACTCGATTGGGATCAGTTGGGGTTTTAAAATCTTTCGAAACCTTTTACTAATTTTCCCAACTGTATTAATAAAGAGAGAAAAAAATTAGGTGGCTAAGCAGCACATCAGATTTATCACATGTCATCTGACACATGTAAAAAGAAAATAGTCTGAGACTCTTTGCTGATATTGCCCAATACAATTCCTCAACTACAGAGGATCCCTGAAAAATTCTTATAAGGGTGTAAGTATACTATACCCACCCCTCACAATCCCTCCCTGTACAATTGACCTCTTGTTGTGACTGAAAATTATATATTTTCCTTCTTGTTTTATAGAACTATATTTTCCTCAAACTATTGATACTTTTTTTTAAGAGAAAATTAAAAATATATATTTCGAATAAAAAGCAACCATTAGTCTCTCATTAAAAATGACTTATGATGTTTGAGCTAATCATTTGAGCTTGGACTTTATCGGCACAAAGTATTAATATTTTAATACGGGAGTATTCATATTTGAAAAAATAAGTAAAAGGCATTTGGCAATGCATGAGTCGGACATCCAGAGTGTGTGTATGTTTTTTTTTTTTTTTTTTTTTTTTGAATTACAACGAGTGTATATATACATTATCAAATTAATTGTTATACTGCTATAAGGTTATTCACAACGCTCTTCGAGCGAGGGTGCTCGAATGGTGCTCGAGACCCTCGCTGCTCGAGGCAGGTGCGTGGTGGCTTGAGGGGGCTCGAGCACAGCTCGTTGATTCGAGCATGTCTCGAGTGTTTTTTTTTTCTTTTTCTTTTTCTTTATATTTATATATATATTTTAATCTTAATTATTATAATAAATACTACTATTTTTACCTCATTCTTCCTTTCTTGTGCTGGTACACGAGGCATCTCCGAGATATCTTATTTATTATAATAAATACCACTATTTTTACCTCAATCAATGTAATTTTTTTTATTTGAATCAATGTAATTTTTTTTTATTTGACTTAATGTAATGTAATTTTTATTAATGGAATTTTATGAATTAATTTAATTAAAATAGGGAATTGTTTAATATTAAAGATAGAGCACCCTTAGAGCACCCTTGGGATGCAGGGGTAGAGTGCTCTAAGGGTGCTCTAGTGCTAGAGCACCCCTTAGAGCACCCTAAACGTGCTCTAAGGGTTGTGGATAGCCTAATACACTATATAAATGTGAAATCATTATACCATCACGTACACTTAAACAAGATTGAATCTAATACTCCCTCCGTTCATCAAAACCTGTCCACTTTTGAACAGTAACCATGTTCACCAAAACATGTCCACTTTATCTTTTCATACTACACTACCCTCTCTACTTTCCAAATATTACTACCCTTTGCCATTAAGGACCCCACCTCACATCAACTTTATTCCTACCTTTTTATCATCCCAACAACTTTATTCTTACTTTTTGGTCAATACCACCTCTTTTTTGTCAATACAACTATTTTTTTGTCATTATCTATTACCCCTACTTTCTAACATTTACCCTACTAACTTTCACTTTATCAACTTTCTTAAACTCCGTGTCCAGAACAAAGTGGACAACTTTTGACGAACGGAGGGAGTACTTCTTGCTAAAAAAGAGTCTTAGGTTGGGTGTTAGGCTATCCACAACCCTTAGAGCACCCTAAGGGTGCTCTAAGGGGTGCTCTAGCACTAGAGCACCCTTAGAGCACTCTACCCCTGCAACGCAAGGGTGCTCTAAGGGTGCTCTATCTTTAATATTAAAAAATTCTCCATTTTCATTTATTAAATTAATTCATAAAATTCCATTAACAAAAATAACATTAAACATTACATTAATTAAAAAAAAATATTACAATAATTAAAAAAAAAATATTACATTAATTAAAAATGCTAGACTACTCCCGTAGAGGTCCAAATTTCCGGTAGAGGTGCTCGGTGAGATCATTGGTAAGCCGATGGTGCTTTTTTTGATCTCTCAAGTCGGCATTCCGTTGCATAAATTGCCGAAAGCAGATCGGAGTTGTCCGAAAGTGTACCCCGCTAGTGGACGGAGAGTCGGAGTCCTCTCTCCAATTCTCCACATCTTCCCGCTCGTCTTCGATGATCATGTTGTGCAAAATAATGCACGCGAACACGATGTCTCGGAGATGCTTCTTGTACCAGCACCGACCCGGAGCGCGTATTATTCCCCATCGGGTTTGGAGCACTCCAAAGGCCCGCTCTATGTCCTTTCTCGCCGCCTCCTGCATCTTCTTGAACCTCGCCGTCTTTAGGTCGGTTTCAACCCTCGGCAATTTGATCAGGGTAGGCCAACAAGGGTAGATCCCGTCGGTCAAGTAGTACCCCTTGTCGTAGCGGTGTCCGTTGACGGTGAAGGTGCACGGTGGAGCTCTATCCTCAAGCACGTCGGTGAACAAGGGCGACTGATTGAGGACGTTGAGGTCGTTGTTGGAGCCGACAACCCCAAAAAAGGCATGCCAGATCCACAAATCCTGCGACGCCACCGCCTCCAAGATTAAGGTAGGCACGCCTTGATCGCCGCGAGTGTGGACACCCGCCCACCCTTTTGGGCAGTTCCTCCATTCCCAGTGCATGCAATTTAGGCTCCCGAGCATCCCCGGAAACCCATGCCGCAACTCGTGCATTTGGAGCAGACGCGCAGTGTCAGCAGCGTTAGGCTTCCTCAAGTACCGCTCGCCGAAGAGGTCGATGATGGCCCGGCAAAATTTTTTGAGGCAAAGCCGGCCCGTGCTATCTCCGATCTTCAGATACTCGTCGAACGTGTCGGCAGCACCACCGGTCGCCAGTTGTCGCACCACCATCGTGCATTTTTGCACCGCCGTTAGCCCCCATCGCTCGAGTGCATCTTGTCGATGCGTGAAGAAGTGGACGTTTTACTCCAACGTCCTGCAGATGCGCAAGAACAGATGCTTGTGCATCACGAAACGGCGTCGGAAAAACTGCTCGCCGTAGGTGGGGTTGTCGGCGAAGTAGTCGGCGTGGAGGATCGCACAAGCCGCTTCTCGGTTGCGGTCGACGAAGTCCCGCACCCTCTTCTTCTTCTTTTTCTGCTCCGCTTGGTGTGCACGCATGTAGCGATCCACGTCCGCCATCATCTCCAGCACCTCGTCGTTGGTGCCGCCCTCGACATATTCCTCCGACGAATCGGAAAAAATAAGTTCCTCCGATGAAGACATTTGTTTAGGTTGAATTTGAGAGAGAAAGAAGATGATAAAATGGTGTGAGATATATGAGGGGGTGTGGTGGTATTTATAGAAGAGGAAAATAAAAAAAAATAAAAAAAAATATTAAATCGGCATAGCCGTTGCCGCAACGGGCGAAATTTTTAAAATTTATACGTTAGGCGCGTGCAATGCACGCACCGTTATTTTTTTATTTTTTATTCGTCAATGCTCGCGCGTGACGAGCACGCGCCGGACTCGAGCATGGCTCGAGCGCTCGGGCACGCCTCGAGCGCTCGGGCACGCCTCGAGCTCTCGCCGTCTGCAACGCGGGGTGCTCGAGCCACCCCGTGCTCGATCTCGGCTCGAGCACCCACGCACAAGACGCGTTGTGGATAGCCTTAGGATTGCGAAAGCTATAGCATAAAATTTCTCAAAAGTCTAATGTATTATTTAGCTTAATTATAGCGTGGGGGATGATGCTTTTGGTAGACAACATAGGATGCAAACATCACGTAATTCTCGAGACAGACTGCAATTTTATAATAAAATATATGATGGTGTGTTGAATACGAAATTCACATATTTATGAGGTTAAAATCCCTTCTTCGCTTTTCCCTTTTACTCTACTCTCTATCTTGATGATATATTTTTATCATTATCCATAGTCTATAGATGGTACAAATGAAATTTCTGCCTAGTTCTAATCTGATATTTTTGTACTTCCTGCCATAGTATTTATTAATTTGCTAAGTGAAAATTAAATACAGTACAAGATATGCACCATTTCTACTAAATTTAGCATATCATTACATCAAAAAATCCTAGATTCACAAATGTGATTGTCACTAGAAAGTAATGAAATAAATAGCAAAACGATACAAAACACCCCTCAAGATTTACAAATGTAGCTGTCAAAAAAACCCAGAAAATAAAAATAAAAATCCTATAAATATCCTGTAAGAATTAATTAAGATTAGCTCCTTCACATGCCTGATTTATCTAACAGACAGCATTATCCAGAAACCATAAAGAGTAATATTTCTACTGCCCCAACTGTATCATTAAAGAATGTGGAAAAAGAATGTGGCACTCCAAAATCCAAGAATTTCAACCACATTTGTGTTTCTTTTAACTTACTTGTTGTGGTGAAATTTCTATGGGCCTTTGAAATGGATTTATACAACAGAATAAACCCTTCAGCCAACCTTGAAGCTGACCAAATCATGGTTAATTAAGGTGACTAGACTGATAGTGATTGATCATTATATACTCTTTCTTGGTTCTTTGTCAAATTTTTCATCAAATTCCCAATCAATGATTCCCTCCATTGAACTGTTTATGCTATGATCCTCAAGCTCCAACTCCCATTTCAACTTAGACAGTTGAGCCTCTGCATCCAAAGTCCTACTCCGACTCCGACTCCGACTCCGACCACTTCCAAAAGAGTCTTGATGTTCCACCTCTCTCATATCCGAAACTTTGGTCGATAGACTACGAACCAAAGGAAAAACAGTAATTGGATTGAAAGGCAGTGACATCCCTCTTTGAGCCTGATTTTCATGTCCTGATTTAGGACTGTACTCAACTTTCGACACCTGTCTCGACAGGAACGGAAGTCCTGGGATCCGCGCCCTTGGAGGTGTCTCAGGTAGCAAAGTTGGCCTCTCCATGGATTCATATCCATGTTTCATCTTCTCAAGTGCATCCAACAGTTCTTTCATTTTTCCATCACTTTTTCTGGTGACAAGATATTATAAGGCCACTGACAATCACTCTTGGATATATATAAATGATACTAAGACATATTAAATCACCTTGAATCCTTGTTTTGCTGAATGTAGAACTGTGTCTTAATCCGTTCCACTAAGCTGAATGTCGTTTTCATCTACGTGGTAATCAACCATTCGCAAGAACCAAGAAACATTTAAATTCAGCAAATGCAAGATGAAAGGCGCCTTATCATGTATTATACTTCTCGACGTAGAACAAAATAATACCTTGGACTCTGCAGTCTGATATCTCTTCCTGAGCTTCTTCCTTAAATCGACTGCATCATTTTTTCCCTCAGTGCTAGCTACCTCACATAACCTGGCAGAACTGGAATTCAGATATGTGCTTTGGTTGAGATCACATTCCATCATGGTTAAGAGAATACCTATTCAGTTTCTCCACAAGCTCGTAAAATGAAGAAAGATAAGGCCCCATCTCATCCTGTTTGACCGAGATTATTCAGATACAAAAGTGTGAAAATATCTGCTAATTTGATCTTCCAAATGTGTCAAAAAACAATTGTGAGAGCACTTGAATACCTTGATTGCCTCTAGAATGCTTGTAGCCCAATTCAGAAAGTACTCCTCATGCCTTTCCAGTTCATCGCTAACACATAATAATTTGAAAATAGTTACAAAAATGTCAAAATTGTTATTTTAATTCTGTATACATGTTGAGCATGATTGTTTAAGTGAAACAGCTTTTCTAGAACAGGATATTGATCATGAGTAGCGATGAATTTCACGAAAAGAATAGGGTAAAGCAGAACCTACTTGACCATCTTCTCCTTCTTTACGGCACTTGATGTCTTGAAAGCCCAGGTGCTTTCAAGAAAATTGATGAATGTGTTGCAAACTTTTGCTTCGGCTCTGTACGCAGCAATAGATTTTGAAAGCTCGTCATCCTGAGTAGTATCATCACTTTAGAAGTGATATGCAATACACGTAATTTCACTATTTCAGCCTTTGAAATATCCTAGCTTGCAGTAAAGCTCTTACCCTCACGCTGAAATGTTGCATAATCTGATTACTGGCTTCTTCAAATTGATCTCTTTCTTCCTTGGCATTGTGAAGGCGAGACTGTGCAGAAGTCAAGGCAGCGGTAACCTACATATAAACTCATTAGAAGTAACACTATTTCCCAAGATGGAAAGAGATATTCATTCGACATTATTGCATTATCAGGACAGAATCTTCAAAATCACAGCATATTATGTTCTTTGGAATTTAAGCTCTCTGTCTGCTTCAACTCAAGGTATTTTTTTTTTTTTTAATTCTAATCAGTGTTTCGTTTGAGTTATTTCACATCTATATGCAACTTTGCCAACTTACATGAGATGCACCTCCGAAAATCTAGTCCGTTGACTGAATTTCACGTAAAAAAAACTAGATGTATCATAGCATTGTTTTGTGTAATACACTACTTCCATAAAATCTATGGAATCATCACGTTCTAGAAGAAGAAAACTGATATCCATGAGAAAAATGGAATATGTAACATCTAGGAGAAGAAAAGAATTTAAATACCTGTTTCAGCTCTTCTTCAAGCTCATCTTTTCTCTTTTGAAGAGCTCTGATTTCATCTTTTAATTCCTGGGGAAGGACATTTTAGTCACCCATGTCACATTAGGTACAATGGGATAAAATTTCGAAGTTTGTATTAATAAACTTTTTAGAGTGCAAATACCCCCTCCATCTCCTCATTATTTATGATAATATGCGTATTATTTAAAATTAACAGATTAGATCATTCCAAAGATAAATGTAACCCTTTTAGTTTTACCATTACTTCTCATAGTAATTATCTTTAAGGTTTAAAAACATATGATATATGAGATGGTAACAACTTAACTACATTGTAAGTGAAAATATATAATATATACTTTTGGTTCTTCGAAGGGCACTCGTTTTCTTTTATAGAGTGTTTCCACGGACCCATAAAGATTAATCATGTTCGACTCAACTTTAAAAAATTATCATTAAATATGTTTTATTTATTATGAATTAATCACATAATTGAGAAGTTATACGTGCAACACACGTAATCTCCTACTAGTTAAATAAAAATTATCAATGTTAATAAACAAACAAGAAGGAAAATTGATGTTTGTAAAATTGCAAGCTGATGAATAATTTAAATTCGGGTGATGCATTTATTTCGATTAGCGGACAGTTGTTGCAAGACACTTTACCTTTTCAATCTGAATTACTTCATCGGCCTTGGTGACACGGAATTTAAGAGCTTCTTCTTTTTGTAATCTGTTAGCAGAATGAACAACGAACATATAAGAGAATGATTCCTCTGCAGAGTTTCAAACATGTAGAAGAAGGAAGCTATACTTCGGTGCTAGCTGAAACATCAAAATATATCAGTATTATTATAATGACTGCGGTAAATGTCTAAAATTCAATGCCGAATGAAAAGATGATGACTCGTTGACAACTCTCAACTGTATACATCTTTTCCTTTTCACTGATATCCAGGAGCATTACTTTGTCTTTGTTTATGGTAGGAAGATGGAGATGTCCAAGTAATATAGGCAGTAAACCACACGAACCTATTATCTAAAATGCGCTTTTCAGCTTTTGATGTAGAGCTGGCCAGAGATTCTGACAATACCTTTAGCTTCTCAACCTGCATGATAACTAAATGCATGACGAAGATGAAAGCTAAGGCTGAGCAAGAAATATAAAAGTGAGTATACTCATTATTATCATTTATCAGATGTTGCAGTTATTTACATAAAGGACTCTTCACTTTCAAACCAAATCTTAAAGCTAGAGTTCAGGTCTATCCCATATGCCATATTTATTCATAGAGCAATTTCAATTGATCTTTAATCTGACTCGCCCGTCTCTTCCAGAAAAAATAGCAACAGAACCATGAGAAATACCTTTTCTTTGTGTGCTGGTAGAGAATCCTCATTTTGCATTATTAGTTTCTTACGCGAAAGAAGCTCCACCAATCGGGAACAAGATCTAACATGTGCAAGCGCTTCATTCAGATGCTGCACGAATAGAAGAAGATTACTTTGACTTCAAAAATCTCATGAACAAAAGTTCAGCATTCTTCCAGCAGCCATCTCAAGAAAATAAAAAGATCATGCTATTTATTCATGAGCATTTATATGAGAAATTATTAGGCCAAAGTTCAGCACCGACACCAGATACAGATCCATGCTGACCATATCTCATAGCATCAAATCATATATTAGGCCTAAGGAGGGGGAATGAATATCAGCAGATGAAATGCCTCAAGTTCTGTAATATTACTAAGCATAGATACTCCATGATTATTTAGATATCTGCAAATACACTAGATGGAACAAACTATTAATTAATATTGTGAAGGTTAAAAAATTTCAACAACGGTAATCAACCACTAAAGATGAACCTGAGTTTGAATTGTGTGCATATCATCAGTTTCAAGTGCAAGTTTTACAAGATAAAATATCATGTTGACAGTTGCTTTGAACTCATGCTCCATTAGGAATAACAGAGTATTCTTAAAATAAGGTTCGACCAACAATCGTGCGATATTGAGATTCTATATGTTAAAGAACTGCTGTTGATCTTTAAAATAATAAAAAGGAAAGATCGCCTTACCTCCTTCGACATCTCATATGATTTTTCAGACACGCTCACAGGCTCGTTTTTCATAGCATCTAGTCTTTTACGTATTCTTAAGACTTCAGAATCTATTCTGAGAGCAAAGAAGACACAGAGAAATAATTAAAAGAGTAACTTCATATTAAAGATCTAAGGTCAAGTAAAAATTCTTATAGAAGATGGAAATTATTCTACTCAAGAAGCTGGAAAACATCATTCACAACTCAATAGGGTACATTAACTTGTCGGGAAAGCAAGTAGCTTCCTGATGATAGCCAGTAAATAATACTTATAAATGAAGTAGAATCATGTCAAATAAAGTAATAAACCATGGTCACTAATTTCTCTTAATTATGATACCCCATAATTTCATCAATTCATCTTTTTTTAAGGGGGGGAAGAAAATGTGTTGAAGTGCTTGAAAGCGGCTATGGAATTGAGTTACAGAAGCCTTAAGATGAACAGTAGTTGCTTAACTTCTCAAAGTGTGAAACTGTGAACCTCCATTATCTCTGTCTAATATGTTTCTTCAGAATCCACTTAACCGTTTAAACGGAAATAATCTATGATTAATGTGAGCATGAGAGGAATACTCGTTTCACATTTTACCAACCAGTGGATCAGATTTTATTTGAGCTTGTCCCTGTTGACAGAGACTAGAACTCAATCCTAGCAAATTTAACGCCCTCGGCTCCTCGATTTATCGTATTTCTGTAGCTAAATGTGAAGATAAACAATGAAACAGTGGGAGATAAAACCCCCAACCACCTTACTATCTCAGCATTCACTTTCAGTCCAGCCATAGCATCTTGTACAAATTGAAGCAGCTCTGCTCTCTTTGCCTGGAATTAGAAAAAGAAAGAGCAAACATGATGTTCAAGAAACCTCCACCTTCACCAATATTTCCTCATTACAAGGATGACTTAACAATGATCTTGTGATTTATACCAGTACTTCTTCATTGTAGGTTGAGAAGGCTTTAGCCAAATCTTGTACACTGCTCACTGTCACATCAAGAGTTTCTTTTCCACCCTTGAGACAGATCCTGAAAGAGCAAAGGAGAGAGAGAAAGGGACGTTCTCATGCTTCTTTTTTTTTTATATCTTTCATAACAGTGGAAACATATATGCAAAGCAATCCACATTATTTTCATAAGTGATTGGTTGATCTTTTATCCCGCCACTAGGCCACCCAATAACAACAGTAACATCATTATGGGAGACTGTCAAATTACCTGAATATCCCCTGAAGCAAAGAAAGTTCCTCTTGATTGGGTTCTTCAAGAATCTGTGCCAGAAAAACAAAAGAATCAGCTCGATGGGCGTCCAGCTATCACCGAGAAAACTCCGTACAGCTTAAACACAAGATACGTGAATTGAAGATGAATCAAAATAATGAGGATCAAGAATCACCTAAATATCAAATCATGTATCAATACACCTTAAAAAGCTATATAGGACTTGAAGATAAAAGACAAAGGAACTCAAGAGTCATCTAATATCAAATAACAGACAAGTACTTCATCTTATAAGATAATAGATGAAAACTTCACTTCAATTATTAGAGCAGCTAGTGTATTAAAATTCTTCAACAGAGAACCATATACAATAGATTTGGCTATAAACAATTTGATTCTATAGAAAATGTATACGTGATAAAGATCTATAGAACAACAACGATGAACATAATTAGGCAATTTTTATGATTATGGAAATTAAATCTCCCCACTTACCAAAGACAGCGTAATGCCCTCAAGAGCTTTACTCTGAAGGAACACATCACGAAAATCCATTGGTTCTCCCACAGTATCAGGGTCATAATACAGAACCTGAGATTCGTGAAAAACTACATACAAGTGACTAATGCAATACATACATCACAAGAAAAATGGATTTCCTTATGAAAAACTTCATGTCTGTATACAACTGAAACCAAGAGTGAACCATGTCTAGCAAGGCTTTGAGACTGAATTGAGCACAGGTGTCTAACACTGATAAAATACATATAGGAATAAAGTAACATATATAAATTTTATTTAAGATACTAAAGTTCACATAGTGTGTGGACAGATCTTATCTTGCTAGACTAAAAGCCATGATCTAGAACAGAAATTTTCATGTGTTCCCTTGTGCCCAAGAAGATGACGAGATGAGTATAATCAACCCTCTTTGAGGATCTTGAAACTTAACATGAGAAAAGATTATTATAAAAGTTCCCGAAAGTGAAAAATTCAGTCTCATTCTAAGAAGCTCAATAAGGAGAAAAAGGTGAAGCTTTACCAAAAACATACCACAGTTGGCTTTGGTAGGTCAGTGTTGATGGCTTCATTGAGTATCTCTATCTGTTTCAAGGCAACTAACCACCTTCTTAGTAACTGAACTCTTTCTGTTCCCTTAAATGAAACAGAAACTTCTTCTAATCGTTTTACTGCAAGCTTATAGTTTTGGAAATTCCGAGGTCCCTACAGCACCAGAAATTGAAGACAATAGTGTCAACACTGCCTAAACTTATCCCAGCAGAAGACGATTGAAACAAGTTCTTCATGAATCATGAGAAGAAACATATGCACATTGATTTGTTAATCCATTTATCTTCATATAGAAAGTATACAAATGACAAGAACCAAAATCGCAAAGATGTAGGTACATAAAATTATCTACATTAACGTTTTGAGCAAAATGCTAGTTAATAAATGAAAGATTATTCTAGTACAGAGCAATCATCAAGCTCTTTTTTGAGGCATTTGGCAAAATAAACTCAGCTTTAATATTAAATAGGAATAGGAATTTTATGACTTCCACCAATCTAAGGCAGGTTAGACTGTTAGAGCATAGTTCTAAACACAGAATTCAAACATGTTAATAAAACCATAGACATTAAAAAAAAAAGAAAAAGAAAAAAGCATTAAACCATTATATGCAGAGCAGCAGAACCAAAGATACAACATATTCACACTCACAATAATTGTTATTGTGAAAAATACAGATTCTTATTATATCTTTAAATACGTAATATATTATACAATAATTGTGACTTTTTTCTTTATTGCACATGTAATAATCCCAAGATCTGCATTGTGCAAACAAAATCATTTAATTATGCCCCTCAATTTCAATATCAATTTCATTATAATATTGTGGATGGAAACTAGAATTAAGCAAGTTCTCCTAAATCATGGGCTATAGATATTCATTCACCGGATTTACGAATGTAAGGGACAAGCGGAAATTGAAATTCACAGGTCGAATTAACAAACAATATTTTGACAGGAAGATTGGAGAATAATACAGTGCTATCTTGGAACAGCTTGGAACCACCAACTGCATGATTGACGACGGTTCCAGCATAGCTTCGTACGGCGCGGCTGACGCTGTTTGTGCCACCGACTTCCACCGCCTTATTCACCGCCGATCGGAGGAGCCACGCCATTTTAATTACAAATTGCGCGCGGTATATCTAGAGTTTTTATTCGGGAGTAACAAATTGCACCCGACGCCAAAAGCTGAGAGAGAGAATTGAATCGTAGAATGAATGAATTTGATGAGAGAGAGAGAGAGAGAGGACTAAGCGTTGTAGAAAGCTGGAGTCAAGAGCCATTGTTTTCGCGCCAATCCGGATTTAGTTTCACATAAATACCCTTGGCAGTTGATCTCACGTGATTATAAGGCTCATGATTCGTTCGTTTGGAAAGGCAAAGTTATGCCATCATTTTGTACATTTAAAATGTGTAATGTGTAATTTATGTGGAATTTTTAATTATTTTCATATTTCTCTGTTTTAATTAACTGCTAGTACATGGAATAACTATTTTATTTTTTTATTTTTTATTTTTTTTATGATACTTCGTGTAAATACTAGTAATAGAATAAATTAAGGATTAATTGTCGCTAAATTCACAACATTTCACCGAATTCTGAAATTGCACACGTTTTTAAGATTGTAGTTTTAAAAACCATTACCTTTTGATTTTTCACATATATGCCACGCCGACCAAAAATCCCAAATCAAAAATGACATAGCCTCTCAAAAACATACACTGAACGTCGGAATTGACAAAACGACGTTATTTTGTATAAAAAAAATAGTTAAAATGATACAGCTCATATGCCAACTAATATCTCTCAACGAAAATTGAAAAATAAAATGATTTACTTTCTCTCTAGTCTCTACCTACCTCTCTCTCGTTCTCTCTCTCCTTGTCACATCTCGGTTCCCATAAGCCGAGACGCGACAGGGGGAATAAGGAGCGGGAGAGAAAGAGGCTTAAATCTTGCACATATAACAATTTATTCATATATTTCAGTTACATATAATAAGAACATTATTCAGAGTTGCACATTTAAATAACATAGCGGAAGCACAGAATAGCTACAACAACAACCTCTTCCTCAGCCTCGCGTCCCATCACCTGCCTCCCGACCTGAAAATAATTTGAAAACATTTTGGATTGAGTACTAGTGTACTTAGTGGGCATGTGTCATCTTGAAAATAGTTTGGAAACCATAGCAGATTATCCATTTAATATGGTATGCATCAAAGGGTTTTAAAATAGAAAACCACCCTTGACCTTACAAACAACTTTTGATGCATGATGTGATGTTCGATCTTTATACTGTGAATAGGCACCGTAGCTATGGTTACCATAGCCCATTTGACTTGTACCCATGACAGAGTTCGTGAAGTAACACAGTCAACATTAACATAGGCCAGGAGTCTTAGCTCAAGACCGTTAGCTACAATATAGATGGAGATCAACTCATTGCATTGTTACATGGTGCGTACAATACTCAGCTAGTACATTTGTACTCACTAAATATCTCGATCAATTAACATAGAGTATATCACATGGAGCGCACATGAAAACATTTTACGGATAACTGAATTTTCATGCTAATCTAGAGTTCATTAACTCAAACATAATTTTGGAAAAGATTACCCACCTGATTGAAAATACCAATGCTAACAGTAACATCAAGACATCATGATTGCACAAGCAGATATGACGAGCTTATGTTGTAAGAAAAATGAGAGAGAATAGAAAACTGAACGATGGAAATGAAAATCTTAAGCACCTAGTTATAGGAAAGCAAGTAGGTGTGCACTAAGTTAATGCGATGCGGAAGCAGCTGAGCAGTAAGCTGCTGCGAGGCGGAAGCTGCTGCAGTGCAGAAGCTGCTGAGCAGTAAGCTACTGCAAATCGGAACCAACTGCTAAGCAAGATCAATGAAATGACAAAGCAAATGAAGGAGATGAACTCCAAGCAAGAACGATACCGAAGAATGTCCAAGAACAGGCGCAACTCTAGATAATTCTCTTGGAAGACTCAGACAAATGGATGTTTTGAGTGTGGGAAATTCGGTCACTTCAAGATGGACTGTCCCGATCTATCCAAGAAGGATAGAGATCCCCTCCAAGAAAGGCCAAGGATAAGACCAAGGCCATGATTGTTGAAGAAGAAGCCGCCGACTCTGACTTGTAGTATGCAACAAGTTGCGTGGAAGTCCACTCTTATGGGTTCGACTCTGACTCAGACCAGTTGTAGTGAATCTCACATGTACACTTATGGGTTCAACTCTCACGTGTAGTATGCAAAGTCGAACCGGTTCCGTAGTATGCAACCAATTGCGTGGAAGTCCATCCTTTTTAAAAGTTGATTGTTTCACTTTTGAAAGTGGCCCAAAAATGGATGTTGCTTAACTTGTTGATTTCCTATTGCATGTGTTACAAATGACAGTAATTGATTTTTACTATATGCATGAAGTATTTGGTTAAGTAAATTTCAAACTTATTCACATATCTTTCGATGTGACACAATTGTAGTACTTTTGAGAACCATTTATATTCATGCATCTTAAAACTTCATTAATAATAATTAAATTGATGACAAAAATCTTATCAATTAATCATAAATATATACCTTATGTATATTATAAAATCGTTTATTAAGGTAGATTCACGTAACTCATAATATAAACAATATATTAAAGAATTTCAAAAACAATTATAGAACATCAATGACAGTGAAACAATATAAACTAAAAAAAAAAAAAAACTAAAATTGAACTAAACAATGTATAAACATGACGATCATATTACCATAATTAACAATCATATATTCAAAAAGTATACAACAACAAATCATTTCAAAGCACGAAACATATACTAATAAGAAATATTACATCGGGCAGAAACAACTAAATTGGTTTGGGATTTCTCTCATTCTGCTATTTTCTTCTCCTTTTTTTTTATATCCACCATTGTGCCTTCTTCATCCTTTATAATGCTTAACTAAAATTTTCGATTTAACACATCGATGAAAGAATTTAATAATATGGTACACTATTTTTTTTCTTGATAAGTGTAGTTTGTTATGTTGTTCTGTATGGGTTTATATACACAAGTTTATCAATTCAAATACATTAAAAATGCTCCACGATTTATGGGGTTTGGCGGATTTTCCGCCTGGCGATTCATTTATGATTGAAAAATAATTTATTAATTTCCTAATTCAAACACTATAAATAAGAAACAGTAAATATAAGATTTTAATATATTCATATTTGTACATGGTCAAAGGCGTATTATTTATTCCAATAAATGAATTTTATTGACTTTCTTTTATTAATACATGCTAATAGACTGATTTCAATGACTTCCATTATTAGCTTAAAATCAATTTTGTATATTGAGCTTCTAAGTTTAAAGATACAACGTGATAGTTATTAATCAATTAATAGTAATATTAAATGTATAATTTTTAGCTATTATAATAATAAATAATTGAGATATTACCAAATTTAAACTAAAAATGAGATTTGTAGATAATTTGAAATGAAAATTTCTTAAAATTCCACTTAGGATAGAGAATTGTTATGGTGGCTCCAAAAAACTTAACTATAATGAATTATTATTATTATTATTATTATTATTATTATTATTATTATTATTATATAGTAATGATATTCGAACACACTGTGGCCATCCACTCGCGCTAAAAATGGTAATATAGGTTTTGAAAATGGAAATATATCCTAATTGGGAAGCATAAACCCTAGGGAGAAAATGTGATTATTTCTATTTTTACAGTCAGCTTTCCTTTTTTTCACGCGTGTGGCTGGTCATATTGTGTCCGAATATCTTACTTACATATAAATATAAATAAATATATATATATATATATAATATTAAAATATGATAGATATTGATTTTGAAGATTTGATCTTTTTAAGATTTTGTTTCCATTTCATATATAGTACAAGGCAAATACTCCTGTGAGACCCGTCTCACAATGTGAGACCGCGCGTAGCGCGTGCACTACACGCGCGCGCCTCTCAAGCGCGACGCGTGTTGTGCATGCGCCATATTTTTTTATTAATTTTTTTTAATTTCTTTTTTTTTTGCAATAAGCTCATATGCACTGCACTTTATGTTGATATGCACACCGAAGAGTATTGATATGCACCAACTTTTTCATGTTTTTTTAATCAATTTTTGTTTTATAAATTTCCAAATTTATTTTGCACTCTTTTTTTTTTTGCCTCTTCGTTGTTTTGTTTGCCGCTTCTTCTTTGGTCAAGATTCGAGCAAGGGCAGCCAAAGACCTCGGAGCGAGCCAAAAAATCCAAATTGTTGCCCGATGATTATTCTTATATTAGTAATCGGAGCGAAGGCGGAGCTGTAAAATTGGAGCCGAAGACGAAGCCGTAAAATCGGAGTAGAAGGCTCCGCCGAAAAAGAAAAATTGTAAATAAAAAAAATGGAAAAAGTTGGTGCATATCAATACTTTTCGGTGTGCATATCAACATAAAGTACAGTGCATATGAGCTTATTGCAAAAAAAAAATCGAAAAAAAATAAGGCATGTGCACAACATGTGCCGCACGCATACAATGCACGCGCTACGCACGGTCTCACGCTGTAAGACGCATTGCATGAGAGTGTTACTCATAGTATAATATAGAATATAAATATGATTAATATTGATTTTAAATTCAGCCAAATATTTTCTTTTTACTTAGAATTGTTTTCATTTTAATAATATATAGGAATTGTCAATTGATTCTCAGCACAACAGTGAAACATCAAATGTTTACAAGAAACAAACTAAAACACCAATTATTCCAACAACCTTCTCATTGGAGGATGGCTTAATGACTCAATGTTGCTTCTTTGCCTCAAATAGGAAACTCCTTATTGCGGATATGTAATAATGTAAATATGGATGCTCATCGTAGTGCGTATGATCTTTAGACTGTCTGTAGTGGTTGTCTTCAGAGTGTCTCGAGACACCCAATTCATGGAGACAGTACAGTGTAACATCCACTGTTTCGAACGAGACAGTCTCGGGACAGTGATATATTGACAAAATTAATATTTAAAATTAATAAACTAATTAAATGGAGACACTCCATAGGGACAATCCCACTGCAGCTGACTGTCTCTATCTCCATCACACCCCATAAAAACACATCATAGAGACACTATCACTGCGGATAGTCTTAGAGAGGATAATGGTAGCGAGAGCAGTGCATGTCGTAGCTCCCAAATATGTGATCTTCTCCCACTTCGAAGCCTCAAGAGCTTCGTCTATATGGGATGAAGCGGAGAAAGAGCGCCTCGAAGCTGGTGAGACATTAGGGGCGGATACGCCACCGGGTAGGGCGGAGCGGAGACCAGATCTCACAATCATCGTAATTTTAATAATATATATATTAACATTATTATTTATCATAAGAAAAATGACAATTGTCCTCAAGAAAAATCACAACTCCAACCTCCCAGCAATTACCAAAAATCACCGCTACAAATATATATATATATATTTTTTTTAGGTGTGTACATGCAAATAAATCATACACAGCTAGCTATTTGAGTTTAGCCTCATCAGCACCTCTACAAAAAGATTGATTATTAATTTCAAATATTTTATTATTTACAAATATTATATTATAAATTTTCCAAAAAATATATTTGTAAATAAAGCTATCTGCATCCCTTAGATACCACTAGCAGTCTCCAAGGGTGTCTCCAGCATTAGAGACCCCTTAGAGACCCCTTAGAGACCCCTACCCTTGCATCCCAACGGTCTCCAAGGGATCTCCATCACCATATTAAATAATTCTCAATTTCTATTAAATTAATTCATAAAATTTCATTAATAAAAATATTTCATTAGTTCAAATAAGAAAATACTCCCTCCGTTCGAGCACAAGTGTCCACTTTTGAACAGTACGAGCGTTCGAGCACAAGTGTCCACTTTGCCTTTTTATAAAACAATACCCTCATAACTTTACCAATATAACACCCCTTTGCCACTCATTAACACTACCCAATATAATTAGCATAATTAAAATTCCCTAATGACATTTTCCTATTACACTTAATTAAACAAATTTGGGCAGCCTTTTATGGCCCAAATCTGATCTGCCCAATATTTCCTCTCTTGCCCTAATACCAAATTCGATCCATCAATTACTCCATCTCTCTCTCAATGACTGCATTTGTGTATTTTATCCATCTGCAGTCATTCCGCAGCCGCCGCTGACCACCGATAAGAGGCAGAGGAAGAAGAAGAGCGGCGCGTTCGGCATTTTCAGGGCGGCACTGTACATGCTGCGCAAGCGCACCGACGAGAAAGAGGAGGCAGCGGCGGCGGCGAAGAAGAAGGAGAAGAGCAACAATGGCGATTGGAAGAAGATCGTGGGATCGATCCGGCCGCTGCACGCGCAGGAAGCTCTGGCGTTGCCGATGTACATGATGTCGCCGGCGAGCGACGTGGCGTCGTTGTCGTCGTCCTCGAGCTGCACGATGAGCCAGTACGCTTCAGCGACGAATCTCCATGATCTGTGTAATTGCGAGGATGAATTGGAAGAGAAAGAGCGAGATCTGGATGAGGTGTTCGATGCGATTACTAGAGATGAGGAAATCGACACCAAAGCCGAGCAATTCTGATCTCTGATCTCCATCATTTTTTTCTGTATTTTATTCAATGACTGCATTTGTGTTCATAAAAAAAAAACCGGTGCAATCTTAAAATGGGGGATGAAACAACAGCAAAATAAAGAAGATGCACAGCAGAAAAAAACATCATGTATGGCTTGAAAGGAATAATCGATGCAGCAACAATAAAGGAAAGAAAAGAGAGAAGAAAAGGAGCCCACAAGATTAGCAATATAAACCACTTTATTAACAATACCCCTATTGTAATTTTTACCCCACTCAAACCTACTTTATCAAATTTCTTAAACTACGTGCCCAGCACAAACTGGACGCTTGTGCTCGAACGAAGGGAGTACATTATATTGAAATTAAAAAAAAAATTACATTAACTGAAATAAAAAAAAAAACTACTACATTAATTAAAATTTGGACTATTCCGGTAGAGGTCCAAATTTGCGCCAAAGGTGCTCGGTGAGATCATTGGTAAGCCGAACGTGCTTTCGTTGATCTCTCAAGTCGGCTTCCCGAGCGAGATAGGTCTTAAAGGCGATCGGAGTGGGCCGATGGGATATCCCGCTAGTGGACAGAGAATCGAAGTCGTCTCTCCAATTCTCCGCATCCTCCTGCTCGTCTTCAATGATCATGTTGTGCAAAATAATGCACGCGAACATGATGTCTCGGAGATGCCTCGTGTACCAGCACCGACCCGGAGTCCGGATTATTCCCCATCGGGCTTGGAGCACTCCAAAGGCTCGCTCTATATCGTTTCTGGCCGACTCCTGCATCTTCGTGAACCTCGCCGTCTTTGGGTCAGTTTCAACCTTCGGCGATTTGATCAGTGTTGGCCAAGCAGGGTAGATCTCGTCGGTCAAGTAGTACCCCTTGTCGTATTGGTTGTCGTTGAAGGTGAAGGTGCACGGCGGAGCTCTATCCTCAAGCACGTCGGCGAATAAGGACGACTGGTTGAGGACGTTGATGTTGTTGTTGGAGCCGGCACACCCAAAAAAGGCATGACAGATCCACAAATCCTGCGACTCCACCGCCTCCAAGATTAAGGTAGGCACACCTTGATCGCTGCGCGTGTAGGCACCCACCCACCCAGTGCATGCAATCCAGGCTCCCGAGCATCCCCGAAAACCCATGCCGCGCCTCGTGCATTCGGAGCAGACGTGCGGTGTCGGCAGCGTTTGGCTTCCTCAGGTATCGCTCGCCGAAGAGGTCGATCATTGTTGGCCCGTGCTATCGCCGATCTTCAGGTACTCGTCGAAGGAGTCCGCAACACCACCGGTGGCCAGTTGTCGCACCGCCATCGTGCATTTTTGCACCGACGTCAGCCCCCACCCAAGTGCATCTTGTCGATGCGTGAAGTAGCGGACGTTGTTCTCCAACGTCTTTCAGATGCGCAAGAACAGATGCTTATGGATCCGGAAACGGCGTCGGAAAAAGTGCTCGCCGTAGGTGGGATTGTCGGCTAAGTAGTCTACGTGTAGGAGCTCACACGCCGCTTCACGGTCGCAGTCGACGAACCCCCGCGCCCTCTTCTTCTTCTTTTTCTGCGCCGCTAAGTGTGCACGGATGTGTCGATCCACATCCGCCATCATCTCCAGTACCTCGTCGTCGGTGCCGCCCTCGACATATTCGAACGACGAAGATGAAAAACTCGACGAAGACATTTTTTGAGAGTTGGATTTGAGAGAGAAAGAGGTTGTATTTTTGTTGTAGGATGAATGAGGGATGAGAGGTTGTATTTATAGTGGAGGGAAAAAAAATTAAAATAAAATCGGCAATAGCCGTTGAACACGAAAACGGTCGAATTTTTAAACTTTAAACGTTAGGCGCGTGTCTCTAATTTTTTCTTTTTAAAATTCGAAAACTCGCGCGTGCAAGCCACGCGCTGTGCTCGAGCCGGTCTCGTGCGTTCGAGCCGGTCTCGAGCCGCCATGGCTTGCATTTCCACCGCCTCGATGCCGCATCGTCTCGAGCTGGTCTTCGAGACCCCTTGGAGGGACGCGATGCAGATCGCCTAAGTGGTTGAAACTTGAAACAGTAATTTTATTAATTTATTATGACGGATTTAAAAAGTCATAGCTCCGACTCCATCACTCCAAATGGATATGGAGCCTTACAATATTCTCTATGCCTACAACATGATTAATTTGTTTATAGACTATGATACAGAAATGAGTTTTCTTTCCTACACTTATTTGCTAACCACAGCTCCTCACCAAACCAAAAATGGTGACCCAAAAAACAAGTACAACACAAAAATGGTGACCACCAAAACTTGTCCAGCATCTCTAGTGAAAGAGTCGAAAGACGAAAGCGAACAACATGACATGACTTGACTACATGTTGTCAAGGTCAGCCAATGGCATTTTCCAGTAATTCCACGAGTTATAGTCTTCCTGCACAGACAGCCAGTACAAGAACGATAAAACGAAAAAAGTAACAATTAGATTTGAGAAAACTGCTTATAGCCAGTTCGTCTTCCTGTACCTGCTCGACCAGCGACGTTGGAGGGAACATGTCGTTCACAAGTGTGTGCAACGACTTGTATGATTTCAGATCGATGCAGTGATTGATAGCCACCTCCCCCTGTGGACAATAGGTACTAGAAATTCAGAAACTTGCCTCGGTGTGTGCTTCTTTGCGGAAATTTGTGAATGACTGACTACCTTAGGGTTAATGATGAAGATTTTGCCCTTTGCAATCCCAATCTTACGGTAACTCAGTTCATCCGTGTCTCGGTTTCCAAATCCCGCATAAAATGGATTGTAATCTGGAGGGAAAAGTGCCTTGATATCCTGCAGAAGAGCCATGCATCGACTTAGAAAATATAAAAACTCGGCTACATTGTTCACCTACGGAGCTAGAATTTTAAAGTGATCACTTACCTCTAAGCAGGCAATTTTGAATTCATGAGGAGCTCTTCTTATCACTGCAATCAATAGAACTCTCTCATCAATCGCACATAAAGATGCAATAGATTTTCTAGTAACGGAGCAGAATGAGAAAATATAGATATTATTACAAGAAAAAAGTTGATTTTAAGTCATGATGAGACAGTGTCTGCTCCTGGTAGCAATGCCGCTAGTGCTCAAATTGTGTATGAAAACTCGTGTAATGGACAGCAATGGGTGTTTCCATTTTCCACACAGCATGAATGCAGCTTGTAATAAACGAGACAGTTATAACATAAATTAGAACAAATTGGTCCCGGAACAGTCACTCTACATGATAACAGTATCGCTATCCTAGCCTCATGCAGGAGCCACGAAATCAGAGATTTCCAGTGTAAGAAAAGGGAAACACAATAATCCACCATTTTATTATGCCATGCAGGGTAAAACTTCATTTCTTACAGAACGAGCTACGTATTAATTTTTCTTCAAGGAAAAGAATCTCACCCTCACGGTATAATGAAGGAAATAAACCATCAGGGGAGATAACAACAGGTCCGGTGGGTAAGCTCTTGCCATCCTGCAAGCGTTGTGAATAATTGAACTCTCAAGTTTTGATACCAAAATAACAGCTGAACATAAGTGTGTAACAAAAAATGCACGACAGGAAAAGGCATGAGGGTGTATAGTAAAAAATCGTTCAATGGAATAACATAAAAGCAAAAATAGCAAAAGAATGAGGTAAAACAAAGAAAAAAATCAAATTCAGGTTAAGTGGTAACACCTGCTTGAGATTGAATAAAAAACTTTTTGTCAAGTACGATTGAACAATTGCACGTGCACTCAGAAATAAGAGCTGGTAACCATTCTCCTGTTGTGGAAGAAACAATGAATTAGATAACAGTACACTATAAATTCACATGACTAAAAGTAGCAGTTACATGACACATCGACATCCAACTGCCAGCAGATAACTGCAATCTCTCTCTCAGGCCAAAGCTACTTAAAGCTGGTCAAAGGGATGTATAATTTCATTAGCTAAAGATATTTTTAGAAACTTCAAGTGATATAGTATGAAACTAGTTAAACAGACACATAATCTTGGGACTTCTGGTGGTTGATTCCATTATGCAGACAAGATTATAGACATCTGATATTTCATATTCAAATGATGTCTGAAAATAATAAACTTCTGATTATCAAACATCTAAGCAGCAGTTGGAACCAATTCGCATAAAACCAAGAAGATAAACCTCATATGAGTACTATATCGAAAATTAATTTGAGAAATCCATCCTGATAGAACAAGACAATTGCTAATTAAACAAAATTCTTCAAGCGATAAACGGTATCAGGCTTTCATTAGGATGATGAAACAAATGAATAATGTTACGATGCACAACAACAAAAACAAGCAAGAAACTTATAAATTAGTTTGTTCACCATTTACTAATTTTTGAATAGTTATATTTATTGCTCAAAGAGGAAGTGCAAGCTGATTTCTGCAGGACTTTGAACAGGGGCCAAACCAAATTACTAAAAAAGATAACAAAAAAAAAAAAAAGACAAACACTAACCTTCTAATTGTCCTCATAATTAATGAATGCAATTAGAAATACCTTTTTGTATTCAATTGTTCAAGATGTGAAGTCTTCAGAAATCTGGTGGAAGATTACCAAACTTCTCTCTTGGCATGAATCAATGTCTAAAATTGCTCTTTACATTCAAATGAAAAGATTTAAGGGATTACCTTTATTGCAGAAAAAAGGTGAGCTATCCCAGAATGTGTCCAGTCTTTTCCAACTAAAGGCATAAACTGACCGAGAACATCGGACCTACAAAGAGGCATGAACTTTTTCTGTAAGCTAATGAGCAAAATACATGATACTGACACTACTTCATTACAGATCTTTTACATTTGAAAAAACAAGTTTCATTTTGTAATACACTTGCCAAACAACTACTTTAGCAATATATTTAAATGAAAAAAATAGCTATATGCATCTCGAAATGACAGATATCTAATATAAGGATAAAACTCACTTGGTAATTGTCCCATCAACATCTGAAATTACAATTCGCGTATTCCACTTCCACAAGTATATATGAGCTTCAACCTGTTTGTGGTAAAGTGCGTTAATCACTACATAGGGTTCCACACGAAATAACTACCCTGCATAATGCACACATGTTTGTGTGGGAATTAATTACCAACCTTTTGGGACCCAAGGACTCTAGTAGAAAAAACAAAATTCACCATATTTTGTCCCTCTTTGAGATTCAAAGATGCTATTTGATCAGTAGTAGGGACATTGGTTCTTATAATTTGCTTACGGGGAGACTCACTGCCTGGATGTCCGGGAGTTGTAGCTATAGATTGGCTCGGTGAGACAGCTTCAGAATCAAGAAAAGGTTCATCATTTGATGACATACTACTAGTATGCTCAAGTGTCTTGACCCTCCTAAATGGGATCGGCCAGAGCCTCCATCTGCGAGACGGAGTAGAAGGCATTCCAGATTCGTCTTCTGTATCTGGCATGTCCATATCCACAGGTATTACATCTTTGGGATTAACAGGTAACTCCAAACCAAAAGCTGCTATACCAAGAACAACATGTGCAGCTTTGCGCCAGGGTAAGTAGAACTTCCCTTGTAGTCTAACAATTAAGTTTTTATTCTTTATGATTAATTCTGGAGAAGCTTTAAATTCCTCGGGTGATATCAGGTTTGCATCAAAGGCATTAGCTGCTGCACGCGATCCCATTCCAGCATGAAGCAAGTTTCCACAGAGAGATAACTCCAACACTGTCAGCAAATAGAAAATGTTGATGCAAAATTAGAACCAAATAAAAAGCAGTGGTCATAAACTCAACGTTACAGCAATAATCCATGTCTCACTTTTAGAGGTATCTGATTTTGTTGTGTATTCTAGCGGAGTTTCTGTACTTATTCTAACAAGTTTGCTTTTACTATGCTCAACTTCCGGAGCAGGATCTTCTATACCGCTTGGATTGCTTTTCACATCTAGATTTACGTCAACTTGCAACTTTGGTCCCTGATCGACATCAGTACAAGTTGCTCCCTCAACCTGTAAGTCTGGCAAAGAGACATTGATTGGACATCCGGAATTACTGGGAGATAACTCTTCGTTAGTTCTCAATGTTTCATGGCTGGTCTTCTCAATTTCATTATTTTCAGACGGACTTTGAGGAGACTTATTGCGTGAATCTTCGATAGCCTCATGAATCTTAATTGAAGAGCACACATTTTCGTGATTGGTGTTTGTGGTGTGTGTTGTTGCCAATTGTGAGAGCTCCAAACAGCTTTTAAAAATCTCGTTCCTCTTCAAACCAATTGATTTTCTTTCAGGACTGCTTTCGTTGCAGACCTCTTTGTCGCTACTAGCTCTCTCCTGACTTTCTCCCACATGCAGCAGATGTTCGGCATCTCCTTCGCAAGGTTCTAGATGGTGTTCAGAACACAAACTGTTGGTCTCACACATATCTCCATTTCTAGGGGCATCACTCAAGCAATCAGAAGTCCACGTAGCTTCACCCGAATTATACTCTTCAGCCCCGCCCCCAGGACCGAGGTGAAATTGGGGTGTGCTCAGTTGCACATTCTCGCCATTTTTCTCGGATGATGATATGGGCGCAGTCAGTATATGCCCATCCACGCTCACCAAAACTACCTCAGAATTTGAGTCCTGCGATTCTAGTGCATGCTCCACACTATCTAAAGTGTCGTATCTCTGCGGACTATACTCAGAAAATTTAGGTGAAGAACCCTCCACAGATGAGTGTTCGTCTGAAAACTCATAGAATACATACACAGCAGCATCAGACTCGACTCTTTTTAGTTTTTCTGCACGAATATTCCCGTCTTGCTTGTTGTCATCAGCATCTTGCCCGGACAAGTCACCTTCGTTAAAACTATTGTAATGGTTGCTACTATCCTCCCTAACACTACCTTCAAGATTGAATGAATCCTTTAAACCTTCACTACTATGATCAACTTCCCTAACAAAGTAAGCTTCACCCGAGTTATCAAGATACATATGAAAATCAGCTTCAACGCCATTAACTTCAATCTGTACTACCTTTTCCGCACCCTTGAGAACACCCTGAAATTTCCCAAACCGAACATACCAAGGGGTACTCCTAAACGTCCCGTCTTGCTGCTTAACCACAATTATGTCTACGGCCCCACCAAAAGGGTGAAATGGTGTGGCCACAGAGTACATGCCCTGAGTGATAATGCTGCTAACTTTACCGACCACATCCATCTCTCCTAACAATAATCTACCCCAAATTTTCAAATAAAATGCAGCTACTGCACAAATTCATCAATATCTCTTAATCCACAGTCAATAATTCTCCAAATCCAAATCCAGTCACTTGTAGTCATGCTGCATGCAATGCGCCAACAAAATATATGAATTAATTCATCATGCAAATATTCTCGTGTAAAACCCCTAAATATCCGACTTTGCGCTGAAAATGCTCGTTGAAGAAGACATAATAATAAAAAATTTCCATTACAAAAACAACAAAAAATCCAGAAAATGTGCGGCGGAAACTTATATGTTCAGCAATATTGTAGAAACTTCACGTGCATAATTAAAAATACCAACAATAGATTTAAATATTTTTCAAAAGGAAGGGAAAATCAAGAAAACTGTATGATAGGAACTTACATGTGTATTAGAAATTTGCAGAACTTCTTCACCAGAAAATGCTCGAGACCCAATAATTCATAGATCAATCAGATAATTTGACAGCTCAGTGAATGCAACCATCGAAATTTGTCTCGAGATTTAGAGAATATGTTATCGAGGGTGCTTCATTCTCGCTCTATAACAGGCAGGTAATGGGAATGAGTTTCAGTTTTCTTGAATTTCATTTCAATTTTGTTGGGTTGAATAGAGTGCTCCAAATAACTAGGAATCGAAATCAAATTCTTTTCTTCTACTTTCTTATTGGACAACGTCTACTTTTTTATTGGACAGCGTCGAAAATTGGACTGGGCAGATTTTTTGTGTTCATGGAAATTAGCGAGCAAGAATCATAATTTTCTAATTTTCCAGCAATAAATACGCATCGCTGAAGAAGTTTCCCCTTCGCGACACCTCACGAGTAATTAATTGAATATCATATAATAATATCTCGGCTAGTGTTAGCCCCTTAGAGGGCTCCGTGTCATGGCACGCGCCATCACAGCACCATGATACGGGCAGCGTCGGATCACGATGACTTGATGCGTGTTTGTGATGATGACATGTTCGGATGAGCCGGATGATTAAGGTTTGCTCAACTAAGTGGATATGAGAAACACTTTGGCTTCAGTGGAATTTGGGTGGTTTGAGTTTTGGCTCGGACGTGTGTCGAGGTGGGTTCACCCGATGTCTGGTGTCGGGAGAGTTCGGAATGTATTGTGAGCTGAGGCTTGGAAATGATGCTATTTTGTAAGGTTTACTTGGTAGCAAAAGATGGCTCGGGAAAATCTCAAAGATAAGGCATTTGGCACAGTGAGAACTCATTTGAGCTAGTCTGGATCGAGCCAGGTACGAGTCATGGTGCCATAGAAAAGTTGTTGTTCCACAGGCCTTTCAGTATTTAGTGTTGTCATCACGGGTTTTGCTCTATTAACATATATAAGGGGGCATGTGAAAGATGGTGTGGCCTGATTGGGTCGAGGGCTAGGTGCATAGGCAAGACTTGTGAGCTCTATGTTAGCACGAGCGAAAGATGGTGGATCCTAGTCGGGCACGAGTTATGCATGTTCGATGTGTCGGGAGATCGATGTGCGGGTCGGACAAGGGCTGAGGCAAGTCGTGGCTCGGGGGCGTGCGTGAAGACTTGATTCAAGACGGGTAGAATTCTAGTGTTGGGGAATTCTAGCTCGAATGAATGAAAGGACGGCACTGAGTTGGTCGATGTTGCAAAGTGGAGGATCGGTAGCACGAGACAGATCGACACATGGAGGATTGTGGGCAGGCTCCGGTGCCGGAGGCCGACACATGATGGCACGGGTGATGCGCGCCAGGCCTTGGCCGAATCGGATGGTTATGATGACGCAGGCAATTAAATGAGCTTGCTGGGACTCGATCCCGGGCTGATGCGAGGGAGTGGCGTGTTGCAGTTTCTTGGTGCCAACTACCCGCGTCCTGATTGGCTGATTCGAATTAGTGGAGCCAAAAACTGCCATGGCGGTTATTGTAGCCTAGAATTCGGTTTTCCTAGTAAAGGAGGATGTCCTTCACGTTTATATTGTGCATCTAAGGCAATGAGCCATGGCGAATTGTATGTGCGAGCTTGAGAGCAGGTCCTTGTATTGATTTGTGGGAAATTAATAAAGGTTGGGTGAATTGCCCGTAAATGTGTGTGTTTGCTTTCATTGTTCATGTCTCTTAATTCCGCTGTGTGTGAACTTTGATTAAAGAGTGTCAAAGAGTGTCAGTGAGGGAGAGGGTTGGTCGGGTTGCGGTGATCCGGCTCCATCACAAGACAAAAAATTCTGGTATGTGAAAACCTAGCTAGTATAGCAAAATAGTTACTTACCTATTAAACAATGTTTAAAAACCAGACCGGAGATCGATCCTGTGAAAACTACAGATCATAGTTTAACCGGTTCAATCTGATTAATTGTTTAGTTGAACTATTCAATTACATTGTTCAATAAATAAATAAAACTAGTGTGCAATTCGTCGAAAATCGACAGAGAACTATATTATGCTATAGTTTGCAAGTAGATGACCATAAAAGTAATAGAGTACAATATTATGTACATGAGAGTAATATTATTTCAATAATTCACTATAAAATGTCTTACAAAGTGATAAAATTATAATAAAAAAATACATCAACACGTTTTAATAATATAAGATTCAATATTTTATTTTGAAGTAATATATTTTCATAAATCATTGCAAATAAGTGTTATATAAATCATCTCATTGGTACGGTCAAAAAAAGTTTTTTTTTTTTTTACAAAAGTTGTGGCATTTTACCTTGTAGTTTACATATATAAATTTAAAAATAATTCAATACTTTATTTGAAAGTACTACTAATATGTTTCGATAAATAATTGCAAATAAGTGTTATGTGAATCATCTTTTTGTTGGGGCCAAATTCAAGAGCTCTCGATAAATAATTGGAAATAAGTGTCACATGAATGATTTTGTCTCGTTGGTTGGACCAAATTGTTCATGGAGTTTAAAGTTTGTGAAATACACATTTTAAAACAATTGAAAACTATTGTTTACTATTTTGCTCATATTTAGAAAAAAAAACAATATATATATATATATATAATATCTTTTCTTCAATTTATGTCAACTCAATAATTTGTACGTAGAATCTCGAATAAAGATTAATGAAACTATTTATTTCCACCTTAATATTAAGTTGAAGAAACTATTAAAATTTCATAATTGTTTCATCTTAATTAAAGTTGTGACAATCTTGAATTCAAGACTATTGTTGGAAAAGAATTCTATAAATTATATTGTTATTTTTAGATGTTGAATTTAGGAAGTTTTATGAAAAATCGACGTGAGATTTAAATTGTATCTTTTTATTTATGTTTACAGTTGGTTAAACCTCATGAAGGATAATAATATTATGGAAGTAAGAATGATAGAATATTTCATTGTTGGCTGTAACTTTACTTTTACCATTTATGATATTTTATCCTTTTTTTATTCCGAATTTATTAATCCATTCTAATTATTTATGGAATTTAATTGTTAAACTAAGTCTTATTTATAATATCATTATTTCAAGCGTATTTAAAAGTTCTATAAATTAAAAAAAAAAAAATCTGAAAATGTGTGTGAGTGTTCATTATTTTGGATGAAACCTAATATATATCGTCCAGACATATAAAAGTGTGAAGAGAGGTAGTAACAGTATAGCATCCCCCACTGCAAAATATTAGTACTATTTTTCTTATCAAATTAAATAAAAAACTGTTAAGTAAACTATTTACGTGATCAAACAAACTATTTTTTTTATCAAACTAAATAAAATTTTATTGATCACATTAAAATCTTCAATAAAAATAAAATTATTTTTGGCCAATAAATTAATTAGCTGATTAATTGTGCAAAATAATTGCAAGATGAAAAAATGCACATTGATCTTAAGTATTTATATAAATTTCTTACAAGTGGAGTCTTTTTAAAAACCGATGTGGGATTAAACAACATATGAATAAAACTTAAAATACGAGACATTATATGCCATATTTAATAATGATATGTATTAAATATGAAAGATATATACCATATGAATGAATAGAGACGTGTTTTTTTTAATGATAAATAGGAATACTCAATAGAGAGAGTGCCACGTAGGACCTAAAATTAATGGGAGTGCTCGAATCCACATCATTATTAATAATATATATATATATATATATATATATATATATATATATGAGATAAATGAGATATATTAAATATTCATGATTTTATAAGAAATGACACATTAAAATTCATTATAATATATTTTTAGTTTTGAGCACAAACAATACTCTTTACATTTTCTGTCAAGACCTCTGTGAGGCAAACAATCCTTTTCAGTTTTAATGTTCATGATGCTTTTGTTTATCTATCACTACAAAAAAACACAGTATTCTACGACGGAAACTACGACGGAACGTGATCCGCCGCTAATATTACGACGGAACAACGACGAAGAAGACATTCTTTGGCGCGATGAAGTGGCGCTAAACTTCACGGCGGAACAACGACGGAACCGCGGCGGTTTATCAACGACGGAATAGTTACCGTCGTAATCTTTCAATTAATTTTATTTTTATAATTTTTTTAATTCATTAATGACGGAGTTATGACGGAATTCCGGCGACGGTGTGTTCCCGTCGTTATTCCATCGTGGTTCTCTAAATAATTGGCGGAATAATTTCCTCTCCCGCCTCATTCTTCTCTCTGTATTTTGCCCTACTTTCTGAAATTGAAAATCGTCGCCCCCGCGCAGACTTGTCTTAGTTTTCGACGCCACTCGCCGTCAGCTTGTCATCTGCCGCTAGGTATTTCTTCTTCTCCTATTTGTCTACTTCTCCCTCTCATTTCTGTCTATATATCTTACTCTGCTTGCCTAATCTTTATTGAAATATATTTCTTTGCTTGTTCTTTACTTTTAATGTCTAGTTAAGTTGTTAATGTTTGGGTTGGTTAAGATGCGGTGAGATGTGAGTGTTGTATGTGTGAAAGGGTGAGGCAGAAGCTCGCCGGAGAGTTGTTGGACATGTTCCCGACGTGTTGGGCTAGATTCCAAAGTGGTGGAGCCTCCACGACTTCGCCGGAGACCTACGGAGGAGTTGCGGCGGTGAAATCCCTCACAATACTGGACAAAGGTATAGGGGTTCCCCTCACCTCCGGTCGTATTGCGGGAACTGGAGTGTGGTGTATGACGAAGGCCATGCTTATAGCCATCTTGGGCCTTCTAGATCCAAATGCTGCTGACGCAGAGGGCTCAATTGGTGACTTTTCCAGATGCAAGCTGATTTTGTGGACAGTAAGGTGGGATCCTGAAGTGACTTAGAGGGCTGTTAGGAAATTTAGTAAAGTTTTGATTGATTCCAAAACCAACTGACCCCAACCGAGTAGATGTTGCCATATTCTAATGTCAGTATTTAGGCTCGCTGTTTGAGCAATGTTCAGATTTTATCTTTACAGGACTCCAGCTGAAGACGGCAACATGACTATACTTGGATAGAACTACAGATGGAAATTCGGATGTGGAACATCAGATGTAAGAAAGACAACTGAGCGTTCAAGCCAACTGTTAGGATGTGGAACATCAGATGTAAGAAAGACAACTGAGCATTCAAGCCAACCGTTCGAATATAGAACATCGGATGAAAGAAAACATCTGAGTAATCAACTGTTCGTCAGATGTGACAATCCACCTGATCAGATGGAACATCAGTTGCAGGACTCAATCTGATAAATCGACAACATGAAGTTCAAGGCAGCTGAGGGTTCAATTGTTCCTCTTCAGACAAAATGTTAGATGAAGGTAGCAATCAGATGGAACATCAGTTGAAGACCACTCGGATGAAGATCAAACGTCTCAACCGACTAACCAATGTTGAAAGACAAAGGTTGAAATTTGAATTTCAAAATAGAAAGTCACGTGAAGTTTTGACGTTCTGTCATTACCTCATTTGGCCCAACACAAGGTTGTCTCAGAAGAAAAGCAGAAGTTCACAGTTGCCAAATCAGGAAAATCTGCAGAGATGAGAGACAAGTCATCGCTTTCACAGAACAGAGATCAACGGCTCTTCCAACGGCTAGTTGATCCTCACCGCCTATAAATAGAGGCATTCATTCATTCATCAAGACAAGAGACAGAAGAGCGAAAGAACGACGATATACTGCGCACAAGCTAAACTGCAATTATTCTCTTTCTAAGAACATCACCAGCTAAGAGTTCATAGAGAGTTAGAATCTGTCTTGGTGTTTTCTATCTTAGTTTGAGTCTTCATTTGTTCAAGCTTAGATCCTAGCTCACTTCTTTGTTAGAGCTAGTAGTTGGAAAACCCACCCTTATACACATCCCCTAAAGAGGTTGTTAGGACCCTGCTCTTCCCGAAATTGAGTAGAAAGGTTGATAAGTACCCGCAAACTTATCTGTACGGTTGCAAAGCCCGCGTAAGCTTTGTGGTAGCTGTCCTAAAGAATTTGGACTAAGTTGTGTGGACTCACAACTCCCCGTGGACGTAGGAGTTCTCTTCGAACCATGTAATTCCTTTGTGCTTTTGTGTTTTCTGTTCAGTTACTTTCTGTATATCTAACTGTCCAACTAACCAGCACTCAAAACTGCATCTTTACTTTTCAACTGATTTGGTTGTTGACCGACCTTGCATCTGAGCGTGAGTTGTTTTATACGAGTTGTTTTTGTATCCAACACATTCCGCACAGCACCACTCTTCCAGCTGAGTCCTCTCACTCAGTTGTGGTATTTTTTCAGGGGGTTGTTTTTAAAATTCCTATCTGGTGTATTCCCCCCTCCCCCCATACACCAGAACTCGTATCGGGACCATCAAGGGCTCAACGCTGAAAGAAAGTGCTGGGTAAGAGATGCTCACGTGCGTGACATGGTGACAGTAAAGGGGCGTGAGTGTCGAGGCCCTATAACCAAGAGACTTGATCATGCAATGATTGTTCGAGGGCCTGGGATCCAAGCACACACACACACAAACATCGAACAAAATCACGACTAACCCAAGCCTGCCCTCCATATTTGATTTCTTTAGTGTTTTATTTCAATCTTGCTTCTAGTCTATGTTGAGAGGGACCAAACCCCAAAACCCAACTTCTGTCCAGTGACATCGAGTTCATCACAGCCTACCTCCCTTGGGTTCGACCCTGTATACTTACCTCTAACTGTACTTAGGGCTAGTTTGGTAGGATATAGTAATAATATTGAGATAAATAATATGGATATCATATGATAAATTATTGTATTTGTGTGTTTGATAGAAAATATAAGAATTCTATTAGTCAAAGTTTGTTGTTTGGTACACCATATTAAAATCAAGTTTAACTTATACTTTTCCCATGTTATCCCTACCCTAACTTAGAAATTACACACAAGACCATCATTTATATTCCCACAAAAACCCCATCTCTCTTTCCTCTTCCACTCTCACTCCACCAGAAACTTCAGCCGTCTCCCTCTCTCTTGCCGCCACCACCAACATATCCTCTCCTCTTATGGCGACAAATCTGCAATTCCACCTTGCCATCCACCACCCACCCAACCGGACGCGCCGCCATCTCCACCTTTCCCTCCACCCACTCTCTACACACCAGAGGGAGGCATTGTAGATGAGATACGAAGAGTGCTTCGTCAAATTCTGCAGTGCAAAATCAAAGTTCAACCCCACCACACTGCTCCCACAAAAGAAGCATCATTATTTAGTCTCGCAAACACAAACCCACAAAGTAAAACTCAGAATTCCAAAAAATTAAAGACGAAAATCGCACCTTTTGCGGCGGAAATTCAAGATTACTTGAGGGTAGAAGCTGATTGACCAAGAGAAGAAAGCGAGCCATCCCAAAACATTGTAGAGAACCTCCACCATCTCCACCTTCCCCTCCGCCCACTTTTTATAGAACATTCTATTCTTATTTCGTGAATATGCAAATCTGTATTCTCGAAGTCAAGCCGTCGGTTATATTCTTGCTGGGATGGTGCTGATATTTCCGCTCTTTACTTATGATGGTTACTCGATTCGGCCTTGAGCTTTAAAAGCAGGTTTGCTACTTCTTATTCCCCTCCGCCCACTCTCTACCAGATGACTGGTAACACCGACGGCCAACCTGGCTGATTGGAAAAAGATATGGGATCAACGGTCGGAGAAATCATCCCACTCAGATCGACGGCCATCATATATACTCCGTCATGCAGGAGTCGGTCTTCGATGGAGAGGAAGAGGAAGAGATTACGGAGAATTGAGGGTAAAGTAGTCTTTTGTGAGATTAATACATGTTACTGTTGTTGATGGTATAAATAATACCAAGGGTGTGGTGGTATTATTTAAGTAGAGATCTTTGTATTACAAAATCGGGCTTTGCCCTAAACAAGGGCTTTAGTATTAATAATATTTCCAACCAAACAATGCATAAACCTATATAAATAATATAACATGGGTTAGTACTACCTACCAAACATGCATTTAGTGGTGGGCATCAGGAAATTACAAATAGTATTTTGACGCGTCCGGGTTTTTCAATGATAGATCTGGGCGTCATCAACGTACACCAAAGAAGAAAGAGACATCGCATAGCTAGATGACATTGCAAAGAGTGTCATCTCTTCCACAGTCGGCAAAGCCTACATGCCAAAGATTATCAATTGCTCCACAACAAAAGATATGTGGGAAGCCTTAGATACACTCTGTGAAGGCTCTGATGAGATAAATGAGAACAAATTCAAATTAGCTTGTCAGAAGTATGAGAACTTCTCTCAGCTAACTGGGGAGTCCATCGACAAGATGGAGCTGAGATTCACAGATGTTGTAATGGAAATTGAGAGTATTAGAAAGGCAAATACTCTCAGCATGAGATGAACTTGAAAGTTCTCTCCGCATTAGGTGAAGATTGGGCGGTCTACAGGGTCGTCCATCAAAATTGGAGTGACCTTAGTTCAATGACAACTGAGAAGTTGTTCTCCATGCTCAAGGAAAATGAGTATGATATCCTCCGACTGAGGTAGAGCAAGCTTCAGAAATCAAAATAGATCGAGCAGAGCTTAACCGCTAAGCCAGTGGTGCTTCGAGTTGAATCCGGTAGATCTAAGTTCGTCAGACCCTTATGGTCCACTGACTCCTCAGCTAGGGATCGACGGAGCAGGTCCAAACTTCAGAAGAAGGTCGATGAAATGACCAAAGAACTCGAGGAGATGAACTCCAAGATCGGAAATATAGGAGGATCAACAGGAGTAGGTGGAGCTCTACTGAACCCTCCTCAAGGAATCAAAGTGAATGATGCTTTGAATGCGGGAAGCCAGGACACTTCAAAGCCAACTATCCTGATCTCTCCAAAAAGGAGAAAAAAGCCCACACAGGAAAGGCCAAGGCCATGATCGTTGAGGATGACGTAGACGACACCGATGTATTCACGGAGTCAAAAGGAGAAGAAACTGACTCACCATCAAACTCAGCAGGAAAAGACCAGTGCTTCATGGCATTGCCGGAAGAGTCAACTGATGAGGTAAACTCTTCTCTCCATCCCTCTCATATTGTTTCTTCTGTTAATCAATGTACAGGAGAACTAAATGAAGATGTCCAGCCGTCTTAGGATGAGGTCGAACACCTGAGCAGATTGTGCATTGAACAAGCTGCACAGTGCAAAGAGCTTCAAGCTGAGTTTGACAACATGGGCAACGAATTGATCATGAAAGATCACAACATAGAAAGCTCGTGGAGGAAAATCGAAGAATCCATGAAGAAGTTTCTCAGTCAACCAACAGTCAGGTCATCAACTTGATTAACATGACCACGACTCAGGTGGAATACATCTCTCAGTTGTAAATGGAGCTGAAGTTTGCAAACGAGAAATTAGTATCCCTTCATGCCTCGAGCGCAGCTCTAGAGAGCATGTTAAGCCACCAAAGACCTCCCAACTGTGTTGAAGGTCTTGGATACAACCCAGCGACGGACACTGGAACTCAGTCAGCTCAGTTCGTCAGGGCAACTCAATCACCGACTGAGGCACCCCAAGTTCAACTGAACTCAGTCGAAGTCACAGTTAAAGAGACTCTTGTCAAGCCTCAGACTGTCGAGACTATTGTAAAGGATAAATGAAAGAATGTTCTAACTAAAGAACCTAATGAGCATGAAGCTGGTATATAAAGAGATGCTGAGAGATCCTCAAGGAAGTCTAGACCCCGAGGTCGCAGAGCTAGGGAAAACTGACGAAGTGGACCTTCGCAGCCACGACAATATCAGCCCATGCGCAGGCCAAACTACTCAGCTCAGCATCATCAGCAAAGGCATCCGAACTGGGATAATCCTCACTTCTACCAACAGACATTCCCAGTACCACATCACTACCAGCAAGTATATCAATGACATGGAAACTACAATGATAAGTTCAATGGTCTTAGTTATCCACAGTTCGGGTATGCTCAAGGAGCAAGACAGTTAAGGTCTTTTCCCAAATAGTTCTCATCATGGAGGAATCGACAATCTCAGCAGAGTCAATACCGTGCTCCACAACAACAAAGACATCCACCAAGAAATTGGACTGCTCGCACTTCAGCACCAACACTGTAGCAGTCTATGTGGATGAAGAAGGAAGAGTGATTCGAACTCTAAGCCTTAGGACGAAGCCTCCACTTCTCTCTGTGTAGAAGGCTTCATAGATGGAAAAACTCCCAACCCCCCAAACCTTAGGTCTGACTTTGAACCCGCAATCAAACTCACTAGGTCCATTTGAACCCGCAATCAAAGACTAGGTCCCTTTGAATCCGTAATCAAAGACTAGGTCCATTAAAATCCACAATCTAAGACTAGGTTCCTTAGAACCCGCAATCTAAGACTAGGTCCTCTTGGAACCCGTAATCTAAACTCAGGCTGTACACTTGCCCTTAAAAGTGTTGTAAGGTCTTGTTCGAACCCATAATCAAACTGGTTAGGTTGCTTGGTACCCGCAAACCAAGTGAAACATTTGGTAAGCATGCCTAAGCTTATCTAGTGGATTACTTCCCCGATAAGGAAGTCGTGGACGTAGGAGGTCAATTTCTGAACCACGTTAAAATACTGTATCCTTTACTTTTTGTATTTACATTCAGTATTTTACATTTAGTTTCATAACCATCTGACCCAGCATACAAACTGCATACAAAGTGCACTTGCACACAAACTGCACTAACTTTGGGAACTTGACCTTCCCCCGCTTTCACAAAGGTTCAGTTTTAGTAACGATCTTAAATTTCCACCAACTTCTGCATACGCTAAACTCTTTGAAACCTCAGTTTGACTACACAGTTGACCCTCAGTACAAGAAGTCAGCTGTGCACCTAACTGTGTGATCAGCTCCAACTGACCATCTCAGTTGTAGAGCAGCTCCAATTGACTTTTCCAGTTGTTGAGCAAATTGACCTGAGTAGTTAACTAAGTGAAAGGATTGTTAAAGCCAAAATTGCTACTAGCATATTTCCCCATACATCAGGTACTCGTTACCGGGACCATCATCTTCGTTCCTCTGTTATGATTTTTGTATACAAAATATAACATGAGTATTGTCTTCTACGTAATTCTAACCATTTTTTACATCATTAACGATTTGAATTAGCGAACTGAGGTCAGTGAGCGAGTGATATGTAGTGGTTGGCTAAGCTCTCTTTCTTTTCCAACGCCCCCCGATCGTACTACTGAATTCTTAGTGTGCTGACCAGATACCTCACCAATAATGAGGTAAGAGTCATAGCAAGAGATATAGCGTTGCCTTCCGGCTGAGTGAGCTCATAAACTGGCGAATCAATTCATTTGAAAGATAAAGTCGGGTCTAGCTGATTTCCGAGTTGACCAATGATAGATAGGTAGGAATGGCAGGACCAAAACGAGCTAGGCTTCGTTAGCCTTAGCCAGTTATCTTTTATAAGCTATTCTTAATGCCGCTCGGGCTCCCGGTGATATAGGGCTCTTGGAACAGATGATAGTTGATCTTACTCAAAGAAGTATTCTAAATATAGAGATATGCTTTATACCAGCAAGAACAATGTCAGCCAATTAGCAAAGATCAAGCGAACTCACTCAACCGTACTAGACCAAAGACTGAAGATTAACATACCTATAAAAGACCAGGCAAGGGAAAGAGAGGAGACACATAAGCGGAGACGTGAACATGGGAGACTTTGTGGGTCCTAGCATGGGGAAGAGTCTCTGAAAAGAGATTTCCTGGGTGTTTGTGTGCGTAGCCAAGATGAGACTTTGACACGTTTCGATCTTCATTCTGGTTGAAAAGCTGAACAGTGGTAGGGAGCATGATCAGTCTTCGGAGAGAATAGCCCGCTACCCCAGCTTTCCTCTGAAGTCAACTCTTCTTTTTTAAAGAATGATTTAATGCACTAGAACGCAAGAATCAACATATTTAGGAAGCTACTGATGCTTTAGAGAAAATGCAACTAAGGCAAAAGCCAATGCCCCTTAGAACACCAAGAATGGTGAACCACCTCTTAGCCTCACTTAAACTTTTAGGAAGGAATCGCAAATGAAGACAACTTCAGCACTTGCTCCGAGTAAGCAGTTCAAACAAAATTTAGATAGGATAATGCGATGACAGATCGGATTACTGATTGGTCTGATGGAAAGGATGATAGCATTTACTCGCTGGAGTAGCTACTTACCTTACTGGTGTCCGAAGTTGGTACAGATGTCATATGAGATGTGAAAGCAATTTCCGACTGAAAGGCTACTAGTTGACTAAGAAGTAGAGCCGACTTTAACATCCGACCATAGAGGTCAGTCAGTGCTAGGGAAGCAAAGAATGGAATATCTGTTCTGTAATAAGCTTTATTTGATTATTCCTCTTCAAAAGCAAGCCATAAGGACTCTGTAGATTGCGAGAATCCGGTCAACGCTTTGACTTTGGCATAACATAGCTAGTTGTGAGAATCTTAAGATAAGGAAAGCGAAGCTAACCCCTTTCGAAACATTCTTCATTGACAGGGAGCAAGCTCAGTCATTACAACTTGGGCAAAGCCGATTGCTTTCTTTCTCCTGCGGCTATTCAAGTAGGATAGGCTGTGTGATGACAGAAAAGGGTGAATACCAATTACTTGATCAGAGAATGTTTGAAGAATGCATGTTAGAAGTTCGCTACAATCGTTGGAACAGAAGAGACAGAAGGAGAAAAGATCACGATTTCGGATTCCCTGGTTTTCGTGTAAGGGAAGCGCTTGGGGAAGGCATAGGCATAAAGTCAGAGTAACTGGTCGAATGTAAGACTGGGAGGAAGACAACAGTTGCTTTCCCTGGCTTTGTGGTAACTCCTGAAGCTTCGGAGGAGGTTGTTCATTTCCCTAGTCTACGTAATCGTAAGAGAAGCCCTCGCTCTCGAACATGGCTATGGGCCTTTCCTTTGCCGAATTGCGTAAATGGAGGGACTATAGAGTTCCTTGCTTGCTTGAGCTTTTCCCAATTCGTTTACTGCGGGGTATGCACTAATTTAGCAGATTTCTTTTAAAAGAGGCCAGAAAAAGGACTCAAAACAGGCATATAAACTCAAGACAAAGGGGGCCCCAAAGGCTTTAGCTTTCCGTTCTGAGCTGGTAAGGGAATTCGCGGACCTGGAACACATGTATAATCTCATTTATGTTTTTATCACTAACCGCTAAAATAGACAAAATCAAGGGATTTAGGTTGGTATACATTATAAAGCAAAGGAGGCCTTTTTCCCTTACTAATGTCTTAATTCCCTGTTAGGCTCAGAAGAAGAGGAAGCAAAGAACGAGCTTAATAGCTACTGTTTTGGAACAGCAGTCTACGCCCGGGAAGTAGCTTCCCCTAAGAGAACACATAGGTAGACTATGAGCAAGCCTTTACTACCGGATCTTCTAAAGCCTAAGGAAAGAAGACATAGCTCCTCGTTAGTCGATATAGAGTAAACCCTAGGAATTCCCGCCTAGTTCGGTAATAGGTTGATAAGGAAAACACAGAGACGTACCTAAGCTTCTATAGTAACTGAACCTTGTGCTACGAGTCAGACAACATCGGTCAGGCGAGGCTACTTCGAGTGCAATGTCTGGAAACCGAGCACAAGACAAGAAGGCAGTGATGGCTATGAGGGGGGGGGGGGTATGAAGAGAAAAGCCTTGCGCTCCCCTTGCTAGCGAGTGCTGTGTTCGTAAACCCGAATCCATTGAGGATTGCATTAAACCTATGGAAGCCGGCGAGGGAGTGCACCCGACCGAGTCCTTCTGGAGGATGAGCGGTTTCGAACCGAGTGCATCCGAGGTTTGAAAGGAGCGAGCTCTCCCGCCCCTCGTGTAAATTGCGGATGTTGAAAGTCACATTCTGCATACATCAAATAGGCCATAGAAAGAGTTTGACCTTTTTACTTAGGAATCCTAAGCCTAAGATTCAAACTAGGTGGCGAAAAAGACTGATTCAACGAGATATGCCTTGCCTGCATTAAGATTTAAACCTTGTCGTCTACTTTCAGGAAATGTTTGGAACCCTGTAACGATATCGGTACCTTGCCGTTGGTACTTGTATTTGTCTCTTGACTCTCATTAGGGCGACCATTTACCTTGTTCATGGATGGGTCTCCCTACTATTAATTAAAGGAGATATTGCCATGAATAATGACCCATGTAGCTACCTCAAAGAACTCAATCGATTTCTGGATTAGTAAGACAGCAAAACCACTCTTTTTAGAGCTACATCACTGTAGGAATTGGGTTCAAGCTTTCCCCAGCCCCTTCTCATCAATGGACTCCTGACGTATACGAAGGAGTGCGTGTTAGTTCAAGTAGGCCAAGCTGAAGTCTGAAAGTAAAGAACTCTCCTAGCTGCACATTCATCGTATAGAATAGTATGCCACACTGTCCTTTCCTGTTGACGGTGGCGGATCTTGTCCAAGAAACCGCAAGTCTGAAACCTCCGATTTTCGCTTTAGCAGACAAGTGAACAACAAGAACTGCAGCTACACCATCTGGAGGTAGCAGCTGGGTCTTGAGCTACCATGCCTCTAACTCAAGACTCGAGGTTGGCTGGGTTGGTATTCGACGATCGATGGTCCCATCAGGAGGTAGCTTAGAAGAAGACGCGGGTCTCAACAACACGTGGGAGTTTATGAAAGAAAGAAGATGTCGAACACTCCACACTTTGGACAATGAAAGCTAACACTGAAGTCGAAGTCTCGCCCTAGCCTGACCCGGAATCTTGAATGAAGTTGGTGAATCGATCGATGGAATCTTGCCCTTTCCTACCAAGACTGGGGACTTATTTGCCCAAATTATTAGAAAGCAAATATCAAAATTGTTGAAGATGGAACATGGAATATGTAAGAGAGAGAGCATATTATGTACACAAACAAATTCTTTACGAAAGATTTGAATTCAAATGACAAACTCATCAAATGTGAGAATTTTCGTTGTAGTCGAAATTTTAGAAATCTCAATTCGTAAATAATTTTTTCCAGTGTTCGAATAGCCAGGATGTCCATATGTGGGATGGCTACGGTGTTATCTATTGGTGGTGGCGGCGACAATTATCGTTGGTGGCAATGGCTGTAGCTATGGTTGGTGGCGGCGACGGTGAAGAGAAAAATAGAAGAAGAGTGCAAAAAAAAAGTGATGTGATTTAACGAGAAGAAGAGAGAGAATCTGCGGCTGTTGAAATTGAATTTCCAGATTTATTCCTCCACTGGGCTAACGGGAGATTTCTTACAAAATACGGATATGATTTATTTACTATTTAGCTCTTGTATTTTCTTTTTATTCTTAAATTTTTCGCGGGTTTCGCGCGCGTCAAACCCGACCCGTCTCACCGGTTCACCCGGTTGTACTGAGATTTTTGCGTAAAAAAATAACTTCTAGTATGAACTTACAAATGAAATTAAAGATTATTAAATTGTAATTATGAATTAATAAATTCAATCAAAAATATTATGAATTAATAAATTCCGATTAAAATTAATAAATCATAACTACTTTCTAATTACAATCGGGTTGGACCGCACGCTAATCCAGAATCACCCAAATTTTGCTTCCATCAACCTTTACATTACATTTTTTTCTTCAATAATATTCTGCAGACTTTTTTTTGTCATGGGTTTCAAGTGAGAATCTCTAGATTCAGAAGGCCGTATAGAAATTTATCACAAATACGAGGACCTGACTGATATTTTGCTAACTTCATCATATGGTCTCGTCACACTTTCGACGCTTCCGCCCCGTTCAGATCTAAGGGCCTTTCCGGAATAAAAGAGTTGTTCAGTCGTAAATTTTACTTCTTCACCACACTTCCTTTTTACTCTCCCCAATTCCCCAAATTCGATCCACCACCACCGCCACCGCCATCAACAGTTCTCCTCCGCCTAGTCGAAGATGAGGAAGCTACTCCCCGTTCTCCTCCCACTCCTCCTCCTCGCCTCCCTTGCCTCGGCCGAGATTAAAAACCTCAAAATCTCCTTCGATTCGCGGCCGATGATCCTCTTCGAGCGTTTCGGATTCACGCACACCGGCCAAGCCACCATCGCCGTCTCCGCCGTCTCCGTCATCTCCAGCATCGTACGGACGGATCCATCGCGGTTAGGCTTCTTCCTCCTCTCCGAAGAATCCCTAATTCAGGTCCTGCTTGAGCTCCAATCAAACCCTTCCTTCTGCGTCCTCGATTCCAAGTACATTAATCTCCTCTTCACCTTCCGTGATCTGTCGCCGCCTACTCACTCCTCCTTCCAGCACAGATATCCGATCACGGCTCCCAACGAGTATTCGCTCTTCTTCGCTAATTGCGCGCCTGAATCGACTGTGTCGATGAATGTGCGGACCGAGCTCTACAATCTCGACGGCCGTGGAAAAGAAAAGGACTACTTATCCGCTGGTTTAACTCAACTGCCGTCGTTGTATTTCTGTTTCTCTGTTGTTTATTTAGCCTTTTTGGCCTACTGGATCTATGCGTGCTTGCAAAATAAGAAGTCTGTTCATAGGATCCATATGCTTATGGGGCTTCTGGTTGTTATGAAGGCATTGAATTTGCTTTGTGCCGCGGAGGATAAACATTATGTGAAGGTCACGGGGACGCCACATGGATGGGATGTGTTGTTTTACATTTTCCAGTTTATTAGGGTTGTTTTGTTGTTTACCGTCATTGTCTTGATCGGTACTGGCTGGTCGTTTCTGAAGCCGTTTTTGCAGGAGAAGGAAAAGAAGGTGTTGATGATTGTGATCCCGTTGCAGGTCTTGGCGAATGTCGCATCCATTGTAATTGGGGAGACGGGTCCCTTTATTAAGGATTGGGTAACTTGGAACCAGGTGTTCCTGTTGGTTGATATTATCTGTTGTTGTGCCATTATTTTCCCGATTGTCTGGTCTATTAGGTCGTTGAGGGAGACATCAAAGACTGATGGCAAGGCCGCGAGGAATCTGGCCAAGCTGACTCTGTTTAGGCAGTTTTACATTGTTGTAATTGGGTATCTCTACTTCACAAGGATCGTAGTGTTTGCTCTCAGGACCATTGCTGCCTACAAGTACCAGTGGGTGGCTAACGCGGCTGAGGAGATTGCAAGCCTTGCTTTTTACGCTATAATCTTTTACATGTTCAGGCCAGTTGAGAAAAATGAGTACTTTGTACTTGATGAGGAAGAGGAATCGGCTGCAGAGATGGCTCTTAAAGATGAAGAATTCGAGCTTTGAAGTTGAAGACATAGTTCTACTCTTTTTTGCCTGAATACTACAAATTGTGAGTGATTGATAGATTTGCTTCAAAGTCTTCTTTGTATTACTGTTTCACATCTTCTTTACTTTACCTAGAGAGTAGAGACTGATTTAGTTTATCTTACAGTGGCTTCGACTTTTGCATAATATGCAAGTTTATGTCATTTTTTAAATGTTATTATTTTTCAGCTTAAGTTCTTCTATGCACTAAATGGTTGGCTATTTGAATGTATATTATTGTCTTTTTTTTCCCCCTTGTAGAATGCCATTGTTATTGTTTGTTGTTCATGCTATCTCTGTTATCTGATATCTTTGTCATTTGATTGCTACTGAATTGAATTATCACTATTAAATGTAACCAGATCCTTTCTTTTGTATGTTTCCTCAAACAAGATCCTTGTTTTGTATGGACATGCTGGTGTATATGCAATTTTACTTTTAACTTCTATGCTAATGCTGGTAATTTCTTTTCACACACTGTAACATGGATTCAATTGTTATGGGCCTCTTGTAGGTGGAATTGATATTCAGGATACTGTATACTGCTTTCCCCCATTTTACTTTATTCATTCATTGTTTTGGCATCATTTTTAATTGATTTTTGCTTTGTATATTTTGATCTCTGCACACATTTTTTGCATGTATTCTTCATGATATATGCATTTATTAGTGTTGTATTTCTCTGTCATCATAAATAAAGCCTTAGAAATGCAATTTTAGGGGGAAAAAAAAGATGCTAAGCTAACTGAATCATATTGTGTATATGGTACTCAGGATGGTAGCAGTATCCAGTGAATAGCTACATGAGCTTGTTTAGGAAGTGCTGGTATTCACTTTAGGTACTGGAAGCTTGTGCGGCTAGATTTAAGTTCACTGTTCTTTCAGTTATTAGTTCTTATAAAATTACATATAGGGCAGAAAATCTGATGCTTTTAATTTTGATGAATTACTAATGTCATTATTTTGATATTACTTTTATGTGTTGAACTGCCTTAACCATAAGAAAAGATAAGTACATTCAGAAGCTAGGATTCGTGACCACTAGCACTAGCAATACTAAGATTTCAATATTAGTTAAGGAAACCTTTCTAATCCCATGGACTTAACTATGGAGCATTTCTGCATTAGATTCTGAGTTACCCTAACTTGTACATTTAGGGGGCGTTTGGTTTGATGGATAGGATAAATAATATTTGATAGAATAGTGTGTGGTGTGATTTTTTTGATTATTAGTCTTGTGTTTGGATTATTTGATTGTAATGTAGGATAATTGAAGCACTATGTGTGTGTGTGTGTGCGTGTTTGTGTTTATGTGACGTTATTTTTGGAACTTTACATCATGGATGAGAAATAATAATCAACCCAAATTTGTGATGATAATTTATCATCCAATTGAATGATTGGAGTACGAACCTACTTATTTATTACAGGTTTTATCGTTCAAACCCAAACGTGTGATTAATGAGATTATATTATCAATGACTACTAATCAAGCAAACCAAACGCCACCGTAATTGGTTCACAATGCTTAGTTTCTTAGTTCATATGGTATTGATACTCTATTGCATTTGGTCTCATTTCTATGTGGTATTTCTGGGTTATGTGGATAATAATTTTTGTTGTGAATGATGAACATTTTCTTGTGACTCTCTGCATTGTGATTGGCAAATTTGTATAATGACAAAAAATGCTCCATATGAATTAAGAAAGCTGATAAAGTTATTTTGAGTGGGGTAAAAGTTAGAATGTAGGGGTAGTAAGATAATGACAAAAAAACAGTGGTAATGACAAAAAAGAGATGATATTGACAAAAAAAGGTGGTATTGACCAAAAAGTGGGAATAAAGTTATTGTGATGATCAAAAAGTAGGAATAAAGTTGTTGTGAGGTGAGACCACCAATGACAAAGAATAGTAAATAAAGGAAAAGTAGAAGGGTATGGTTGTATAAAAAGGTAAGTAGGGATTTAATTCATGGACAAAAAAATGTGGGTAAGTAGGGATTTGATTCGTGGACGGAGGGAGTATGTAAATAGCAACATAGATGTTGTCGTAGATATCATAATTTCTTATCAAATATAATTGAACTAATATATTCTTAACGGATGTAGGTGAGTGAATCCCAACTTCATCATCTTAGATCACTGTAGTTATTTGTAGCAGTCAACGACCCGCGACAACAATCTTATTGTTTTTGTTAAAAAAAACTAAAGATTCTCACAATAATTTTTGTATCACCAGTCTAATAAATTTGATAATTTTATTAAATAATAAATTTTCATTGATTTTTCGACGGGTTGTAGTCTAATTATATTTATTTAATTATTTATACTCATTTTCAGATTTCAGCTCATTCATTTAATATAAATAAATAAATAAAATACCTAAGATTGATGTAAATAAATGAAATGTGAAACAATTAATGGCAGAGTGGAATGAAACGGCTATACTAGTAACTAAAGTTAAGTCGCTCATTCTTTATTGCACAAACTCTCCAAATTGCATCATTTTTAATGAGTAATTCAGAATCAGACAACAAAACCCGCTAACACATTCGGATAAAACTAAGGGTATATATTGTTGCGGCAACTTGCTTAGCCATCACTAAGAACTACATATTTAATAATGCACAAGAAATTTCAAACCTAGTACTACTCTCTCTCTCTCTCTCTCTCTCTCTCTCTCTCTCTCTCACTCACTCACTCACTCTCTATATATCACTCCAATAAATCTTCAAGATGCAATGTAGTGACATGAGAAGCAGAATGTACAATCTAGTCTCTCTCCTTGTCATTATCAGCTGGTTCTTAGTTGGTAATGGAGAGTATTTGATAGGTGTGGGGAGCTACGACATGACCGGCCCCGCAGCCGGAGTGAACATGATGGGATACGCTAACATGGAGCAAGTCACCGGAGGCATACATTTCCGCCTCCGGGCACGTGCCTTCGTTGTCGTCCAAGATGGCATTCGGATCGTGTTTGTTAACCTCGACGCCGGGATGGCTTCCCAACTTGTCACTATTAAAGTACTTGAGAGACTAAAATCAAGGTACGTAAATTATTAATCAATTTCAAATTCTGCTAAGTCCTTATACTCCCTCCGGAGGAATTAAGAAACATTAATTAACACAAACTTTAACAACTTATTAAATTAAGAAACTTTAACAAGTTTTAATAGTCGGTTCCTTTTGCAATGCTATTTTAAAAATTGGAGCCATTTTTTCATGAAATATAATATCAAGTTAATGAAATTTAATGTAAAGAACTCAAAAGACTAATTGAAAAATGAGTCATCATTAATAATTAGTTGAAATGTGACGTAGAATTGATAGAAGGGAGAGAGAAAATATTCTTGATAAATGAAAACATCTTATAAAAAAAACAAATGAAAAGGGCTAAAACATCTTATAATTAAAACCGGAGGGACTAGGTCAAAAGTATGTATCTCGAGTAGCGGTTTCAGATAGTTAATAAAATACTCGTTTCAAGGTACGGAGAGCTATATAATGAAGAGAATGTGGCAATAAGTGGCACTCACACTCATGCTGGTCCAGGAGGCTATCTGCAATATGTCACTTATTCGGTAACTTCACTAGGGTTCGTTCCACAGTCTTTCGACGCTCTTGTCACTGCAATCGAGCTTAGCATTGTCCAAGCTCATAACAGTCTCAAGCCTGGTTCAATTTTTATTAACACAGGTTATAAAAAGTATGATATTTTGTTAATTATCTTCAAATCTATTTATGATTACTATAAAAAAAAAAAAAAATTGGCGTATTAATTGCAGGGGACGTCGAAAATGGTGGAATAAATAGGAGTCCGAGCGCATATCAGTTAAATCCTCGTGAGGAAAGAGACAGATATCCCAGCAACGTGGATACAGAAATGACTCTTTTGAAGTTTGTAGACAAAACCAGTGGAAAAAGCATTGGCGCTTTTAACTGGTTTGCTACGCATGGAACCTCCATGAGCAGAGATAATAAGTTCATTAGTGGTGACAACAAAGGAGCTGCTGCTAGGTTCTTCGAAGACTGGTTCTATTCTCGTAACACCAATGTCTCGACTTGCCTTAGCCCTAGAAGACTCAAGGCTTCACGTAAGTCACAATCTCATGCCAGCCTCATCGTGAGACGAGTCAAAGATCAGAATCCGATGTTACATTTTTGTCACTCGTAATTACAGAAATGCAAATGGATGCAGATCTTTGACTCGTCTCACCTTGATACAGTTGTTTTAATGGTTTATGGTTTTGTAGTTAAAGATGCACTGTTGAAACAAGCATCGAGGATTAAGGCCACTGGAGGAGGGTCGTGCTCGAAAACGGCTAGCCAGAGCTCGAAGGTGAGGAAGAACGACGGATCGCGGTTCGTAGGGGCATTTTGTCAATCAAACGTTGGAGATGTAACCCCCAATGTGTTGGGAGCTTTCTGCTTAGATAGTGGGAAGCCATGCGACTTCAACCACTCTTCCTGCCATGGCAATGATCAACTTTGTGTTGGCCGTGGTCCTGGGTAAGTAATATTCTCTCTGTCTCGCTCATATGTTACTGTTTAGCTTGGAAATTGAAAATACGGGTGAAAGATAGAAAATGGGTAGATTCACCGCTTTTGAGGGTTAATTTTTTTTTATTTTGAACATGACAATATGAGTTGAATACATAAATAAGTAAATGATGACAATATAAGCACGACAGAGGGAGTATAACATATTATCATCATCTGACTATATATATACCACTTCAAAAAAAAACAACTATATTTCCTCAAAAAAAAAAGAACTACTATATATGTATAATCTTTTTAATTTTTTTTAATCTTTATTCTTTATTGAAGTTGAAGATTTGTTGCTAATAAATAGATATCCGGATGAGATATTGAGCACCAAAATTATTGGCGAGAGGCAATTTCAGAAAGCTGTAGATTTATTCACGTCGGCCGATGATGAAGTCGCCGGAAAGATTGATTACCGGCAAATGTACCTAAATTTGACAAACATAGAAGTTGTGTTGGATGATAAGCAAGTGGTGAAAACTTGCCCTGCTGCGCTGGGACCCGGTTTCGCCGCCGGGACTACTGATGGACCGGGCGCTTTCGGTTTTCAGCAAGGTGATACTCAGGTAAGACCCAAGCATTCTTTATACTACCTCCGGTCCCGAAGTCTGTTCCTAGGAGGGAATGACACGAAGATTAAGAAAAAAAGTGTTAAGTTGGTTGTGAGTGAAGAAAAAATGATTGAATTTGTTGTGAGTGGAGAAAGGGTCCTACATAAAGGATAGTTATATATTAATTAATTGAGATAATGGTGAGCCATAGGTAGTATTGTAGGTAAATAAGTTGATAAAGTAAGGGTAATAAATAATAATTTATTGTTGGTAGTGTCCAAAAATAGTTAGGAAGAAACTTGGAGACCGTCTTAAAAAGAAAAGATATGAAAAAACTTGGGGACCGATAGTATATTTTTAAATAACTTCCTATTGTTAATTGAGAATTTGATGAGAGTTTTGAATGATTGTGCAGATTAACGAATTCTGGAAGAAAGTGAGGGATGCTATCAAAGAACCTAGTGAATATCAAGTTGAGTGTCAGAAGCCTAAGGCTGTTCTTCTCGACACTGGAGAAATGTTTTGGCCTTATGCTTGGGCGGTAATTATTTAACACTAAGATGATATGAATTATGATCCGGAAAAAATGTAGAAATACATTATATTTGCTACTTTCCCGTCCCACCGAATACGATCTGTTTTCCATTTTGGGACGTCTCACTATACTTGGCCTATTTTCTTTAAAGGAAATAATTAGTGTAGATTTAGCATTATAAAATATTGCATTCACACTAGTGTGGCCTACCATCCCATCTAAACCTACTAACCTACTCCACTACACATTATTCACCATCTCATCTATAACTTTATTAGCATTATAATATTGCATTCACACTATACTTAACACTCTCTTTATATCCAATACCTTTTCTCTTAATCTTCGTGCCCATACGAACTAGGCCGTATTCGGCGGGATGGAGGGAGTACTTGTTTTTCATTTCGCGCATAATTTTTCAGTTTTGCCAAAAAAGACTACTCTTAACTTTCAATTTTGTCCAAAATTTCCCTAAGTTTAAATTCCATCCAAATCAAATCTGATGTGGCGCTTATATAGCATTCCAGCATGTGCCGCCCTTTCTATGACATGGTGCTTTTGTGGCATCCGGCCATGTGCTGACCTCTCTTTCGTACGAAACTAAACGACATGGTTTTGAAAATTATATTCGACATCGTTTCAATACCTAAGCTACAAATTAAAATATGGATTCTTTCCAATTTGCAATTCCTAATTCCTATATGTGATTTAAACTAACAGATAAGCACTGGCCACGTCAGATTTGATTTAGGTGGAATTTAAAATTATAGACAAAACTGAAAGTTGGTGATTTGGTTTTGGAAAAATTGAAACTTGATGCGCAAGATGAAACAAGCAGCAAAATTCATGTTTTGTGCATTTTTTCCAAAAATTTATTATGATGGGAAATATAGGTACGATTTTATAATTTGATATTGTTTGGAATTTGGATATTGTTGCAGCCAGCAGTTGTGCCAATTCAAATTCTGAGGTTGGGGAAATTGGTCATACTGTCTGTACCAGCAGGTCTCTCTCTGATTTAATTATGTTGTTGATTTAGGGTGCATTTACTTTGATGAAAAAATATTCATTGAAAAATGATGGATAAGAAAAAATAAGATATTAACATTTTCATCATTTTCTTATCACATATTTACTAGGATGGAAAAGAAAATTATCACATGATCACCCCACTATTTCCCATTTTTATGTTTTTTATTCATTAGAAAATATTATCACACCCCTCTGCCATGTTAATAGTTTCCACAATTGGTGAGAAATGGATGGAAAAGGGGCTGCCCGAAAAGGTTATTCATCCTGCCCGAGGAAAATTAACCAACATAGTAAACGTGTGAAAAGGATGGAAAAATATTTTTTTTCCACCCTTTTCCATCAAAGTAAACGCACCCTTACTTGTGAAATAATTATGGTGCCAATTTCATTAACATTTTGCCCAACAATCAGAGTTCACAACAATGGCTGGCAGAAGACTGCGAGAGGCAGTTAAGGAGACACTGATCAGCTACGGAAAGGGAGAGTTCGACGACGGCACTAGAGTTGTCATCGCCGGCCTCACAAACACGTATTCGCAATATGTAGCTACATTTGAAGAGTACAAACAACAACGCTACGAGGTGAGAGAAATGCATCACTTTGCACGCGTTTACTTTGGGTGATAGATTAGATTGCACAATATATATGATTAAATATTTGATTAATAATATCACACAAACACAAAATAAATTTAGTCTATCAAAGTACTTAGTGGATTAGCCTATTTGAAATTTTAATTTTATGTCTCTAAACTATTACTCAGGCTGCATCAACACTCTATGGCCCTCACACATTGTCAGCTTACATCCAAGAATTCAAGAAGTTAGCGCAAGCACTGACGGGAGGCGGGAACGACGTCGTTAGAGGTCCGTCGCCTCCTGATCTCTCCTCAGTACAGTTGAGCCTCTTGCTAGACCCGACAGGGGACTCTCCTCCATCCGGAGTGAAATTTGGCGACATAAAGCTCGACACGAAGAGCAGGCCTTTTAAGGCAGGGGATAGGGTGAATGCTACATTTTGGAGTGCAAATCCGAGATATGATCTTCTGACAGAAGGCACTTTTGCGGTGGTGGAAATGTTGCAAGGGGATAAATGGATACCTGTTTATGATGATGATGATTTTTGCCTTTATTTTAAGTGGGATGGTCCGTTGTATAGTTCGGATAGCGAATACGGGCTTGCGACGATTGAGTGGGATGTGCCACAGGAGGTGACTGTGGGGGTCTTTCGCTTGAGACATTTCGGGTCATTTAAGACTACGGAAGATTCCCCGGTGAAGTACTTCACCGGGGCGTCTAGTGCATTTACTATCATGAATTAGCGCCACAGTACATTTTTCTGTTATTTTTTATTTTCTTGTTTTTATAGTGTAATGAATAAAAGTATGCAATTTGTTGTCTTTGAGCAACAAATTAGTGGTAATTGTGGTCATGGGTGGGTGGAAATGTTCAAAACTCTATGGTTGGTAGCATTGTTGAGATATATGCGTGTGGGAGGTAATATCTCTATGTAAATTTTGACTACTTTTGCATTGGCTTTGTTACGTGTGATAGTCATCCAACTCATCATTTTTCTTTTTTTGAAGTGAGGATTTTTCAGTTTGATTTGGTTTGATTATGTAATCACGCTCCTAGTTTTCATTTGTTATTGACGAAGATGAGACCGCAATATAATGATGTTATATATTTCCTATATTTATGTTGAATTTTATTATTTGCTGTTTACGTTTTTTAGTTTGGACTTTTCATATTCTGTCAACCTAGTATTGAAAGGTTATTTTGTGTAGTTAAGGGGTTGATTGATGAATTAAGAAAAGGAAAGGTTTCTCTCAATCTCCTTGTTCGTTTATGCTTTGTTCTGCGTCAGTTGATATTCAGAGTCAGTAACACTCTTCGTGATGCCGCCTCGACGTGCCAATCCACCGAATGAGGTTGCTCTGCTTCATTAGCAAGTTGAGGCAATCACCCAAAGCCTCGCCGACATGCGCTCGCAGCAAGAAGATTTCTTTAATTGTGTGGCACGTCTCTTCCCTGATCGAGAAGAGATGGAGGATCAACACCGCGATGATGCCTCTGCCAGATTTGATGTTTTTGACGGCGACGATACCGTCATTGCTGACAATCCTTTTGCCACTTTGAACTGGCGTGTTGGTCTCCAGCCGAATTCTAATAATCGTTGGGAATCCAGCTTTTGTGTGGACATTCCCGAATTTCATGGAATTGGGACTCCCAATGAATTCTTAGATTGGATTTTTGTTGTTGAAGAATTATTAGATTTCAAAGAGGTTCCGGCCAATCGTCGTGTTTCTCTTATTGTAACGCGTCTGCGTGGGCGTGCTTCTTCCCGGTGGCATCACCTCAAGACTACTTGCCTTCGGCAGGGCAAATCTACCATCATCCAGTGGGATAAATTTTACAAACATCTAGAACGGGAATTTTTGCCCATCAATTATGGTCGACTTTTGTACCAGAAATTCCAGAATCTACGTCAAGGTATCCAGACTGTTGATGCTTATTCCACGAAGTTCTATCAACTCCTCACACGCCTCGATAACCGCGAAACACCTGATCAACTTGTTTCCCGTTACATCGGCGGCCTCCGTGTCCAATTCCAGGACACCATCAATTTATTTTGCCCCGCTACTGTTTCTGAGGCTCACCAGCATGCTATAACATTGGAGACTCAATTTCACCGCCGTCAACCTCAAGGAATTTATAATGGTGCGGACCATCGCCCCACCCCTCCATCTTTGGCGGCTTTGAGTGATCCTCCATGTCTAGTAGGTTCCGCCACTGGCAACCAGTCAAGTGTTTCATGTGCCGCAGCGGTCGATCCACGACCTCCAGGGACGGGGCGTTGTTTTAATTGTGGTGATCCAAGTCACCGCATGGCAGAATGTCCAAATCCTCGCAGGGGCAGAAACTTTTTCGCAGATGGCGTCGATAAGAACTCTTTTGATACTCCTCCCGTGTTTGATGAAGAACCACTTGAAGCATTCCCTGAAACTCACCTTCGTGGTGATGTGGGTGCTCTACTGGTATTGCATCGTACATATCTTGCACCTAAATCTGAGAGCGAAAGCGATCAACGTCATTGTTTATTTCAATCGACGTGCACCATTAATGATAAAGTTTGTAAGTTTATCATTGACTCTGGGTCTTGTGAGAATGTTATATCCCATGATGTTGTTTCTAAACTCGCACTTTCTATGTCTGCACATCCTAAACCTTACACCCTTGCTTGGTTGAATCGTGATAATTTGGTGACGGTTACTGCGCGTGTTTTGGTGACTTTTTCTGTTGTGGGGCAATATCGTGACTCTGTTTGGTGCGATGTAGTCCTCATGGATACTTGTAATTTACTATTGAGTTGCCCTTGGCAGTATGATCGACGTGTTGTGCATGGCTATTTAAATACATATAGCTTTAATTCTTATGGTTCGAGGATTGTTTTACATTCCTCCGTTCCATCTCCACCATCTCCACCAATTACTAATCCCATCTTATTAGTGTCTCAGGTTGATTTTGAACATGAGTTATCCTTAAGCTCATGGGTTTTCTCTTACTTGGTCATGATGTTGCTACCAGCTCAACTGTACCATCTGTAGTTTCTTATTTATTAGAGGAATTTGCTGATGTCTTCCCGTCTTAGCTACCTGTCGGTTTGCCTCCAGTACGGGACATCCAACACCACATTGACCTTATCCCAGCGGCCTCTTTGCATAATCGGCTACATTATCGTATGAGTCCCACCGAACATGCTGAGTTTCGTCGTCAAGTGGAAAATTTACTCAAAAGTGGGCGCATCTGTGAGAGCTTGAGCCCGTGTGATGTCCCAGCGCTCCTTACTCCTAAAAAGGATGGGTCCTAGCGCATGTGCGTTGACAGTCGTGCTGTCACAAGATTACTGTTCGTTACCGTTTTCCTATACCCCATCTAGATGACTTATTGGATCAATTGAGTGGCTCTGCGGTATTTTCTAAGCTCGATTTGCATAGTGGCTATCACCAAATATGGATCCGATCGGGCGATGAGTGGAAGACAACCTTCAAAACTAGAGAGGGCTTCTTTGAGTGGCTCGTAATTCCATTTGGCCTCTCCAATGCTCTGAGAACCTTTATGTGTGTTATGAATCACGCTCTTCGCCCTTTAATTGGAACGTGTGTTGTTGTTTATTTTGACGACATACTTATCTATAGCAAAACCGAGGAAGCACACCTCGACCACTTGTGCGCCGTCTTACTTATCCTCCGAGCTGAGAAGTTCTATGGAGCTCCCAACAAATGTGTATTTTTCACTACTACAGTGTTGTTTTTAGGCTATCGAATTTCTAAGGCAGGAATTAATGTGGATGATGACAAAATTAAAGTTATTCAAACTTGGCCATCGCCCACGACATTGACTGCAGCCCGGAGCTTCCACAGTTTAGCATCTTTTTATCGTCATTTTATAGCTCACTTCAACTCTATTATGGCCCCACTCACTGATTGTATGTGGGGCAAGGTCTTTGTTTGGACACCTGAAGCTGACGCTGCTTTCGAACTAATCAAGCATAAATTAACCACGACGTTTCTTCTTGTCTTGCCGGATTTTATAATCCCATTTGAGCTCCATTGTGATGCTTCGAAGGTTGGTATTGGAGTTGTTCTGAGCCAAGAAGACCGGTCGGTGACCTATTTTAGTGAAAAATTGACGGGTCCTCGCTCTCGTTACAACACCTATGACGTTGAATTTTACGTTGTGGTTTGTGTTGTGCGCCATTGGAGACACTATTTGTTTCAACGTGAATTTATCTTGTTCACTGATCATGATTCGTTGAAATATCTAGCTACTCAGGACAATGTCTCTTCTCATCACGCTTCATGGGAAGCCTATCTTCAACAATTTACATTTGTTCTTTGCCACAAGTCTGGTGTTGGAAATCGTGTTGTCGATGCCCTCAACCGCCGTTATTCCTTATTGGTTGATATGCGTGTTTTTGTGTCGGGCTTTGACACCTTCACACAGCTTTATGCAATTGATCCATTCTTTTCTAAGGTTTTATCTGACCTTGTTGTGGGCGATTTTACTGACTTTGTTTTGTCCAATGGTTTTCTCTTTTATGGTGTTTGTTTGTGCTTTCTTGCATGTAGCTTGCGCTACAAACTACTTTCTCCGTTCGTTAAAAGTTGTCCACTTTGTTCTGGACACGGAGTTTAAGAAAGTTGATAAAGTGAAAGTTAGTAGGGTAAAAGTTAGAAAGTAGGGGTAGTAGATAATGACAAAAAAATAGTGGTATTGACACAAAATAGGTGGTATTGACCAAAAAGTAAGAATAAAGTTGTTGGGATGATAAAAAGGTAGGAATAAAGTTGATGTGAGGTGGGGTCTTTAATGACAAAGGGTAGTAATATTTGGAAAGTAGAGAGGGTAGTGTAGTACGAAAAGGTAAAGTGGACATGTTTTGGTGAATATGGTTACTGTTCAAAAGTGGACAGGTTTTGATGAACGGAGGGAGTAGTTTCTAAATTACATGGTGTTGGTCATATTGGGCGTGATCGCACACTTGATCTTCTCCAACAACAGTTCTATTGGTCGTCTTTACATCGTGATGTAACTCGTTTTGTTGCTTGGTGCCGCATTTGCCAAGTCTCTAAGGGCACTGCCACTAATGCTGGCCTTTACCAACCTCTTCCTATTCCAGCGGCTCCGTGGCTTGGTGTGAGTATGGATTTTATTCTCGGACTTCCCCGTACTCAGCGCAGGTTCGACTCTATTTTTTTTGTTGTTGTCGTTTCTCTAAAATGGTTCACTTCATCTCGTGCAAGAGAACTTCTGATGCTTTGCACGTTGCCCAACTTTATTTTCGTGAGGTATATCTGTAGATATCAAAAATTTAATGAAATATTTTATTGATATTAATATCTTATTTTATCATGGAATCTTATGATATCCATAATAAATAAGTTATTTAATTGATAATTATATCTTTATATGGTGATAAATATCTATTTCTTTGGCAACAAGTAAAGGATATACATCAATATTTAAGAGCCAATGAGATCGCGCCACCTCATCCTTCAAGCCCATGATGGAGCCCAAAAGCCCACCAAGTCCACCATATTTTTCCCTATAAATAGAGGTCTCTACACAACTTCAAATCACACCTAAAAAAATCATCTTCAAGAGCTTAAGAATTGAAGAGAGAAATTCTCTAATATTTCTCTTAGTATTCAAGGTGTCCCGGCGAGATTCAAGGCGTTCTTCATGGGAAGCAACGCATTCTTCGGCGGAAATATCTCAAGTGGTGTTTGATCCGGAAACAAGGCGCAAGTTCTCGACGTCAACGTTATAAATCTCGACGCTCAACGTTACTTCGGAAACAAGGCGAACGTCCTCCGCATCAACACCATCAACCCCAAAGCTCAAGTCAACGCCATCAACCTCAAAACTCAAGTCAACATCATCAAAGCACAAAGATCAAAGCTTAACGTTTGCTTCGGAAGCAAGGCGAAAGTCATCAACGTCAACGTTATAAAGCCTGAAGATCAAGTCCAAGAAGATCTAGGAGACATACTTCTACAACAAATCTTAAAGGATTGCTTGAAGACTGTTCGAGGGAAGTGAAGAGAAGAATCGGAGGATCAAATAGAGATTGAACCTGCATATATTTTGAAATTCCTATATTTGTATGCAATCTTGTGTTTATTGAATAAATACAACATATTTGTGTTTACAGATTTTGGCACGCCCAGTGGGATAATCTCTACTTCTCATCACTAAATCCAAAGAAGATGTCTACAACTCTTGAGGAGCAAATTGCGAAGTTGACAAAACTTGCTGAAGGACTTGTCGAGCGCTTGGAAAAACGAGATGTTCAACTTGCAAAGTTAGAAAATGCAAATACTTTGAGTACGAGAAGCCAACAAAAGAAGGACAATCAAGAAACCAAGCTTTTCATGGAGTCAAAAGATGGTGACAAATCTCCGACTAAGGAGCTTGAAGTCTCTTCCGATGGATCGATGCATGTCAATCAACTCAAAGCATTCATCAAGAAGACAATCAAGGACAAGTTCGAAGGGACCTCTAAATCCTCATGGACTTATTGCAAGCCATATACTTCAAGGATTGAAAGCTTGAAGATGCCGTTTGGATATCAACCACCAAAGTTTCAACAATTTGATGGCAAAGAAAATCCAAAACAACATATAGCTCACTTCGTGGAGACTTGCAACGATGTTGGAACTTATGGAGATCACATGGTGAAGCAGTTCGTGCGTTCTTTGAAGAACAATGCTTTTGATTGGTATGCTGACTTGCAGCCAAATTCAATTGATAGTTGAGGGCAATTGGAGCAAGAATTCTCCAACCGCTTCTATAGCACTTGAAGAACGGTGAGCATGGTGGAGCTTACAAAGTCAAGTCATTGGAAAGAAGAGCCCGTCATCGACTACATCAATCGCTGGAGGGACTTAAGCTTAAATTGCAAAAATCGATTGTCTGAAACTTCTGCAATTGAGATGTGCACTCAAGGCATGCATTGGAGTCTTCAATACATCTTAAAAGGAATTCAGCCAAAGACATTCAAAGAATTGGCTACAAGAGCTCATGATATGGAGTTAAGCATAATCGCAAATGGAGTTGAAGATCTTTCGATTGAAGAGGATCACAACATTGAAGAAAATCAAGAAGCAACTCATGGGGGCAAATCTCCTAAAGAAAGTTCAAGTGATGAAGAAGCTACAAGTGAAGACAAAGAAGATGCTACAAATCAATCTTTTGATACTTGGTAGAATCCATAAAGTCAATGCTTCTTGATAAGAGCTTAAACTATCTACATAGCTCATAGATGCGAGTAAAAACCATCTAAACTTTTCAATCAAAGAACTTCAAGTGCTCCTTGATAAGAGCTTAAACTACTTCTCTTTTTTTGTTTGTCTCTTCTTCTTTGGTCAAGATTCGAGCGAGGGAAGTCGAAGGCCGCCGAGTGAGCCGAAAAATCCAAATTGTTGCCCAACGGTTGTCCTTATATTAGCTATCGAAGCGAAGGCGAAGCCATAAAATTGGAGCTGAAGGCGGAGCCGGAAAAAAAATTTGTAAATTAAAAAACCATGTTCATCTCAATGCACTTAGTGGTACATCTCATTATATAGTGTGGTGCATATGATACATGTTGTGGTGCATATCACTTGAACCGTAAAAAAAATCGGAAAAAAAAAACGAAAATAAAAAACTGGTGCATCTCAATGCACTTTGTGGTGCATCTCATTATATAGTGTGATGCATATGAATACATGATGTGGTGCATATGACCTGACCGTAAAAAAGAATAAAAATAAATAAAGAAAAAGCCCTTAGTGCATCTCAATGCACGTAGTGGTGCATCTCATTATTTAGTGTGGTGCATATAAATACATGATGTGGTGCATATGACCAAGTCACCGGATTTGACCCGCTTTGACCCGATCAAATCTTGACTCTCTATGTAGTAGATGTAATCAATGGTGGAGATTAAAACCTATTTCTCATTAAGGGCTCATTTTCATGAAAACTCATCCATATATATATATATATATATATATATATATAGGAGATAGATCATATGAAAATAAATATTATCCTAAGAAATGAGAATAGATCTCCACCATAGATCTATTGGTGATGGAGGGTCAAGATTTGGCCAAGTCAAAGCGGGTCAAACCCGGTCAACCCGTTGACTTTTTTTTCGATTTTTTTTTTTTAAACTGTCACCCAAGATGCACAACTTCACATATTCGGATGCACCACTCTACATAACTAGATGCACCACTAAGTGCATTTAGATGCACAAGATTTTCAAATTTTTTTGTTCAATTTTTTTTTTAATAAACTGTCACCCAAGATGCACAACTTCACATATTCGGATGCACCACTCTATATAACTAGATGCACCACTAAGTGCATTTAGATGCATAAGATTTTCAGTTTTTTTTTTCCAATTTTTTTTTTAAAACAGTCACCCAAGATGCATCATTTCACATATTCAGATGCACCACTATACATAATGAGATGCACCACTATGTGTAGTGAGATGCACCGAATTTGTAAAAAAAAAAAACTGAAAAAAAATTGGATGCACCACAATGCGTAACTAGATGCATCACACAGTGTAACTAGATGCACCACATAGTGTAACTAGATGCACAATGTTTTACGAAAATAAAAAAAAAAACGAAAACAAAACTAGTGCATCTTAATGCACTTAGTGGTGCATCTCATTATATAGTGTAGTGCATATGAATACATGATGTGGTGCATATGACCTAACCTTAAAAAAAATGAAAAAAAAAAACATGAAAAAAAACTTAAAATCTTGTGCATCTCAATACACTTAGTTGTGCATCCGAATATGTGAATTTGTGCATCTTGTATGACAGTTTATAAAAAAAAAAAAAGTCAACGGTTTGACCCGGGTTGACCCGGGTTTGACCCGCTTTGACCAAGCTAAATCTTGACCCTTCATGTAGATAAGATCAATGGTGGAGATTAATTCCTATTTCTCACTTTAAGGGGAATTTGCATAAGAATCACTCCCTATATATATATATATAATGATGTTCGGTCGCACGGTACCCGAACACACGCGATTGGACCATAAAAAAAAAACCGGCGGTTCATTCATTAATTCTAAACCGATTTAGTCGATTTAATTTTATGATTACTCTACCCCTAAACACATTTGGCTCCAAAAATTCTCCACCATGGCGGTAACCACCGAATATATAGCTAGTATATTAGTAATAATTTTTCAGAAGGCATTGATGATCTGCAGAAGTATGAATTGGACGGATCAATTGAAATGAGTGACATCTGTTAATTATTTTTTATTAATAAATGAGTTTAGGTACTATGCAGTTTGTACTTTTCTTTTGTACCAAAATATGATGATAATACAAAAGAATGTAATTTTCAATGTGGTGACCAAGAATTTCCTAATCTCTTTCGGTCACGCCAACTAGTAGAATGTCAATCATATTCAAAGCAAGTTCTCATAATATTTTTCATTTTCATGATAACATGGATTCACATTAGGTAAGGGTGTTCATCTGCACTACCTTTGCTTTTTTCTCAACTTTCACTGATTAATAGTAATACGTTGACTTTATATATTTAAGCAACTTCTTAATCATTTTAATTATACTTTTTTGAGAGATTAATCATTTAATACTTAATTGTACGTATTTACTAGTTTCATCCGTTCCATCGAACTTGTCTTGTTAACCGTTCTGTACGGTTACTATAGAATAATTTTAAAAAAATAGAGAATCAAGTAGGTCGATTAATCATTTAAAAAGGATTAATTAGTTCCTTATTTGAATATAATAAATTAAATGGAACAACCTTTAATGGTCACATTGTCACGAATTCCTAGTGGTTAAGTCCGCTTAATTTTAAGAGGATAATTAATTTTACTAATTTTTTAGCATTATAAAATTTTCAAAAATGTTTAAGATGCATGTTTTGACCGTGTCCTCCACAACCACAAATAAACAAAAGTGCTTGCTAGACAATATAATAAATGCATAAATATTTTGGTTAATGGCCTGTATATTTTAAAAAAATTTGAGTTGTCGTGTTTTGCACATTAGAAAAAAAAATCAGCCTCATAATTTCTAGACTTTTACTTTCATCTAATTTTGGTACCTGACTCGATTTCCGACGATTTCTGAGCTAACATGGGAGTCAGAAAGCTGATGTGTACATATTTAATTAAAAAAAACATAATAATGGCATGTAAATTTCCAAACTCTTTGAGTTGTCGTGTTTTGTACCCTAGGAAAAAAAATCTGTCTCACATTTTTCAAACTTTTAGTTTCGTCTGATTTTACTACCTGACTCAATTTCCGGCAATTTTCGAGGTGACATGGCAACCGGAAAGCTGACGTGGATATAATTGAAACGACGTCATTAGTATAAGCTCTAAAATGCCGTCGTTTCAATTATGTTCACGTCTCATTTTCGACTGTCACATCAACTTGGAAACTGCCGGAATTCAAGTCGGGTATCAAAATCAAACGAAACTAAAAGATTTGAAATTGTGAATTGTCCTGATTCTCATTGATATTCATTAGATATAGATAAGACTCTTCAGAAACAGGTATATTTTTAGAGTTTGTCTCTGTAAATTGAAAGTGGAATTCATTTTCCTTCCCATTCACTCGGATTTCTTCCATTTCAACGATTTCGTCCAGATCAGCCTTTTCTTCTACAAAAAAGGAAGGAGAAGGATCTTCTTTTTTGGATCCCTATTGTTTCTGTTTAGTCCCCTTCATTTCGAAAGATGTTTCTTTTTCTACATCTCTTTCTTCCATTTTTTAGGTCTATTTCAGTCAAAATGCGATAACTCGAAGAGTTTTACAGGCCATTATTATGTTTTTTTAATAAATTTGCATACATCAGCTTTCCGACTACCAAATCAGCTCGAAAATCGAGTTGGTAGCAAAATTAGACGAAGGTAAAAGTTTTGAAATTATGAGGCTGATTTTCTTTTTCTGGTGTGCAAAACACGACAACTCAAAAAATTTGAAAATTTACTGACTATTATAAACCTTGACCATTTTCTAAGAAATGTTGTCAAACGAGTAGAACTTGGACCTTTTAGAAAGAGGACAAGGATATTACCATTAGGCCAACCAAATTATTTGTACGATGCTTAACATTTCTAATTACATATCCATAGTTTGAAATACATTAAATACAATTTTTTAGTTTCTTTAAATATATACAATAATGTAATAAAATATATAGTATAATTGCATTATTAAAAATAATTATTAATTTTCACTAACTATAAATAAATATATGAATTTTTGGATTTTCAATTAATTAAAAGTTTAAAATTTATTAAAAATGATGTAAAATTCTATAGAGCTCTCTAGATGACTCTTAATGTGACGGCTTAGGCCCAAAGGGGCTCTCCGCTGGGTGGCTCTCAGAGCTTTATAGGTAGAAAAACACACGTATATCTCGAGCAATTCAGGGTTTTGAGAAAAATTGGACCAGTCTGAAATAATGTTGGGTGAGAAAAGTTGAGTTTCAATCAGACCTGAAACATTACATTGGTCATTGTTGTGATATGTCTACATATCTATATATTCAAGAGTTCAAAGACCTTGGTGCAATTACTTATTGTTGAAGGAGCTGGAGGTTAGAGTTTGTTATGCTATAAGCCTATAACCGACTTGCTTGCTTTGAACGAGTTTAATAGCTGGAGTCTAGATGCTTCTTGGATTGTACATATAGTTTTGTACCTTATTTTTCTCAGAGTGAATTCTTTCATTCAGTGTATTCTAGTGAAAGAAGAAAGGGGAGCAGATAATAGACAGTGAAGAAGTAAGAGTAGCCATTGAAGTTTGCTTTAAGAGCTCTCTATGTAATCTTCTTGGAGTCTGTAGATTTGTAACTTTGTTTTCAAAGTGGTGAATAGATAGTAGAGGTAACCTGCCCGTGGACGTAGGCATCTTCATTGGCCGAACCATGTTAAATCGTTGAGTACTATAGCTTTCATACAAATTAGGGTTTATAAGTTTTGATTCTACGATTCTTAATCTGTGAGATCAGAGTTTGATCTGTTAGCGATCGATTAGTGTTGTTTCACTACAATTTGGCGCCGTCTGTAGGAAATGAAGCAAATCGCACTGAAGAAAGAGGTAGATGGAGAACTCTGAGCGCAAGATCGGATGAAATCAAGCCGTGTTGATGGTCCCGGTAACGAGTGAACTGATGTAGGGGGGGGGGGGGAATACACTTATACAGATTTTTCAAAAACTTTGTTTCAGTTAAGAAGTGCTCAGTTCGTGATGCTCGACAACTGTGAAACTCAGTTGGAGTGTCACTTAGTTCGGAACACAGTTGACTTCTCTGACTGAGGTCAACTTGTAGTCCTGAGATTTTGAAAGAGTATGCAGTGCGGAATGTTGTGGTTGTTTGTCTCATTACTTCACTGAAAAGGTCCTTTTTAATACGAAGGTCAAATTTGCATACACTTAGTGCAGTTTTTCAAAAGGGTTGATTATGCAAGTGATGGTCTAGGTAATAAGTAACTGGTGTATTGAAGGGGGGGAATACACCAGTAGCAATTTTTCGTTCTTGAAATCTTTTCACTGAGGAAAATGCTCAAGTCAGTTCTCTCAACAACTAAGAAAGTCAGTTAGAGCTGATCACACAGTCAGGTGCACAGCTGACTTCTTTGGCTGAGGGTCAGCTGTGTAATTTAACTGAAGTTTCAAAGAGTTAAGCTATGCGAAAGTTGGTGGAAATTAAAGCCCGTTACTTAAACTGAAACCATATAAAAACGGAGAAGGTCAAGTTCCCAAATCTTAGTGCAGTTTGTAGAAATGCAATTTGTATGCAGAGTCAGTTGGTTAGATAACTAAAATATAAAATACTGAAAGTAAATGACACAGTATTTTTACGTGGTTTGGAGATTGATCTCCTACGTTCACGACTTTCCTTTCGGGGAAGTAATCTATTACATAAGTTTACGCGTGCTTATCAAACGTTTCACTTAGTTTGCGGGTACCAAACAATCTAACCAGTTCGATTACGAGTTCGAACAAAACCTTACAACACTTTTGCATCGTTAAATCTGAGCCATTGATTAAAAAAGATCAAGAGTCGAGATTTATTCTCATTTCTCACCTAGGATAACATTCTCACATAATCCTCTTCCTATATATATATATATTATGTTGGAATATATTATATGAACTAGGAAGGATTAACTATTAGCTAGAAACTAAGACGGGGAGAATTTAGAACATCATTCTCTTCATTGATTCAAAGGTGTGTGTGTGTGAAGGGGTGTTGTGTGTTGTTACAACGAAGAGCTAAGCTCTTTATATAGGCATACAAAAGAAACTATTACTAACTATTCCTATTGACTAACTATTGCCATATAGCCGACAAAAACAAAAATAGAAAGAAAGGCTAGAGAACTAGTCTAAAAAGTAAATACTTTTTATAGAATTTTTTGACCGACATAACAATCGTGGCCAAAATTCAAAAAGTAAAGAAAATTTTTTGACAAAAATGTTAGTAACGATAAAAAAAATTTCGTCACTGCTTTCGTAATCATCTTCTAGAAATTCCTGTGTGGGTTTCTGAAATTTCTTCATCATTTTCTATATTACTTTCTTGGTGTCCGAACACTTCTACAGTATTAATAATGTGTTCGTCGTCTTCTAAGTTTTTGCCTTTACCGCTGAATGGTAAAAGCATTTTTCAATTTTCTGTCCCAAAGATTTGGGTGAAATGTACTTCTTCAAGGAGTCTATACTGGTTCCAGAATATTACTTCGAAACCAATATTTTCTTGATAATATTTGTACATTTCAGAATTTTCAATGTCCTTGAAGTCAAATGCTGTGGAATCATGATTCCTCAATCTATCCCTTTCATCCATGAATATCCTTTTTCTGGATGGTATGTAAGAACCATTGATAATTTGTGGAAGAGGGTAGAGATCCAGTGAGAACAAATTTTATATGAGAATGTGAGAATGATATATTTTAATGCATTATTCTCACATCGAAATTACATTTTAATGCACCAGCTTTTTTTTTTCAGTTTTTTTTATGGTCAAGCTATATACACGACAACATATATTCATATGCACCACACTATATAGTAAAATGAACCACTAAGTGCATTGAGATGCATAAGATTTTTTTTTTACAGATTTTTTTCCGGCTCTGCCTTCGCTTCGATTACTGATATAAGAATAATCATCAGATAATAATTTAGATTTTTCGGCTCGCTCCGAGGCCTTGAGCTTCCCTCACTCGAATCTTGAGCAAAGAAGAAGCGACAAACAAAAAAACGAAGAGGCAAACAAAAACGGGGGAAAAATAAATTTGGAAATTTAAAATAATTTTTCGAAAATAAATAGAAAAAAACTAAAATAAAAAACTAGTGCATCTCAATGCACTTAGTGGTGTATCTCATTATATAGTGTGGTGCATATAAATACATGTTGTGGTGCATATAACTTGACCGTAAATTGTATGAATATTGGACTAAAATGAAAATTATTGTTGCTTTGAAAAAAAATTCTACGTCACACCCCTCTTTATACTTCATTCCTATTTGTCTAAATTCTCAAATTTTGAATTTTTGATTTTAAATATCTACTAAAATCTTGTGTCCCACATTGATTTTTCAATAAAACTTCACCCATTGAAAACCCAATAAATATCTAAAATTAATGTGTATTTTCTCACTTTTGCTCTACAAGTTTTATTTTGCCAATTTATTTATTAGTCGGCCGAATAAACAACTATATTTTTATAATTTAATTTAATTTAATTTGGCCAATTTATTAATTGGCCGAATAGATATTTATTTTTTGTAGGGAACTAATTTATTAGTTGGCCGAATAAATGGTTCCAAAATAATTTAGGTAATTTATTGGTTGGCAGAATTAAATTTTGAAATAAACTAATAATTTTTTATTTAATTTGATAAAAAATAATTAATTTCTAATTTGTCAATTAATTAGGTAGACGGGCCAATTTTCAACTGACGGGTACCTCAACTCGGGTTCCCGCGTGACACATTTCCGTTCTTTTTCTTATTTATTTATTTAAAATTTTTCCTTTTTTTTCATTTTTTTGATTTTTTTCATTTTTTTCCATTCGTTATTTGTAGTTGAGTTTCCAACTTTGCATAATTTATAATCGTAATTAGTAAATATTTATATAGTTAAGATGAGAACGAATAGTACAATCAATTTTTTTAAGTTTTTGGTATATATAAATTCTAAACGAGTTATATTACGCACTTATAAATCAGAGTCGTGGTCAATAAGCCGATTCCAACGCGAAACTGTGGTGGTAGAAGGGCAAATTCTCAATCAACGTGTATTGATATACGTATTTTTTTTAGGAAGGAACACAAACAACTAATTTTTTAATCGGGTTTGAATACGAGTATATAAATTTCAAACAAGTTTGAATAATCCTAAACACATCATCTCAAATTGTTTGATTAATCGTCTTCATTGGAAAACACCGAATATGTAGAAAAATTGGTAGAAAAATTACTAAGGATTTGTCAACGAGCCAATTCCAAGTAAAAATTATGCGCGTAGAGTGGCTAATTCAGTACGAGCAGGAATTTTTTATAACTTTGAACTCATAAATTACTCCCTCCGTCCCGTTATTCTTGTCATGTATTTCTTTTTGGGTTGTTCCGTTATTTTTGTCATGTTTCCTTTTTTGGAAATAATTAGGAGATAATTAATTTGTTAAATAATCCACTTGACACATTTCATCATACTTTTCTACCTCATTTTCTGTGTCATTCACTATTCTCCTTCTCTCTCTACTCACTTTATTCCACTTTATTTCACTATTCACTCTCTCTCTACCCACTTTATTTTACTTTATCACTTTATTTCACTATTCATTCTCTATCTACCCACTTTATTTTACTTTAAAAATTCCATTAAACATAATTTCTATTCTTAATTATTTTCTCCTTAAATTCCGTGTCCAAAATAAACAAGACAAGCCTAGTAGAACGGATGGAGCAATATATATTGTACTTCCCCTGCTCCAAGATAAGTGACCTTATTTCTTTCATTGTTCAAAAAAAAAATAAAAAAAAAATATATATATATATTATAATAATAATAGGACGTCTATCTCGGACCTGAGGAATACTAGAAAATTGAGGAAAAAAATGAGAAAATTAATTTATAGAAAAAATTGTTGAGACGTGAATTGCAGGATACACGATCAAATGGGTACGTACATAGGAGTAGTTCAAAGTCCATCCCCACACTCAATGTGTGATAATAAATTCAACGATCCCAGAAAAAGGAAAAATCTCGGTAAGAAACCTCATGCAAGATTTAGAGGGTGTTTGGCTGAATTTAAAAATTCATTAAAACAGTTTGTAAGCTCTTAAATCCTTAATAATAAACAACTTATAAGATATTTTAATGAGCTTAAAAGCTTAGCCAAACACCCTCTTAGTAATATAAGTGTGACGTCGGGCCGTTTCTCATCTCTTAAAATTAACACTTGGCCTCCCCTCCCCTCCCACTATGCGTAATTGTGTGTGTTACTTCACAACAGAAGAAGAAGTGTTGAATGGCAGTGCAACATCCCCACCTAATCCCTCTCTTCTCCACACGAAACTATCCAACCTTCCTTATTAATTACTACAATCATACCATAACCCTTTTTTTCTCACACAAAATCACACACCCTTCTAAATGTTTTCTCATTTTTCCATACAAATTCCCACACGCAATTTTCCCATCTCCCTCCTCTTATAATTAATTACGATATATCCAACAATCATGCCTAATCCCGCTGAATACGATACCTTCTCCACCAGCAGCGACATGCCATTTTTGGGCCCAAGGCAGCCCATGGACCTTCAAGAAATCAGCCGCAAGCCTAGGCGGAGCACCTCGCACACCCTCGGCGAGCTCCTGCAGCGCGTCGGCGACTCCACCTCGGAGTCGCCGCGCTACCAGGTCGTGGACGTGCCCCACCACCCCGCCTCCGTGCCCTTGCTCCTCTCCTTCCACAACCTCACCTACAGCGTCAAAGTCGGCCGGACAATTCTTCCCTCCTTCTTGACCAAATGTAATCGCAACACTCTAGGCGGATCCGCCGCGGGCGGGACGAAGGTTCTCCTCAACGACATCTCCGGTGAGGCCAGGGATGGCGAGATCATGGCGGTTCTCGGAGCCAGCGGCTCCGGGAAATCCACCCTGATCGACGCCCTGGCCAACCGTATCGCGAGAGAGAGCCTCAAGGGCTCTATCTCGCTCAACGGGGAAGCTCTGGAGTCGAAGCTTCTGAAAGTAATCTCTGCTTACGTGATGCAAGATGACCTACTCTTCCCCATGTTGACCGTCGAGGAGACGCTCATGTTCTCGGCGGAGTTCCGCCTGCCGAGAACCATGTCCGCGTCCCGGAAGAGAGCCCGGGTCCAGGCCCTCATCGACCAGCTCGGCCTCCGCAACGCCGCCAACACCATCATCGGCGACGAGGGCCACCGCGGCGTCTCCGGAGGCGAGAGGCGCCGCGTATCCATCGGTACCGATATCATCCACGACCCCATCGTCCTCTTCCTCGATGAGCCCACATCAGGTCTTGACTCGACCAGCGCGTTCATGGTGGTGAAAGTCCTCCAAAGAATCGCCCAGAGCGGCAGCATTGTCATCATGTCCGTCCACCAACCTAGCTACCGAATCTTGAAACTTCTCGACCGTCTGATCATTCTCTCCCGCGGTCAGACCGTCTTCAGCGGCTCCCCAGGGATTCTCCCTCTCTTCTTCGCCGAGTACGGTCACCCGATCCCAGTAGACGACGATAAAACCGAATTCGCCCTCGATCACATCCGCCAGCTCGAGGCCACACCGGGAGGCACCGAGAACATGGCGCGTTTCAACAAGATATGGCAGCGGAAGAAAGTCACCGGACTGATCAATAACCCAAACTGTAGTAAACTGTCTCTCAAGGATGCCATCAGTGCCAGCATTTCAATGGGGAAGCTAGTGTCCGGCGCCACCAATATGGACTCCGGCAACCTTTCCTCGTCCGTCCCCAAATACGCAAACCCCTTCTGGAAAGAGATGCTCGTGATCGCTCACAGATCGATCACCAATTCCAGAAGGGCGCCTGAGCTATTCGGAGCTCGGTTTGGAGCAGTGATAATCACCGGAGTCATCCTGGCCACCATCTTCTGGGGGCTCGACGATTCCCCCAAGGGCGTCCAGGAGAGATTAGGCTTCTTCTCCTTCGCTATGTCCACCACGTTCTACACATGCGCCGAGGCCATACCGGTGTTCCTCCTCCAAAGATACATCTTCATGAGAGAGACGGCTCACAACGCCTACCGCCGTTGGTCCTACGTTCTCTCCCACGCCATTGTCTCACTCCCATCCCTGATAGTCCTCTCACTGGCCTTTGCCGCCACCACCTACTGGGCGGTGGGGCTCTCCGGGGGCACCTCCGGCTTCCTCTTCTACTTGACGTTCGTTCTGGCTTCGTTCTGGGCGGGGAACTCATTCGTGACGTTCCTCTCCGGCGTAATATTCAACCTCATGATGGCGTACACGGTGGTGGTGGCGATCCTGGCCTACTTCGTGCTGTTCAGCGGCTTCTTCATAACGCGGGACCGGATCCCTTCTTACTGGCTCTGGTTCCACTATGTGTCTCTGGTGAAGTACCCGTACCAAGGGGTGATGCAGAACGAGTTCGACGATCCGACGAAATGCTTTGTGAGGGGGACTCAGGTGTTCGACAACTCGCCGCTGCGGGCGGTGCCGGAGGCGGTCAAGCTGAACATGCTGAAGACGATGAGCAAGACGCTGGGGATGAACATCACCAGAACCACGTGCTTGACGACGGGATCGGACATTCTGAAGCAGACCGGAGTGACTGATATAGACAAATGGAGTTGCTTGTGGATCACCGTTGCCTTGGGATTCCTTTTTAGGGTTTTGTTTTATTTCGCGCTCTTGATTGGGAGCAAGAACAAGAGGAGGTGAAATTAGTTAACCGATCTTAGCTTGTTCTTAATAATATTGAAGGTTGGATGTTGTTAAATTAGTTGTGAGATTTGATTGATAGTTGCTGTATTAATTTGTTGGTCAAAGTTATATATGTGGTTACAACTTACAATGGTAGTTGGAATATTTGGATAACTGAATTAAGGAACCTACTACTCTAATTTATTTTACATCTCATCCCAATCTTCTTCTCAAAATAATATATTTGTAGAAAGGTCATGTATTTATCTTAAACTAGCGTATAATCCGTTGAAAATCGACTGAAAACTATAAAAATTAATAAAATCATTAAATAGTACTAATATGTGATAGATTAAAATAAATATTTATGTTTGTTAAAAAATATAACTAATATATTCTCATTACTTTCGATAATTGTTAAAGTTCTATTCTTCTACAAAACCGATGTAGGCAAAATATATTTCTCTCAAAGGAAAGTGACTCTTAAGCTGAATTTTTTAACTTTTATTAAGAAAAAGAGGCAAGAGAAGGAGCGGGTAGCGACAGAGAGAAAAGAGATATATAGATAACGAACAATACTATAAATGTTTAAGATTGTCTATAAAATGAAAGTGACCCTAAATACCCCACATTATGAATTTAACACAAGATTAAGATAAAAAAAAAATAAGTTAAACCACAATTTCACAATCATCCCGTCTACCCCAACGGTTCCGAATAGGCCGGTTCCAGATCGGAAGACAAATGTCATCATTAAATTATATAAAAAATCATCTTCCAAATATATTCTCAAAAAAATTAATGATGACATTTGTTTTCTTTTTACCTGGAATTAATATTTAATTATATACATAACTATATTACAAAAATATTCACACAAATTAACCAAATTAAATTAAATTAAACTCTAAAATATAGTTATTTATTCGGCTGATTAATAAATAAATTGGCCAAATAAAACTGGTGGAGCAAAAGATGAGAAAAATACACATTGATTCTAGGTATTTATAGGTTTTTCAATAGGTGAAGTTTCATTGAGAAACCGATGTGGGACACGAGTTAGTATAGATATTTAAAATCTATTATTTTACATTTAAAAATTCAAAAATTTGAGAATTTAGATAAATATGAAAGGAGGAATATAAGAGGTGCCACGTAGAATTTTTTCAAAGCAAGAATCGTTTTTCTTTTAGTAATATAATATAATGATGATTTATAAGTGCGTAATTTATAAATTTTATTTAGAATTTATATAGATCATTTAATAAAAATAATTATTGTATTATTCATTATCGTCCTTAATCGTATCATAATATTCATTAATTAAAATTATAAATTATGCAAAGTTGGAAACGCAACTACAAATAATGTAAAAATTATTTCATGGATGACGATTATAGATTTTAGAAAATACATGGAAAAAAAGCAAAAAATGAAAAATTTCTCGAGTGTCGGTGGGGAATTAGCTCGTCTACCGCCACGGTTTCAGGTCAGAATTGACCCGTTGACTACGATTTTGATTTATAAATGCACAATTTATGACTATTCTAAATTTTAGAAAATACATGAAAAAAATTAATAAAATGAAAAATTTAAAATTAATAAGAATAAAGAATGAAAATGTGTCACGTGGGATCCCGAGTTGAGGTACCTGTCAGTTAGGAATTGGCTCGTCTACCTAATTAATTGACAAATTAGAAATTACTTATTTTTTTATCAAATTAAATAAAAAAATATTAGATTATTTCCAAATTTAATTCGGTCAACCAAAAAATTATCCAAACTATTTTGGAACCATTTATTCTGTCAACTAATAAATTGGTTCCCTAATAAAAATAATTATCTATTCGACCAATTAATAAATTGACCAAATTTAATTAAATTAAACTATAAAAATATAGCAGTTATTTATTTGGCCGATTAATATATATATTGGCCAAATAAAACTCCTACAAAAAATAATTATCTATTCGGTCAATTAATAAATTGACCAAATTAAATTAAATTAAACTATAAAATATAGTTTTTTATTCGGTCGATTAATAAATAAATTGGCAAAATAAAACTGGTGGAGCAAAAGATGAGAAAATACATATTAATTCTAGGTATTTATAGACTTTTCAATAGGTGAAGTTTCATTGAGAAACCGATGTGGGACACAAGATTTTAGTATAGATATTTAAAATATATTATTTTACATTTAAAAATTCAAAAATTTGAGAATTTAGATAAATATGAATGGCGGAATATAAGGGGTGCCACGTAGGATTTTTCAAAAGTAAGACTCGTTTTCCTTTTAGTAATATAATGATTATTTATAAACAAGAATATTTTAGAGTAATCTATAATAGTTTCTAGGTAGAATCCATAAATATTCTAAGAATTCTAGAATATTGAAATATGATATTTATATAGAATATAGAAATATTCAAGAATATTCTAGATTAGGGAATTATTAAGTAGAATCTAGATTAGTGAAGTAGTAGAGAATTCTAAATTCATACGAGATATAGAGAATTCTCTTCACAACTATAAATAGGAGTTTTGTACCATTTGTAAAGTAAGTTAATTAAGCAAACAAGCCAATCAAGCTAATAAGTAAGCTTGTAAGCCAACAACACTTGAACTAATACAATCTATAGCCTTCGTTGGAGACAAGAGCTCCACTCTAAATTTCACTCTACATTCTCTAAATACTCACAATATTCATCTACAAAACTTCTATAATCACCTCCATTTTCTAACAATTGGCACCAGAGCCTATTCGATCATAAACGGATGTCATGGCAACATCAAGTCTATCAATATCGACTCTAATATTCAATGGACAAAACTACGACTATTGGAGTGTCTGTATAAAGACTTGCCTTGAATCTCATGATCTTTGGGATGTCGTTGAAGAAGGAATCACTAAGCCTGAAGAAGGAGAAACCATGCCTAAAGGAGAAAGCGGCGAGGCATCATTGTCTGAGGTACGCAAGAAATTAAAGGACAAAATGCTAAAGCTCTTTATCTTCTTCAACAATCAGTTAGTGATTCCATCATGGCTACAATTATTCAAGCTACTACGGCAAAAGAAGCTTGGAATATCCTTAAAGAGGAGTTCCAAGGTGTTGGAAAAATTAATAAAGGTTTTGATTTATCCCAAAACCCAACTGATCTTAACCGAGTAGATGAAGTCATAAGTCTGAACTTAGCTAGAGCTCACTGTTTGAGCGTAGGGATTTTGTCTTTACAGGATTCAAGCAGAAGAAGTCAGCCAAACTTAGAAGGCAGTTGGTCAGTCAAGACCACAACTCAACTGACTCCATGACTGATCCATGCAGTTGGTGTATGTCGAAGAAGTTATGTTGAAGTCGGACGTCGCAAAGTTAGAAGAGAAGACTTAGAAGACGTTAAAGAAGGAAGAATTGAATTGTGAATTCAAAGCTACTCAGAAGTACAAGACAACCTATAACTTTCCATAAATGTACCGACCATGGAGACGCGCCAAAAACGATGGTTGTAGTTACCATATTAGGAAAGATTATTGTGGAGTAGGTAGAGTGTCATACCTTTTGGCAGAGATCAAACGGCTCTTTCCAATGAAGCAGACATCTAATTCGAGCAGAATCTCTCTCGCCAAGCAAGAGCAACTGAGCTGAAGAACTAGTTGAAGTAGAGTGTCTAGACTTCCTCCTGCTCTTCACATCTAGCCTCTCAGAATACCCATTATTTGATCGAGTTTAGATTTGTTGGTTCTTGCATAGATTATAAGCAGACTCTCTCTTACAGATTGAGTCTCTTAGCTTTAGGAAGAAGCCTCCACTGTTTTCAGTGTAGAAGAGTTGTAGGCTGTACACTTGCCCGCAAAAAAAGTTGTAAGGTCTTGTTCGAACCAGTAATCGAATTGGTTAGGCTGTTTGGTGCCCGTAAACCAAGCACAACGTTTGATAAGCACGCGTAAGCTTATCTAGTGGACTACTACCCCGAAAAGGAAGTCGTGGACGTAAGAGGTCAATCTCCAAACCACGTAAAAATATTGTGTTCATTTATTTCTAATTTTTACATTCAGTTTACTAACCAAATAACTTTGCATACAAAACTGTGTGCGCGAAAATTGCACTAAGTAGTTTGGGAACTTGACCTTCCCCTTTTTCAAAGATTTTAGTTGAAGTAACGAGCTTTAATTCCACCAACTTTCGAATTGCTTAACTATTTAAAACCTCGGTCCAGAGCACACATCTGACCCTCAATCAAAGAGGTCAGTTGTGCCCCTGACTGTGTGATCAGCTCCAACTGAACTCCTAAGTTATTGAGCTAACTTAATTGAAAAGGTTTTAAGTTCAAAAATCGCTGCTGGTGTATTCACCCCCCCATACACCAGTCACTCGTTACCGAGACCATCAATTGATATCATAGCAGTGGTTCAAAATATTGTTGACTCTGGTTCACGAGGTGTGAGTCGAGATTTTTCACTGGTCAACTGAATAGATCTTTTGAAATCCCCTTAGTGCATTATGTCGCATATTTGCGTGTTTATCTCTGTTGCTGTGCAGGAACCATGAACCTGACGTTGCTAGGAAACTTATTAGAGTCAAGTGTTGATGATTACTCCACATGGAAGTTTCAACTGAAGATGGCGCTGACCACCAGACATCACAAGATGTGGGAGACCATTCAGAACGGTCCCATCCGTGTGACTCAGTTTGTCGCAGTTCCCTCCACCACTCCAGGCGATGGAACCCTAACCACGAAGCATGAGCTGAAGGATCTTGAGGGATATACCAAGGAAAAAAGAGACATAGCTCAGCTCGATGACATTGCAAAAAGTGTCATCTCGTCCACCGTCGGCAAAGCCTATGTATCGAAGATCATCTCTTGCAATACGGCCAAGGAGATGTGGGAACCCTTAGCTTCTCTCTGTGAAGGATCTAATGAGATTAAAGAGAACAAGTTCACCTTAGCTTGTCAGAAGTACGAGAACTTCTCTCAACTTACCAACAAGTCCATCGACAAAATGGAGCTGAGATTCACAGAGATCGTGATGGACATTGAGAGTATTAGGAAAGGGAAATACTCTTAGCATGAGATGAACCAAAAGTTCTCTCCGCACTTGGTAAAGATTGGGCAGTCTACAGAGTTGTCCACCAGAACTAGAGTGACCTCAGTTCGATGAAGACTGAGAAGTTGTTCTTCATGCTCAAGGCGAATGAGTATGACATCCTCCGACTAAAGCAAGCCAAAGTTTAGAAGCCAAAACAGTCCGAGCAAAGCTCAGCGACCAAGGCAGTCACACTTCGAGTTGACTTAGGAAGAACAAAGTTCGCCAGACCCTTCCGGTCCGCAGACTCATCAGCTAGGGATTGATTGAGCCGGTCTGAACTTCAGAAAGGGATCGAAGAAATGACCAAGCAGCTTGAAGATGAATGTTAAGCTGGAAAAATACAAAAGAGGATACAAGAGCAGGCGGAGCTCTTCTGACGCACCATCTAAATTTCAAGGCAATGGATGCTTTGAATGCGGAACAAGACACTTCAAAGCTGACTATCCTGACTTCTCCAAAAAGGATCGAGATGCCCTCCGTGCAAAGGCTAAGGAGAAGTCCAAGGCCATGATTGTTGAGGAAGATATCGATGACACCGACGTATACAAATACTCCGAAGGAGAAGAAGCTGACTCTCCTACAAATTTTGGAGGACATGACAAGTGTCTCATGGCACTGCCAAAAGAGTCTACTGGCGAGGTAACTCTTCTCTTGATCCATCTTGCATTATTCCTTGCATTAAACCAAATGGTCAAGAAGAAGTCGCTCCAAGCCAAGCATTGGTGATCGCCTCTATAGCTGCCATTGTCGATCCAGCTAATCCATATCATCAGGCTCTTAAGAATTCGACTGAGGAGCTAACTATGCAGTTCCACGAACTTTGGATCTTGCCAAACTGAGGTTTAGAAGGATCTTGAAGACGAGTTCACAACTATGCAGAGAACAACTAAACTGCTTGTTCAGGTCAAGGCTTAACTCAAGACCCATATTAAGAAGTCGACTGATGATATGGATAAAGCTGCTCACGACCTCATTGCAGAGATCAATGAGAAGCACGCAACTTAGCTGGCTATGATCAACACGGAATTCAACTCCATTCAAAACATGCTCCTAACCAATAAGGACTTCCGGAGCATGTCCGACAAAATCCAAGACATCAGAGAAACTGTTGAAGAGCACGTCCAAATTGCAGCTAATGGACCAACAATTTGCTGAATTGAAGAATGAGTTGCAGGCACTCAAAGCCCAGAATACCTCCTTTCTTACCGAGCGCGAGTCATCACTTCAACGCATCCAAGAAATTTCCTTAACAAATTCCAGACTGGATACAGAACTCTCCGACCTGAAGAATGTAGTTGCCTCCCTTATTGTTGATGCCAAAAATGGGGAAGATGAAAATCTGACACAGGCTGAGAAAGAAGCTGAAGAGGAACTGGAGAAGGATAACTTGAAGTCACCTGCTGAAGATGTTCAAAACGCTCAGCTCTTGAAAGATGTTCAAGAAACAGAAGTCAACCAACTTGAAGAGGCAGAAGCTACTCTCTTTAAGGATGAGATAATTGTTGATCTTGAAATAGATGACAAAGCTGATATGGTCACTCATCATATTCCTGATGATATCATCATTCTCGACCGTAGCCTCAATGAAATAGTTGGCTAACAAAAAGTGGCTCAAAGAATATAAACACAACCAAATTGTCCGGCTTGAAAAGTTCAAGCAAGATGCAGAAGAATCTAGAAGCCAGTCTTCCTGAAAGACCAAAGAAGATCGCATACCAGCGTAGACTGCATCTAGCTGATGAAATAAGATGATCTTGGCAATCAATGACTGAGGGAAGAAATCAAGTCAAAAGAAGTCAAGCCGGTCATGCACTTCATCGCTATGTTGACAAGTGGATTCCATAGGCATTAAACGATCATTAGGAAGACTTGAAGGATGAATTTATTCAAGTATTCTACTGTGAGTATGAGTACAGGGGGACTCCAACTTATGAAGCTTGGTTGTTGCACTTGTAGACCTTTGCAACAGAGGATGTAGTGGGCAAACGTCTCTTGGCAGTTCTGGAAAGCTCAACTCATTATCCACCAAAGATCTTACGGAGAAAAGATCTCTAATGAAAGGATCATACTAAAGGTCTTAATCAAATGAAAGACATTTACAACTTGAAAAGATATGAAAAGAAAATATGACAGACCAAAATCTTAACCTTTTAACAATTTAGATTAATCAAAGAGAAGGGGTAAAATCGAAAAGGATAAATTAATTTCAACTGAGATTGGGCCGAAAATTTCAACTGAGAATCAGTAGCTCCAGTGAGAATAATTATATCGGCGATTGTAACATTAATTTATAAACAAAGGAAATGAAATACAGATATGCGACAATTCAAAAAATTTCAAAAACATAGTAAGTGTTTGGGTACGATACGGGGTTGATGAAGAATATCGGTAAGGCTTCATATATCAAGGCAAAACTGCTAAGAAAAGTCAACAAATCATTGACTGTTTTTGATTTTACACATGTTGTGCATCCGTCACCCGGCGCAATTGCATTTAAGGTTGAGAGACTGGGGTTCAATTCCATTCCCTCTCCCCCAACTAATTTTTTTTATTATAGAAATAAAAAATAAGTCAAATCAATATTTATTGTTAAAACTTGAAGTTTTAAAAAAATATATACTCTAAATATGGAATGTTCAACTATTAACTAAAAATTACAACTTAAATATAATTAAAATAATTATAGCAAGTTTAACTTTTTTTCCTTCCCCTAGATGACAACTTTTCAGTTTTCATCCATGTTGATCAAATTTATTTGATCCAATAATACATTCCAAGCATACTGCAGTGGAATGTTTAGTGTTCAAATTATTTGTCTAGTTTGGTGAACTTGCCGAGGCAACGTCAATGAAAAATAGAACCTAAATTACTACTAAATTTATTAAATTGCAAAATTAGAAGTTGATTTTAATAAATGGTTAAAATCAATAAATAATTTATAATTTTTTTAAGGTACAACAAATGAATGAAGGATAAATTATTTTTTTTTTTCCTAAATTTTGAGGGAAATAAATGATCGAGTGATAACTTCTTTGTTAGGGCCCAGCTATTTTACACATTTATATTATATTAATGAGTTGGACTCTGGTACATAGGTATGTATCGTAGAAATATCCACATGACCCGACCCGTCATGCGCCGATCTGCCCCGTCCGTGGGCCCCACGCGCTAGTTTTTTTTTTTTTTTTTAATTTCCAGATTTTTTGTCCCCGTCGGAGCCTTCGGCTCCGATTTTACGGCTCCGCCTTCGCTCCGATTACTAAAATAAGGATAATTGGCGGGCAACATTTTGGATTTTTACAGCTCGTTCCGAGGCCTTCGGCTCCCCTCGCTCGCGTCTTGACCATAGAAGAAGCGGCAAACAAAAATAAATTAAAAAAAAAACTGGAAATTAAAAAAAAAAAAACTGGTCAAAGGGGAGTTTGACACGGTCAAACCCGGGTGAAACGGATCGGGTCAGGGCGGGTCGGGTCAAATGAACGGGTGTTCTACGGTGGAACAGTTGCACCCAAGTTTTTGTCTATATTAATATAGTCCAAAAAATGGGGCCTTCAGGCGTAGTGATCTCACCATAATTTCTGCACCCTTGGATTCAACCGTCAAATCTTAGCCGTTCGAATAAGTCGGTCATTGACTATAAAAATCGCATCGAGATCACATCTCGTGCCCATTTCCAAAAATTAGGGTTGCAGTCTCAAGCCCGGAATTGTGTTTGCGAGGTTCGATTTTCTTCTCTTTCTTTCAATTCGTGTATTATTTCTTGAATTTATTTTTGTTTTTCTTTTTTCTTTTTATTTTCCTGCGTGCTGTACTGTCTTCCGATGTCTTGGCTTTTGATTAAGCTCAATCTGGCGGTTGGATTCATCGTTATACCTCAAATTGTTGCGCGGGGGATTCGATTTACTTTTATTGCAGACTTGGGCTGCTTAATTCTCTCTTCCCCAATCTAATTTCAATTTGTTAAATTTAGGGCTGTATGTATCAAGGTGGTTGATACATAGTTTTTACGATGACTAATTTTGTTTTCACAAGAAAAAGATTGGGAGAGAACGGAAGTAAAAGCACAATCTTTTAGTGGTTGCGCAATTGGGTGGGAATGTCTTTGTTTTCCTTCATCCTGAGTGATCGATCTGAGTGATGTATTGCACTGCTGCTTGCTCATTTTTTCTTTATTGAAAGGTTTTTGAAGTTCTTTTATTGTTTCTTTCTGATATTTCGTATCCAGTCACTTTCTTGCAAGCTACCACATCTTTTCCTGGGTTCTCATAACTCTCATTTTTAATATGCAGCTATACAATGCCGCGTTATGATGACAGGTACGGGACCACTACTCGCCTCTATGTTGGTCACTTGTCCTCAAGGACTCGATCTCGGGATCTCGAGCATGTTTTCAGTAGATATGGAAGGTAAATTGATCATGCTTTTTCGAGTTTGTGGTGTGTTGTTTGGCTTTTTTGCTTTTCTTTTTGTTGTGCAAGTATATCATTCATTATATCTGGTGCTATTTTGGGGTGATGCCTCTCTATCAACTCTTTATACTAGTAGTTCTTTTTTTTAAATTAGAACTGTATGTCTCACCTTTTAATATCTGGAAGTTGGTGAAAGTATAGTCTATATTATTCCTTTCTGATGCTGATACCTTCTGCAACAAATTTTGCTATGCCCATTCTTTATCCTTCTATTCTGGGGCAAACAACCTAAATTCAAATTGTTATTCCAGTTTTACTTGAATTTGTATTTGTTGAGAGTAATTCCAAATGTGGTATGAATTGCCTAAGCCAAGCATATACAAGAATATGTGTTTTGGTTTATTCTCCCTCTTATCATAGTACATCAGAGGTCTGCTATATGGAGTATAGATTCACTTCCCACCTCTTACTACGAGCATAGTTGCTTTCCAGGCATGGTTGTTGCTTGGGTCATCATTGTGATCTTGTTTTTTGTGAAGGAAAAAATGTGTCTTAGGTTCTTTTGAGTTTGACTTTAATGATTCTATTGAAGGTTTCTGAGCCTTTGCCTGACCTGGTGGTCAATGGTGGGAGGGTGGAGTATGCCTGACCTGATGGTCGGTCAATGGTGAGAGGGTGGACTTGGTGGAATTTGTTGCCGATTGTTAGAGCCTTTGGCGATTTTCTATGTTGTCTTTGCATGTTTTTATGGAATTTGCCACAAATCAAACTGGTGTTTAGTTCGTCTTGAGGACCAAGTTTCATGCACTGCAGTACGTAGTTGTTTTGATGGCCTTACTGTTTCTGGAAACAATTTCCGCAGAGTACGCGATGTGGATATGAAGCGAGACTACGCCTTTGTTGTACGTATCATCTCTCTTATTATTTCTTGTGAATGTTTTAAGATACATTTAACCTTTATATTATTATTAATCTATCACATGTTTCTCAATTACACAATGTGGTTTCTTGTTGGGGATCTTTTCTTCTTGATTTGCTCAGGAATTCAGTGATCCGCGTGATGCTGATGATGCTAGATATAACTTGGATGGGCGAGATGTTGATGGACGCCGCATTATTGTGGAATTTGCCAAGGGTGTAAGTGATTTTTAGCTTTTTTTTCCTATCATGTTCCTGTAATGCAGTTACAAGAGCCTCAGGATGAAGTTACGATTCTGCACGTTTTATCTTTTGGCACTTGGTCGGCATCTTATCTGCATTACTTGTTGCCTTAGATTTCAATTAAGCTTGTTTCCAGATGCTTGCAAATAAAATTCAAGACTTGGTTGCTGCCTCTGATCTTTCATGATATGAATACAGGTGCCACGTGGACCTGGAGGTGTTCGGGAGTATGTGGGAAGAGGTCCTGCTCCAGGTTCTGGCCGGTGCTTCAATTGTGGCATTGATGGTCATTGGGCACGTGATTGCAAGGCTGGAGACTGGAAGAATAAGTGTTACCGCTGTGGTGAAAGAGGTCACATTGAGAGGAACTGCCAAAACAGTCCTAAGAAGCAAAGGTATGAATCTTGACTGCCTTAAATGGATTGTTTTATTTTGTCCTTTACTTCTCCTGGTTGTGTTTTGTGTCTTCTTTTTTGCTTCGATTCTGTAATATTCGTTGATTAGACGTTGTTTAAATAGTAGGACGTTTAAATAGTAGGACTCACGTCATCTATCTTTTATGACTTGGGTTATACAGCAGTGGATGTGGTCGGAGTTACTCGCGATCTCCTGTGAGGTCACGTTCTCCTCGCCGTGGCCGCAGTAGGAGTAGAAGTTTCAGCAGAAGCCGCAGTTACAGGTTTAAGCTTTTGCATTTCACTATATGTAGAGTTTGATGTCATTTTCATCTGTCAAGAGTCCGACTTCCTATATTTTGGACTGAATTTAATACATGTTGTGCAGCCGTTCAAGGTCCCCTGCCGCCAGGAGAGGCCGTGATGCTGATTATAAAGAAAGGAGGTCGAGAAGTCCACGTGAAGAAAGCCCAGTGGCCAAGAGGAGCCGGTCTCCTTCTAAATCAAGGAAGCTCAGTCCAACTCCTGATAGAGATGAGCCAAGAGAGAGAAGTGCTTCTCCTGTTAGAGCCAGGATGGAGACGGAGCAAGATGGTTACAATAGTGAGAGCCCAAAGGAGACGAGCCGTAGCCCTGTCAGTCCCACAACAAGGAGGTATGATGAGAGTCCTTATGAAGCAAATGGTCGCAACCTCAGCCCTAACCCTAGAGAGGACAGAAGCCCTGTTGAGGATGATGATACAATACGCTCCCCCCGTGGCAGCGAGTCTCCTTGAAAACATTAATAAGCTTTTCAGAAATATGGAACAGTATCGTGGGTTGCTCTATTGTCTCTGCTCTACACTTGTGTTGTCTATTTGCGATTTTCTAAAACTATAGTGTTGTTATCTTGAGTTGTGGAACGAGAGGAACATCTAGTTCGTTTGTCTTTGCAGACAACAAAATTATATTTGCCTCGTCGCTGTTGAGTCTTTAGTTTTAATGCTGAAAGAAATGGTGAATTCTGCTATGCTGCTCAAGTTTATGGAATGTGTTGAATTTTCCGCATTACAATGTCTAATTTTCAGCAGAATGCACAGTTACTAAGATCGTTATTAACAAAGACCATTATTTTGTGCATTATGGTGAGATTAGGTGACCAAAATTTCGTTACAAAAGTTGTTTCCTTTAATTCAAAGGAATCACTAGTTCGTTGTAGTAGACTATTTAGCACATGAAGAATTGATCCCGTTGCCACTTTCACCTTAAAGATATTTTCCCTTTTTTTTTTTTTTTTTTTTTGGCTTTCTCTTCTGCAAAAAATTTGCCAACTTTTGTCACTTCCTCATATCTCTTGACTAGAGGGTGTGACTAGTTGTAAGCCAATTTTATGCGATAACCTTGTTTAATAAGGTAATATCTTTTTGTAGAGGCTGAAGATAAGTGAGATTTTTGCAGTATGAGCCACTAAAGGTGGTGATGCTTCTTTGTATATGTATTCTATTCTACAATGCACTTTCGGCAACCCTCTTTGGTGTGTGATATTCTCCAATATCATGATAAACATTTTTCTTAGTACATGTTATGTTTTATGATTGTAAGATGCAAGACTTGAACATAATTCCAGTGGAGTATGGATCCTCCCGTTGTGTCGGTTTTACAGCGGTGATGATGATATTACACTATACGTCCTGCTGATCAAAGCGGGTCATATGATGATGCCTATTACTCGACATACAACCAAGTTGACGAGAACAAGAACTGTTGGACGAATCCAGATTATATGCAACACACCGGTGGTGACTGTGGGAGCTGCTGGCTTCAAGATTATACTTGCTATTTTGGTTGCGACTTGGGAGGTAACGAGCTCTACTCTCAACAAGGATAAGAAACTACTAGCTGGGGAAGGAAGGGAGCCCTTTCATGTCCTAGCTTACTAGCTCCAACTCTCTGCTTCTTCATCAGGTCTCTATTGTTAGCTAAGCTTCCCAATTTTACTATAGCGTTGCGTTTACTTTGGTTGTTAAATTTATCACGTGAAAATGAGAAAAAAACTAAATTTTCATTTCCACTCTTAAAATATCTCTTTCTTTTCTATCATTTTCTATAAAAGAATTTTACCCTCTCTTCTTGCTCATGTTCACTCTATAGAAAATGATGGAAAATCAAGGAGAAATTTTAATTAATCTTCTATACTATTCGAAGGCAGACAAAAAAGCTTCCATATTGTATTCTAACTCATTTCTGATTGATTATAATGTGCTTAGGATCACATATTATATTGGGTAAATAGCCTTTAAATTTCTAAACTTCTGTCATTTTCTCATTTAGCAACCCAAAAAAAAATCAACGTCAGAATATCCGAAGTTTTAATTTCGTCTGATTTTGCAACGCGCGTCGGTTTCGGCAAGATAAAATTTGAGATATCGCGTACGTGAAAAATTAATAACTTAGATGGTATTTAAATGACGTTTTTGATATCATGTTGATTTAAATAAAAACATAAAAAACCCACCCAATCTAAACCTCTCTCTTCTCTCTCCTATCTCACACATTCTTTGTTTTGTCTGATTCCATCACTGCCAACCACCGCCTCCACCATATCTACTTAGGTGGCTGCCTATGGTAATGGGTGTACGGTGGTGGCATGGGGGTGTTACTATAGAGATGGCAACGGGGGAAGACAGAGAGTGGTGAGACATTTTTTTTAATTAATTATCGTTGCAAAACGACATTGTTCATGTAGAATAGAATGAAGTCGTTTTGTTAGCCAGACGAAACTCCTACATAGGATTTTTCAGGTCACCGTATCATCACATATTTGGAGAAATTAGAGTTTGGTTGAAAAATAAGACGAAATTAAAAGTCTGAATAATTTGAGAAATATTTTTTTTTCTTGGATTGAAAAATAAGAAAATGACAAAAAATTTGAAAATTTAGAGGTCATTTACTCTATTATATTTGCCTTCAAAGTAGCATGTTAATTAATTGTCAAGTGTTATATCATATTCATCATTTTCAATATTGATCGTACATAACATCATCTTAAGAAATGAGAATATAGATAGATTTGTACTATTATGTATTTGATGGAGCGCTTTCCTCCCACAAATCCCGCTGCAGTCTTGATTATTAGACGTCAAACACAAGGGAAATATAACAACCAATGAATAAATATAGAAGAAACGAAAAACCAATAAATTTTGTGTCCATGCTCTCTATTTTGACGCCGCTTTTTATTTTTCGAAGCGGCGTCGAAAGACGACATAGGAAAAAAAAAAAAAAAACTCAAAAATATGGGAAGACCGATGCCGATGGCGATTCGGTTCCACAGTTTGTTGATCATCGCCGCTGTCGTGGCAGGCTCCGCGGCGGCGATGGTCGTCCACTCTACCCCGAAGCACTCACTAAAGCGGCGGCGCCCATCCATCTACAAGCCGCATGCCGAGCCCCGGCCCCGCTTCGTCCCGACCCTCAACTCAGAGCAGCAGGAGTACCTCCGGGCCCACAACGACATCCGCATGTCCATGAACATCCCGCCCCTCGCGTGGGACCCGAAGCTGGCCGCGGTGGCCCACACGTGGGCCGAGAAGCGCCGCGGTGATTGCGACTACCGCATCCACTCCAACAGCCCCTACGGTGAGAACATCTTCTTCATGAGGTACCGTGAGTTCACGCCGCGCGATGTCGTCGAGGTGTGGTTCAACGAGAGCCGGATGTACGACTCCGGCAAGCACCGCTGCCGCTGCGTGCCGGAGAGGGAGGGCTGCGAGTGCGGCCACTTCCTCAATGTAATATGGAAGACCACCAAGCGCGTCGGCTGCAGCGGCATTGTTTACTGTGATAAGCAGCGCGGCGTCTACGTTGTCTGCGAGTATGACCCGCCCGGTTTGTCGTCGGGGGTCAATCCTTTTACCGGTCAACGTTTTTGACTTGACTGCCGTTGAATCGAATCATCTGATCCGCAATTGGTGTCTCATTCGTCTATGTGTTTGTTAAACTATAATTATCTGGTCACAGTGTGACCGAATATCATTACTCGTATTTATATTCGAAAATCGAAATGGGAATAGGGCGGGGTGTGGAAACCGATCGAAAATCGGAAAGGGAATGGGCGTCGGCTTAAGCTATGTTTGTGTTGATTTATTTATTGTCGTCGATTCTTTACTTATTTGTTTCTGATTTTTGGAGAATTCTTTCACCCAATGTTTGACTTTTCTTATGTAGCTATATATCGAGCTTATAACTATGCAACATTCATCAGATGAAAAACTGGTGAGGGACATTTTATTTACAACACCTCACTTTTAATGTCATAATTTTACAACACATATAATGTAGCGTTGTATTTAATGTCATATATTTGCGTCAATTGTGTGCAACATAAATAATGTGTCATAGTTTTGTGACACAAATGTAACATTTTTTTCTGACTCGAAATTGCGACAATTATTTGCGACACATTAATAAAATATTATAATTAAACAACATATATAAAATTTTGTTGCATTCAATGTCAAATTTACGCATCATCTAAATAATGTGTCATATTTTTGTAACACAAATGCGACATTTTCTTTTATGTCTCTAAATTGCGACAATTTATTTACGATTTATAATTATATAACACATATAAAATATATTGCATTAAGTGTCATAATTTTGGGTCAAATGTGCCCTATCTAAATATTGTGACATATTTCTGTGTCAATTGTGTGTCATCTAAATATTATGTCAAAATTTGGTTACATAAATACGATGTTTATTTTGATGTTTTTACATTGTGAATTGGTGACATAAAAAATTAGAGAAATAGAGTTTTTTTTTTTTGAAAGTAAGAAATAGAGATTCTAATTTTCATAATGAAGACCATTATAATTTATGAATAAATTTTGAAAACTAAATAAAGTGTAATGAGTCGGATCAAATCCATAATATTTGAATTGTGTTAGCTAAGCACATGATAAAGAAAAAGATCAAATGCAATTATATATATGATAAAATTTAATAGAGGTAAATGGTGATATGTCATTACTACTTTTTAAATATAAAAAAATGTCACTAGTTTAAATTTCATAATTTTTTGTCAAAAATTCACTTTTTGAATATTTAAACCCTTAATTTTGTCACAGAAAATTCGCGTATGACGACGATAATATCACAGGAAAAGAAGCAAATATTTTAACAACAATCTTGTGCACACATAAATTAGAGCTGAAGAACAATTTGCAGAGATAACATATTTTAGATGGAATTACCTGTATCAGATATAACACAAAGATTCATTCCCGTCAGAATAATTGATATATTCTATGTGTGAATTATTTGGTAAAAATGGTAGAAGAGTTTTGTAAAATGAAGAAGAAGTACCCATTGAAGAATATCAAGTGAGAAAGAAAGATTCTCCTTTTCTCTCACCAATTCTTTTTTAAGTGAATATGGTAATAAAACTCTTTCCTTAAACCAGTTCTAACTCCATCCATTAACGGTGTTAATCTTATTTTTTAAGATTGTCATGTGTCAATAAATGATGTCATATACATAGGCTATAGAGGATCCGATTTGAGGTTAATTAGGAGCGACGTAATTGTATTCTTGTAGTAAATTTTCAAGATTTTTTAAAGCCGACAAATAAAAAACTCTTCCCACCGTAGCATGAAAAGAAAAGCCATAAGTATTCCAAACAGAATGCTGATGATTGAAAATGAACCCCACAAACTATTTCATTTTCCTCTAAAAACTATTTCATTAATTTGTTGTGGAATTGGAAAAAGTTTAAAATGTAGGGCCAGAATTAATAGTGGGTTTGAGGTAAAAATGAAATGCATCAAACATAATTTGAAGTATTAGTAAGTGCGAGAATTTATTATAATACCAAGACCCTAAATTTATGTAGAGTTATGTCGAAATTGATGCTAAGAATAATATCTATTCCGATAAGGGCACAATAGTCATTCTATTTGTGGTTGTTGTTGACTATTTTTTACAATAACAATAATATAATTGTCAGTTGTTCCCTCACTCAAGCCAAAGATTTCTATTGGCATTCACAGCCTTACTGCCCTTACAATATTTAGCAAATTGAATTTCCTCACAATATATAATAAAAAAAAAAAAAAACATCAGCATCTTCACATTCACACTCCACCATCAACATTAATTAATCAATTTCCTAAATAAGAGACACGCACCATCACATGCAGATTGAAGCGCACCACCACTCACCAACTGTTACACTAATATTTAATACTACCTTTGTTTATTTTTTAAGAGAATTCAAAGGTATATATACGGTCCAATAAAGTATTAGACGGTTTACACCATCATATAAGTAGAATATTTATACTATTTACTTGTTCTATGTGGTTTGCAGATTACTGTACAAGGGACGGGGTTTATTCAGTGCGCATCGGAGGTAGCGGCTGCAGGTTCCACGATATCAAAAAAGTTTAAAAGTAGAACATTTATATTATACAAAGGTAGAATTACTACACCATACCCATACGAGATCATTACACCACCACACACAAAATGATAATATACTATATCACACGTAGGCAGGATTGAACTCAAGACCTCTCACTAAAAAGAGACTTGTAATACGTGTCTTCATTAACAACTTGAGCTAGGCCTCATCACCATTTAATACCTTTAGGATGCATTTGATTTGAGTGATTAGGAGTAATTGATAAATAATCATGCATAATCAATTTTTGATTTGCATGATTGGGTCTGTGATGGATAACTAGGCTCTTGATCATATTAATCAAGTGATAAATTATCCTTTCTATTTTTGGATAATTATTAATTACTCATCCAAATCATTTGGAAATTTCCAACTTTGCTAATTAAAATGATAATCTATCTAATCAAACGACGTATGATAAATAATCCAGATACTATAATCCTATCCTAATTATCAATCTTATCTATCATATCCTTAAAAACCAAACATGCCTTACTAGCTACACCCTCCGTCCACAAATCAAATATTTATTTGGGTTCCGGCACGGAAATTAAGAAAATTGATAAAGTTATTTTGAGTGGGGTAAAGTTAGAATGTAGGGGTAGTAGGATAATGATAAAAAAATAATGGTATTGACCAAAAAGTAGGAATAAAGTTGTTATGATGATAAAAAAGTAGGAATAAAGTTGTTGGAAGGTGGGGCCATCAATAGCAAATGATAGTAAATAAAGGAAAAGTAGGAGGGTATGATTGTACAAAAAAGTAAGTAAGTATTTGATTCGTGGACAAAAAAATATGAGTAAGTAGGTATTTAATTTGTAGACGGAGGGAGTACTATAGTACGCCATGCTACACTTTAAATGAAACACCTTATTTAATTCCTAACTTCCATCAAATCTCACACACTAGAAATACCAAGTACCACATCTTATATAATTATAGCAACTCCCATCAAATTTTGATCAACAAATATTCAATCATCCAACAAAATATTGCAATGGCAAATCTATGGTGGTTTTATTATCTTCTCTCTCCCATAATCCTTGTGGCCCTCTATAGCATTTATATTCACATTCTCAACAAACTGAAAAACCTTCCGCCCAGCCCGTTTCCGGCCCTCCCTCTCGTCGGCCACATCTACCTCCTCAAGAGGCCATTCCACAGGAGCCTCTCCGACGTGGCAAGGCGTCACGGCCCGGCCCTCTTCCTACGCCTGGGCTCCCGGCCCGTTCTTCTCGTCTCGTCCCCGTCTCTCGCCGAGGAATGCCTCAGCAAGAAGAACGACGTCGTCTTCGCCAACCGGCCCGGTCTTCTCAACGGTAGATATTTTGGTTACAACTACACGAGCCTATCGTGGTCCTCCTACGGGGAGCACTGGAAGAATCTCAGGCGGATTTCGTCGCTAGAGCTCCTCTCCAAGCAAAGGCTACACACGCTTTCGCATATTCGGGCCGAGGAGGCCTTCGCCTTGGCCCGAAAGCTCTTTCATGTGACTAAGGATGAGCCCGAAAAGGTTGTGGAAGTAAAATCTACACTTTTCGAGTTCACTTTTAATGTGTTGACGAGGATGATAACCGGGAAGAGGTAGAATAACTCCACATATGTTTGGCTAAGCTTTTAAGCTGCTTAAAACAGCTTATAAATTATTCATTATTAAGGATTTAGGAGCTTATAAGTTATTTTAATGAGCTTTTAAGCTCAACCAAACGCCCTCTAAATACTATATACTATATATTATTAATATAAAAAAATACTTCAATTTATTTTGGTTATATATATATATATATATAGGTATTATGGCAAGGGCGTGGAGAATTCTGGAGAGGCGAAGATGCTGGAGGAGATAGCGGCCGAGACGACGGAGGTGGCGTTGGAGACGAATGTGGTGGATTTCTTGCCGGTGATGCGGTGGTTTGGGTTCGGAGATGTGGAGAAGAAGTTGATTTCCATACATGGAAAGAGAGATAGATTTATGCAGAAGGTGATTGAAGATAAGCGGAGATTGATGATGATGGAAAATGGCGATTACGCGAATGATCAAGTCAATAAGAATAAAAGTATGGTGGGAGTGTTGCTGGATTTGCAGAGATCGGAACCAGAATATTATACGGATCAAACCATCAAGAATCTTCTCTTGGTAATTAACCCAATCTCTACCTCTCTATTCATTCTATATTAATTAATTCCACGGTCACTACCTGAATTATTTGATTATTACATGATATTGATAATTGAATTTTCTTTTATGTTTTAAAAGCATTATATTGGTTTTATTGAATTATAAAGAGAAAAAAAGAATATCATACATTGGCTTAGGAAATTCTTTTAGGATTATTCCATGTGTAGAGTAAATATTATAATGAGAATATTATGTGATATAGCCATAATGAACATTAAAGTATAAATTTTGGTCCACCCTTTTCATAAATATAAATTATGGTCATTTTTCTGAACTTATGACCTAATACCTCTTTCCCTCTTCTATTCGGATACAAAACTTCTTGACTTGTTTTATTGACACTTATTTCCCTTTCCAAGTTTTATCTTTCTTTTTTTCTGTTTTTTTTTTCCAGTTTCTTTTCCTTTTTATATGTTTTTTTTTCCAGATTTTTTTTCTTTTTTAATTTTCTTGTTTGCCTCTTGATTTTTTGTTTCCCTCTTCGTTTTTTTGTTTGCCGCTTTTTCTGTGGTCAAGATTCGAACGAGGGGAACCGAAAGCCTTAAAGCAAGCCAAAAAAATCTAAATTGTTGTCCGACGATTATCCTTATATTAGTAATCACCGCGAAGGCTGGGCCGAATGCGGAGCTGCAAAATCGAAGAAGTATAATTGTACCAATATCATGGCACAATTGGAACTAAATGGACCGTTTATGCCAATTGTACCACAGTGCAACAAGCCATAATTTGGAACAATTAGAATGAATTAGAATATTCGTCCCAATAGTGCCATGTCATAACTTGAAACATCTGAAACTAATTCGATAATTCGTCCCAATTGTACCAAATCTGGAACAATTGGCACTAATAGGACTAAATTTGTACCAGATGTAACAGATGTCTGATACCTGGCCTGAACCGACCCGCGCCCGCTCCGCGTTTCACTAAAGATATTTTTGTCCCAAATTGAAAAAACTGGCCAAAATTTATATTTTTGAAGAAGGTGAATCAAAATTTATGTTTTAATGCTCATTATGACTTATTTCAAAATTTGTCTCTATTAAATTAAGAGACAAATTTTGAAATAGCCATAATGACCATTAAAATATAAATTTTGGCCCATCTTAAACAATATAAATTTTGGCCATTTTTTTCAATTTCAAACAAAAATACTCTTAACGAAACGAGGAGCGGGTCAGATCTTACGCGGGCGAGCGCGGATCGGTTCGGGCTGGGTATCAGGCATCTGGTACATCTGGTACAAATTTAGTCTTATTAGTACCAACTGTTCTAGTACATCAGGAACAAATTTAGCCTTATTAGTGTCAATTGTTCCAGATATGGTACAATTCGTCGAATTAGTTCGAGATGTTCCAACTTATGACATGGTACTCTTGGAACGAATATTCCAATTATTCCAAGTTATGCTGCTCCGATTTTGCGGCTCCGCCTTCGGCTTCGATTTTACGGCTCCGTCTTCGCTCTGGTTACTAATATAAGAATAATCGTCGAGCAACAATTTAGATTTCTTCGGCTCGCTCTGAGGCTATCGGCTCCCCTCGCTCGAATCTTAACCAAAGAAGAAGCGGCAAACAAAAAAACGAAGAGGCAGACAAAAAACGAAGAGACAAACAAAAATTTGGACATTAAAAAAAATCTGGAAAAAAAAAGAAATCTAGAAAATAAAAAAGAAAACATAAAATAAAAAATAAAAAGAAATCTAGAAAAAAAAACAGAAAAAAATAGAAAATAAAAACTGGAAAATAAAAATAAAGAAAAAAAAAGAAAAAACTTAAAAAGGTATAAACAAGTGTCAATAAAACGGATCAATAAGTAATGGATCCGAATAAAAGAGAAAAAAGGATATTTAGGTCTTAAGTTCAAAAAAATGACCATAATTTATATTTATAAAGAGATTAACCAAAATTTATTCTATAATATTCATTATTGCCTAGATTCGTCCAAATTGTCTGTGTGTTGCATTATTAGATATGGTTTTCCATTTTAAGTTGCTCACAAAGTTACCCCCTTCCTGCAGAAACATGCATGATGTATCTGTTCTCTTTTTCTGTCACACACAGTACTTTAAATTAGTGCATGCCGCAGTTATATACTATGAATATGATATGTATATAAAATGTATATGTGGGTTGAGATCCAGGAGAAACTATTTCTCCCATATAAAATTATGCATCTTAATGCATCTCTATAAAGACAATAATCATTTTTAGAATAATGTTTATATATTTAAATAATATAAACACTAATGATGGCTAAAATTGATTTCTAGCATATATGCCCAAGGAATAATTCAAATATATCTTTCCCCTATGTATATATATACACATACACACATGAGGAGTAATTATTAGTCTACATGCGGCAATGGCCTAATTCAAGTAAGTACTGCTAGGGATAGCAATGGACCGGATCTGGACCGGATTTTATTTAATACAGATTCAAATCCATTCGATCCAAAAAAAAATTAATTTTATATCCAGATTCATAAGATCCACGGATTCGGGTCTAGATCCAGATTCATAGTATTTTTACTTTTAATTTTTTAATGCAAACAATCAAGAATGACACAATATATAAACTTCTACAATAATTTTAAAGTTCAAAACTAAGTCATTAAACCATATACATCATTACAATAATTCAAAATAAGACTTCAAGTCTTCATTCTTCAAAACTAATCTTAATGAGAATATAAATTAAATAATAATTATAAGTAAAGCTAAAATATGTATTGTATATCATATACAGATGAAAAAAATATATTTATACATATACTATAGATCGGGTTCTAGAACGGATCTGGACCAGATCTAGATCTAAAAATTTAAATCCAAATCCAAATTTATTTTTTCGACACTTGGTCCAGATCCGAACCAGATTCATCGGATCCAAAATTTTGATGTCCAGATCCTAAAAACCGGATCTGGAATCCTAGCGAGAACTTTTAGGTTTGAATTTCAACTAAAATGTATTTTCCATCTTGTGTGGTGTATTGAACTCATGCACCTTTGTGTGGTTAGTAGTTGGTCTTACTTCTATAGGTTGATATAGTGTTTTAGAATGATAATATATTTTGTGTTTATTTTAAAATTAAATTAAGAGAATTAACAATAATTAAGATTATAGTCGCAATAATAGTCCCTCCTCCGGAAGGGAAAAAATGCTAGTAGTCAATAAATCTCTTTAAAAATGCTAGTGTTTTTAAACATTTTAAAAAATGTTTATTTTAAAAATAAATCTCTTTAAAGATAATAAATAATAATAGGAGTATTAGATGCTCACGCAATTGACTAATATATATGTATGTATATATTGTATAGACTAGTAATTGGTTCGAATCTTGAAGTTCCGTATGAAAGTGTGAAACGCAGTGATAATCCAATTAAAATATTCTTATATCATATGCAATTAGTGAACATATTTTATGGCAAAATATTACTTTCGCTTTTTTTAAGTGTCTTATTTTAATATTTGAAAGTAATATTATGACATTCTTTTTATTTTATTCTTCTTTAATACTTTTTGTAATTTAATATACTTTATGATGATAATTAACAAGATAATATAAATAAATTTCTGTATTTCATTTGTATATATAATTTGAAGCAAGGGACAGTTAAAAAAACGGAGTGAGCTGTGTAGTATATATAATAATGAAATAATAGCTATCGCAGTGACAATAGATTTTTCTTTTTTTTTTTCTTTTTTGAGATGGACATTAGAATAATTAATACATGCTGATCGCTGTCAACCAGTAATATAAAATGTAACTGTCATTATTTGTTTACGGAATAATTTTTCTGGGAAACAAATTAAGAATGTTATCGTAGTGGTATTCTCTAGACTTAAGAGTTGAATTCTATTGGTTCCTTGGTTTTGTGAATTGGGAAAAATGAAGAGAAATATATAAATTTTACTCTATTTTTTTTATTTTGCACATGGCTTTTGAATTTTTTCAATAAAAATATCAATTTTCAATTTTGTTCAATTTTTTTTCTAATTTTAAACCCCGTCTAATTTGAATTTTACTAATTGATACTTATGTGGCAACTGGACATATGCCGACCTTTTATCTTCGGCAAATTTAACAAGATAATTTTTGGAAGTTCTGTATGACGTTGTTTCGTACCTGAATTAAATTTTTCCAAATTTTCTTCTCATGCGAATTTACGAAATCTGTGACAATTGTGTGGCTAAATAAAGCAAAATTCTTCACATTTACATTGTGTCATCTTTCTCAACATGATCTATAGAGTTCTGATTCAATAATATAGGAGATTTGGTCGAAAATTTTCGTATTAGGAAAAAAATGATCAAAATCGAAAATTGGTGATTTTATCGGAAAATTTCAAAAATTATGTATTGTTGTGTTTTTTTTTTTCTTGGTGGATTCCAACAGTATATAAACATATCGGGCTAGCTGTTTAGGATAATCTCGAACTAAATTTTGAATGTCTTGATTTTATGAATACCTTTAGATACTTTTGTTTTGTAATAATGGAGCATAAAGCATCATTAATTAAAAGGTACAAAAATTATTCGAAGCAGTTATGATTTTATCTCTAAGTGAGAAAGACGTATGGTCTACCTTGTACGAAAATATTAAAGACTTGAGTCATATGATTCATGATCGTATCTCAAATCTACTTTTAATATTATCTGGACCATATATATATATATGTGGGAAATATCAAATAGAAACTTATTCCCCCATAAAATCTAGAAATTTTTTATGACCATTAATCTCAACATATCAACGGTTAAGTGCATGCAGAGCTTTTTTTTTTTTTTGTGTGAAATTTAATAAGGATGGTTAGGTCATTTACTATATAAAATTTAATAACATGATGCTACCAGCCTCCACCAGATTTTTATAATAATAAAAAAAGGGTAAAAGATGACAAGAAAGGCTCACAAGAAACGTGATAGAGAAGAAGATCGAACAGATAATTAGGAAATTAACGGAAGAAGTTTATTGTAGTAGATTTTAAGGGATATGGACGACAGTTACAGAAATTAAATGATAGACAAATCCGCCCTTTTTAACTAAAAGTAATTATTAGAAATAAAAAATTCAATACATCTACAACCATTAATTAATTAATATTTACGGTTCAATGGATACACGACTAGCATACACGACCTAAAATGGTCGTGTATGTTGATCATGCATACACGACTAGCATATACGATCATAGCAATATACACAACAATGCACATACGACTAACATATACGATCATAGCAATATACACAACAATGCACACACGACTAGCATACACGACCAGCGTGTATGCGTGGCCATATTTGATCGTTTTTTAAAAAATGGCTATATTAGCACTTTTATTTTCAGGAGTTGGCTATAATTGACTAATTCTCTTATTTATCTGTAATTCATACCATTAGAAAAAACAACATTATTGTCTCATTATTCAATAAAATAATAAATTTATACCCAAATTAATGATTTTCAGGTACTGCTACAAGGAGGAAGCTCAACCTCAACAATCGCCCTAGAATGGGCATTTTCTCAGCTTCTTGACAATCCAGAAATCCTAAAAAAGGCCCAGGCCGAAATCGACCGTCACATCGGATGCAACCGTCTTATAACGGAATCTGACATGGCGGAGCTGCCATATCTCTGCCACGTCATCATGGAGGCGCTGCGCATGCACCCTCCGGTTTCCATAGTAATGCCCCACCTCTCCTCGTCCGATTGCACGGTGGGCGGTTACCGGGTACCGGCGGGAACGGTATTATTGGTTAATTTGTGGGAAATACACCACAGCCCGAAAATATGGCCCGACCCAGATACGTTCAGGCCCGAACGATTTGAGGGGTTGGATTGGAAGAGAGATTTGGGGTTCAAGTTTATCCCGTTCGGGTCGGGGAGACGGGCCTGTCCGGGCGAAAAGTTGGCGATGTTGAATATCGGGCTGGGCCTGGGAACGTTGATCCAGTGTTTTGAATGGGAGAAAGTAGGGGATATTGATATGAGTGAAGGAGCTGGAATAACCACACCTAAGGTTCAACCGCTAACGGCAAAGTGTAGACCCCGTACATCTATTCTTAATTTTTTCTCTTGATCAATTTTCTTTAGATTCTAATTATTCTTCATTGTTGTACATTAACTTTTTATATATAGAGAGAAATGATCGAATAAAAGCAATCCTTTCCTTAAATATTAGAAATCAATTTGAACCGTACGTCTTTGTATGATTTACAATTGGCATAAAATAATGTATCATTATGAATGTTAAAAACTTGATATTGCAAATGTGAAAATGATAATAATATATGAATTTTATTAAATAAAAGATTTAGGTACGTAAAAAAGTGGAAAAAATAATTTTGATATGATTTAAAATCGGTAGTATAATTAGTATTTTATCTGTAAAAATGAGTTTTGGCTAGAATTTTCCAAGCAAAATAGTGTGAACAAATCTCCGAATATACACATGGAGCGGGAGAAAGGTAGGAGAGGAAGAGTAGGGGCATTTTAGTCTCTTCCTCTATTTCTTTTATTTTTACACTTTGAAAGCAGGTAGAATTTGTTAATGTGGTTGTGAGAAGGAAATGGATCCAGGTCAATAAGGGTATTTAGATTCCAAATTCAAAAGAATAACTAGAATTTATATTTATAAAGAAAGCGGACTAAAATTTATATTATAATGTTTGTTATGACTATATCACATGATATTCTCTTATATTAAATAGATGAAGTCAATGAAGTATATATAAACTAGTCATATTTCTATGAAATAATTTTACTAGACAAATAGATTGAAAGCATTTTTTTTTAGACAAATTTTGAAATAGCTATAATGATCATTACAATATAAATTTTGATCCACCTTCTTCAAAAATAAAAAATTTGGCCATCTTTTTCAATTTGGGACAAAAATACCTTTAATGAAATACGGAGCGAGTCGGGTTTGATGCGGACAGGTGCAGGTCGGTTCGAACCGGATATGAGGCATATGGTACATCTGGTACAAACTTAGTCTTATTAGTACCAACTGTTTTAGTACATCTGGTACAAATCTAACATTATTAGTGACAATTGTTTCAGATTTTGTACAATTGAGACGAATTGTCGAATTAATTTCAGATATTCCAAGTTATGACATGATACTCTTGGAACAAATATTCCAATTATTTCAAGTTATACTGCTCCGATTTTGCGGCTCTACCTTCAGCTCCGATTTTATGGCTTTGCCTTCGCTCCGATTACTAATATAGGGATAATTATCGCGCAATAATTTAGATTTTTTCGGCTCGCTCTGAAACCTTCTGCTCCCCTCGCTTGAATCTTGACCAAAGAAGAAGCGGCAAACAAAAAAACGAAGAGACAAACAAAAAACAAAGAGGCAAACAAAATTTTGGAAATTACAAAAAAAAATCTAGAAAATAAAAAAAAAACAGAAAAAAGAAAGAAAAATTTGGAAAATAAAAAAGAAAACTGAAAAAAACTTGGAAAGAGAAACAAATGTCAATAAAATGGGTTAAGGAGTGATGAATAAAAAATAGAAGAGGAAAGTGAGTATTTAGGTCCTAAGTTCAAAAAAATGCCATAATTTATATTTATGAAGAGGGTGGTCCATAATTTATATTTTAATGCTCATATTGACTATATCACATGATATTCTCTTTTTTTTTGTTAGAATTTAAAATATTTTTCCACTACTTTTCTAATTTTAAATCTTAGAAATATCCAATTTGTTTTATTTAATGGACAAGTACTTATTCAAAAAAATCAGGGGTATTACAACATAGGTTTAAAGAAATGGATAATGGGTGAGAGTGCGTGATAGAAATATTGTGAGCGGAGAATGGATTAATATTATACCTCTATAAGTAAAATACGATAAAGAAAATAAAGAGTAAAAATGTAAAATGATACTACCTCCAGTCCCCAAATCTCTTCCTAGGAGGAAGTGACACAGGTATTGATGCAATCCATGGAGGCCCAAGTTCCGTTGCATATATGAGCAGATTTAATCGAGTCTTTTATTTATTTTTATTTTATTATTTTCGTGGGTTATGTTAGGTTGGCTGAAATTAAGCCTTAGGTGAGTCAGATTTGAGTTTTATACCTTGTTAGATTAGGAGTTATTAGATTTGTTTCCTTATTAGATTATGAGTTATTTTCCATGTTTAGTTTCCAAGTAGGGTTAGGATTCGCACACCCTATATATAGGGCTCGTTATGAACGAAAATTACACCTTTGATCATTAATATTATTGCGAGTTTATTCTCTCTTGAGTTTAATCCTTCGAATTAATCGGTTTCACCGAGAAATTCAACCCGACTTATCAAACGATAAATCATCCCTGTTTGTGGCGTCTTCTACCTTAGGTTAGCGTTGTTGAACGACTTGCTTTTTGGGTTGTAGGGGTTAATTCTTGCCTACGGTTTTCTGGGGGTCCGTCTCAGGGGTGCTAGCAATCCCTCGGTTCGTGTTCGATTATAGGCTACGTTTCTTAACAATTCCTTCAAGGTTGGCGAGGATCGTATCAGGTATTAAGGAAAAAGTTGTTGAGTTAGTTGTAAGTAGAGAAAATGTAATTGAATTTGTTGTGAGTGGAGAAAGGGTCATACATTGAGTGTAGTGATATATTAATTAATTGAGATAGTGGTGGGCCATATATGGTATTTTAGGTAAATAAGTTGATAAAGTAAGGGTAAGGAATAAGAATTTGTTGTGGGTAGTGTCCAAAAATAGTTAGGAAGAAACTTGGAGACCATCACAAAAAGAAAAGATAGGAAAAAACTTTGGGACCGGAAGTAGTAATGTTTTAAGTGTGATTATGTACATTCATAGAAGGGCCACATTTACGTGGACAGAGGGATCAAAAAGCAAGTTGGTGCACATTTGGGCAGTCCATGGGTGTAAGATACAGCGGAAAAAAAGTCATTGCACCGTGCATCATACCAGAATTTTTATGTTAAAAGTTTGAGTAATGATATTCGAACACACTGTGGCCAGCCACACGAGCTAAAAATGATAATATAGGTTTTGAAAATGGAAATATACCCTAATTGGGAAACATAAGCCCTATGGGTGAAATGTGATTATTTCCATTTTTACAATCAACTTTCCTTTTTTCAACGCGTGTGGCTGGCCACAGTGTGTTCGAATATTATTACTCTAAAAGTTTATCTAAACCTACTCCCTCCGTAATTGAAAAAGTGTAATGTTTGCCCAAAAACACTGTAATTGAAATAATGTTATGTTTCAAATTATGGACTTTTATACCCCAAATACTCCTCTCTATTTACAGCAATATGTCATTACTTATCCCACCATTTATTTAATTAACCTAAACTAATTAAACTAACTACCCAACCCAAACCCAAATTCGGATGACCCATCAGCCCAATTTCCCCCAAATATATTTCCTCACTCACCCACCCCCAAACCCTAATCGACCCCGATCTCCCTCTTGTTCTTCACAGATCTCTCATCTAGGGTTTACTCCTCTCACTCTTGAACATTGTAATCTTCATCTCCACTCTCATCTCTGTTAATGGCGTCGATCAAAAACTTTACTCCCATCTCTGGGAGCCTGGTGGCGAAACTTGAATCGCCGCCGCTCTTTGAAGAATATGAGAATCAATCGACGCCAATCTGTGATGAATCGCAGACTCAATCTCTTTCGCCGCCGCTCTATGACGAGTCTCAGACTCAATCTCCTTCGCCGCCGCTCTATGACTAATCTCAGACTCAATCTCCTTCATCACCTCTCTCTGACGAGCCTCAGCTTGGTGATGCGCCGATCTATGATGAATCTTTTCCCCTCTGTCACACCAATGTGCCAGAAACACAATTCGCCGATTTTGGTGAAAGATTTACTTTCTTGAGGAAAAGGGTGCACGAATCTGAGAGCATGGTGCGGACTCCGGAGGGCATTGTGGCGAAGAGTGAGAGCACGGTGTCGACGATGAAGTGGGTGGTGTCTGGTCCTGAAGCTGATTTATTATGGGAGGATGAAGCTGACATTCATCTGTTCTACAAGGATGGATGCATAAATACATTGCTAAAGGTATGCTATAGTATAAAAGCTCCAGAAAATAGGTGATTGCGTTCTATTTTATGGCTTTCAGTTTTATGATTATGATTATTTTGTGGTACTGCATTTTTGAAACTGATATTGAACTGATACTGCATTTGAGTGAGTGGGGGAAGGCTGGTGATGCCTTATTTGTGCAATTTATGATCATTATCTCAATCTGCAATCTATGTTATGCTGTATTTGTTTGTGAAACTGATATTGAACTGATACTGCATTTGAATGAATGGGGGAAGGCTGATGATGCCTTATTTGTCTCTGAAACTGATTATGAACTGATACTGCACTTGTGTGTTTGGTGTTGAATGTGAATTATTGTCTTCTTGGGAGTTATTTGTTGAATCTTATTAATGCCACCACTATGATTATTTGTGTTCTATGTTTGGAGGCATAAATAGGATATATAGTGAGTCAATGATGCAAAAAAACTTCATTTAATTAAGGCTGAGACTACAATCACTAACTAAACAACTCATCCAAGGACAAATTTACATTCCAAACACAAAAAGTGATCTATTTTCTGTTTTTCTCTGTAAACCATAACCCAAAAAATATCTATACAGAGCCCCTAGTCTGTTAAATGTATGTCTTCCACTCCTCTGGTGATTTCTTCATTCTACAATGCATCTTCAGATATTTCCATCCTTCTTTGACAATGCTTTCATCTACTAAGATAGAATCTGACAACGTCCCCTCTCTCACCATTCTCTCCTTGTACATATGTGGGATTTTGTATGTGTTATTTTCCCTGTTCTTGATGATTTCTTGATGGCAGCCTTGCAAAGTGAGAAATACATTGTCTAATTTCCATTCTGGAAAATTTTCAAATGCTTCCTTCATATTTCTGATCATGTCATCTACATTTCTTGCATCCTTCTCATCCTTAAGTGTTCGTATGGCTCTAAAAAGCCAAGATCATTGATGTTAGTGTCTGGTGAGTTTGGTGGTTGTTGTACAAGCTGTATGTTGAATTCATTTGATGATGCAACAACTCTGAAATCTGGATCATTGTTGTCTATGTGTGGTCTTGCATTGTCTTGCCGGATTATGATGTTTTTGCTCAGTCCTTCTGCCACTTTCTTTTAATTAGTGGTATCATCTGCAGTAGTTAAGGGAAAAACATGGATAAGCACTAAATGATGAATCAAATTGATTCTGATAGTGAATAACACATGATAGAACCTTACCTTCTGCAGAAATATTTGCTTCATCACCTTTCTTGATATATTTGTGATTGGGTTAGTGATCATGGTGCCTTTAGCTCTATGTTTAGAATTTCTTTATGTTGGTTCCTCATAAATGAATGGAATGATTCTAAACTTGCCATCAAATATGACTTCACCATTATTGTCTATGATTGGTCTTGAAACCATACACTCAAACATGATTTTATCAATATTATTTTTGGATTGCAATACTCTATGTGGTGCTGTTTCACCTTTTAGCAGGTAAAACCTTGATGTTTTTCTACTTAAATTGAAGCATTTCTCATCTATATGGATCACATTACAGTTATTCTGAAAAACAACCTTTCCTTCCTCACTAATGCAGCTAAGTTGATTCAGGCTAAATTCCATTCTAGTGAGCATGTTCTTAAGAGTTAAGTAAGGTTTAATAGCACTAGTATGAGGTCTTATATCTTCTGTTTTCAACCAACATTGTACCTGAAAAGGGCTGACTCCCATGTTGAGTGTTGTTTTTCTGATTGAGCTTCTGTGCAAAACTGAGAGTGCCTTGAGTTTTTCTGCACTAAATGTTTCTTATCAACTGTGCTGACAACCTTTCTTCATGTTTTTAACATGTATAGGTCTGCTCAATGCTTGTTAAGCTGCAGCTTGCTTCCATATGCGTCATACAGTGATGTATTCCACATTGAAGATTGTTGCAGCCTCTTTTTTGGCACCATGCTGCAAACCAGAAGTAGTGGAGTGTTGGAGGAGCCACTGAACCAAGGCATTTCTTTCGTCATCTGTCAGATTCTTTTTTTTTTAGCCTGGCAGCATTGCTGCAGATTTTTTGGAGTACTTGAGGTTGTTGTAATGAATGTAACTTGCCTTGAATGCTGATATTTATTGCTGAGAGAATGAGTTAGGTGTAGTTTATTCTCTCCAACATTTTTAGTGGGAATTTTGAATGTACAGTAGCATTAAATGCACTCTACCTTCTCCCTCTTCAATGAAATTTTCCCGCAGAATCTTTTCAATGCCTTTATTATTCTTTTGGCCTTCAATTCAGTTTCATGCAATTGATACATGCAAAGCAATTTCATATTAATGCATGTGATTTTAACGTGCATGAAAAAAAATTTAAGTCATGGAATAAATTTTAAGGCATGAAATAAATCGGCCACATAAAAATTAGCATGCATGAAAAAATAAAGCCATGGAATAAATCAAACACAAGTTAAGAAAGCAATGACAAGTCACGTGCATGACTTATGTGAGTTGGTTGTGATTTTTAAACCACAAATGCTAATTACAATTAACAAACCTCACCTTTACGGACACCACTTTATACAATTTTACTAATTTTTCTTAAACTCCGCGTAAATAATAAAAATTACACGTTTTCAATTACGGAGGGAGTACAAATTTATAACTTAAAAAATCAAATAAGGAAAACATTAAGATGGGCTGCAAAATTCCAAGAAATTGGCCCTACCTAAATGCACACAACTAAGCCCAATAATTGATTACAGGGCCCTCAGCTGATTAAATCAGCCCATTCCACAGCTAGCTGTATTTATGCATGTTGATTTTGATTTTGAATTTTTGATGTTGATGTTGAGTATAATTAACCCCCAATTCACTATTTTATGCGTCACCATTCCGGCAGTTCGATTCCCAAACCGAAAAAAATTGTGGAATCCGAAAATGGAACTGTTATTTAACTTCTTTTTTTAAAATCAAATCGAATCGAATAAGCTATCAAACCAAAATTGAATTCAAACCTGTAATTTACGGTTTGAAGTCAGTTTGGTTCGATTTAAACCGTATTTTGCCACATTCTTTAATGCATATTGTTATGATAGATAGTTAGATAATAAATGTAAATTGGATACTAAATTTTGAAATAGATAATTAGATAATAGAAATATATAAAAAAGTTTTGAGATTTGAGATAGATAATTAGATATATATTTGTATACAAAAATATTGGTATTTTGATATAATATAAATTATAAAAGCTTATACATATATATAAATATTTTGGTTTTCAGGTTGAAACCGGAGTTCTTGTCTCAACCCATAACAACCAAATCGAATTTATTTCGGTTTCTAACCGAACCGAACCAATTATTTAAAAACTCAAACCGTTTGATTCAGATTTTACTCATCAATGAAACACACAAAGCCCAACATGTGAGATTGATACTCCCTCTGTCCCGCGAAAGATGAGCCACTTTCCTTTTTAGGCTGTCCCACAAAAGATGAGCCATTTCTGTTTTGAGAAATAATTAATTGCATTCACACTGCTTTTACATTTGTATTCACACTGCTTTTACATTTTACTTTTATATTTTTTATCAATAAAATACTCCACTAAATACACCCACTACTATTTCTTCTTAGTTTTCGTGCACAAACCAAAGGGCTCATCTTTAATGGGACGGAGGGAGTAGTACTTTTCAGTTAATATGTGATCTCACAAACAAGATCTTTTTGTGTGTTGGCAATAGATTTTAAAATCATAAATATGCGCACGATAGAGAATCACACATTCACCAAGATTTCTTGATTTTGATTATCTATATTCTCTTCTTTTACATGACAGCCAGCACACTAATTAAATGATTTGACATTCTCTGGGAATGAAAAATCCCTCTATTTTGTTTGTTGTATAACTGTAAACCTTATTTTCAAGCATTGAATTGAATCTACATTAAATTAATTCAGGCATATTTGGTTTCCCTACCAAAAAGATAGCAATAATAAATGTAGGAAAATAAAAATAAATTTGAGCCACCATCACCATGTACAAGCAGGCACCAGCTGTAATGGAATGAATTTCAAAATCTGATAAGCTAGTGACACCATTGCACCAGAATTTTAGAACAGTTTTGGGGGACCAATGAATTGAATGAATGAGCAAATGGTAGCCTTTTGCCCATAATCTAAAATTATTGAACATAAACATTGGTTAAATTGACCCACTCAACATGCAATCCTAATACAGAAAATAATATGATCACTGCCATTCAATATTTCTGGTACATTCTTGATGCTGACTGCACAATTGATTATGCCAGCATCATTTTACCTAACATTAACAATCTCTATGATTTTTACCAGCTTAGCTAATTCTCAATTTTCCTTAGGAATTTACTACATTTGCTGAGTCACATTTGATAAGTACTTCCTCCGTCCAAGTGAAGAAGTCCCATTTAAGAATTATACGTAGAATTAAGAAAAAGAGAGTTAGATGATAAAGAGTGTAATTAGGGTAATATTTAATTATTGATGTAAAGTAGGTTGAGTGGAAAAACACTGTAGACTAAAGTAAACTATACTATTCACCTAGGTACTAAATGAATAAAATAAAGGAAATGGGTGGGATTAGTGTGTTAATTTTTGCCAAAAAAGGAAATGAGACTTCTTGAACGGGACACCCGAAATAGCAAAATAGGACTTCTTAAACGAGACAGAGGGAGTACATAAGTTTGGAAATTTAGTTGCAGAATTGCAAATACAAGAGTTGATTTTGAGGGCTTTGGAAAAATCCAAAGTTTGTTTCATTTGGTATATTGTGTGGTTGAAATTTACATAAGGTGTAGGATTAATCAAATGTAACGTTATCGCACGGGCAATTTTGATGATTGAGAAATTATTGAAAGAGATTATAAACTATTCCTATTTGTTTTTAGAATAAATTTATGTACTAATATTATGGCTAGCCATAATTTAATTCAAATAAGAGAAAAAATTGATTTATTTATAATTTTAAGTTCTAAATAACTTCTAATAGTTTAAATATTAAGTTTATACAAATTTATGTTGATAGTATTTGAATTTTGAGGCAACAAAAATCTAGATATAGATAATATAGTAAATACAAAGCTTTTTGTTGAAAGAATGAACGAGTTATATATTTACACCACTTATGACAAAATTTAAGTCAAGAATATGATAATAACATAAAATATATGTTTATACTTCTTAAAATAAATCAAAAAATTATCTTAATCGGTTTATTTTCACATAGTGGCTGAATTATGGCTAGCCATATTATGGCTAAATAGCATCACTCGTAATCAAGATCACTCTTGAGTTTGATAATTCGTGAATAACTTGCCAATTATTAATAAGCTCTTAATTTATTTGTGATCTACCTCAAACATTTATACGACTGACCGAGGTAGCATGGTGTGAACCGCACTGTACGATTTGGTTTCATCATTTTCTTTTTTGTAAGTAATTAATAGTTAAGTAATCTCAATTGTGACTTAATAAATTCCAATTGGAGCTAATAAATATAAATTGAGATTAATATACTAATTATCCCCTAATCACTCTCTAATCTACTTAAATATCCTCTAATGCTTTTAATTATTCCTTAACTACGGTCAATCGTACTATATACAGTTTGTTGTAGACAAATTTTTGCTATTATATTTTCTTATAAGCCTTATTTATTATAAAACACAGATGAAACTCAGTAAATATATATATTGTATAAAATTAAATAAATTGTTTTTTTTTTTGAAAACATAATGAAACTCAGGGTTTCGTATATGATGCATATATGAATGTTAGTCTTCGTGTATGATGCATACATGAAAATTAGTCTTCGTGTATGATTTAAATTTGAAATTTTTGGTGGCGAAAATTTTCGTGTATGATGCATACATAAAAGTCAGTCTTCATGTATATATGATGCATACATGAAGTTAGACTTCGTGTATGATTCAAATTTTCGCCGGAAAATTTCGCCGGAATTTTTCGTCTATATATGATGCATACATGAATGATAGTCTTCGTGTACAATGCATACATAGAGTTAGGATTCGTGTATGATTCAAATTTTCGCAGGAATTTTTAATTGGAAATTTTTCGCCGGAATTTTTCGCCGGAAGTTCATACATGAAATTAGTCTTCGTGTATGATTCAAATGAAAGTTAGCCTTCCTGTATACTCATTAAGGATATATTAGACTTTTAATAACTCAAAGAAACTAAAAAAGTGGAGGTGACATTTTGAATTTTTTATTTAGAAAAAATGCTATTTTACAACATTCCCTCTTATTTTAAATAGTTGGAAAGATAAATATTGGATCTTTTGGATTGAGGTTAACTTAGATTGACAAAACTCAATTTAAGAATTACTATGTAGTCTTTGTTATCTTGCTTCTTCAAATAAACACATCTATTCAGTATTCACCTATAAAGGCACATTATTGTCATTTTCTATCTAACAAAAGTTAAAAATATTCTTTGTTTGTTACAACATTTTTGTGTGCCAAAAAATATGAAGCAGAGGTTTTCAGGCTTAAAGTGTAAAAACAACCTATATTAAATTTTAAGGTTAAGTACCCTAAACCACTCGTCCTCTCAACATATTCTGGTTTTCTGAAATCTGTGCTCAAATACATGACCTTTTAATTCTACTTTTTTCAGATTCTTCGCCGTTCTTAACTTCCGGTCATATTAATACTGAGTTGGGCGTCGGAAATGCTCACAAGGGTAGATGCTACGATGAATTAAACGACACGGTTTTGGAACTTACAAAATGTTGTTGTTTCATGTTTAATTTGAGAATTAAATTATACTAAGTATAAACTTATGAACTAGACGCGTCGATGAATTTAATGCTTAATTAAACATGAAACATTGACATTTCTTAAGATCTGAAATTGTGGTGTTTAATTCATCACCCCATCTAGCCAAATAAGCATTTCTTATGGCCAACTCAATATTAATTTGATCGAAAGTTCTAATCAGGAGAAAAAACAGAAAGAAAAAAAAATGTTTGTGTATTTGAGCCCAAATTTCAAAGGTTGTCGTAAAACCAGAATTTATGGAAAGATATTGTATTTTTTTAGGGCAATTAAGTAAAACTTTTATTGTAACATGTACTCTCTCTCTGTTCACAATATAGTTGTCACTTTTGCCATTTAAATCCGTCCACGATATGATTGTCACTTTCATTTATAATAGTAGGATCCACATAGAATATTACTCCCTCCGTATTACATATAAAGTCTCATTTCACACATTTCACATGTATTTTTTAAAAAGTCTAATTTCACTTTATGGACTCATACACCCTCAAGAATATCTCTTATTTACACTCATTTGTCATTGATGGGCCCACCTTCCAACAACTTTATCACTACCTTTTGTCAATACCACTACCCTTTTGTCAATACCACTACCCCCACTTTCTAAATTTTACCCCACTCAAAAACACTTTATAACTGTTTCTAAACCATTTAAATTAGGACTTTATAACTAATACGGAGGGAGTATATTTAAAAGGTGTATTTAATTCAGATTCTGTATGATTTTTTTGTATTTCAAAAGTACACACGTATTCAATTCAGATTTTAAACAGTCCTTAAAAATGTGGGTATTCAGTTATGACTTTTAAATATCCATCTAAATCTTGTAGTATTGAAAATTTAATAAATTCTAAGGATTTTAATAGATTTTGTGGGATTCTTAGTGCCTTATATAAATAAAATTTCTCGTCACAAATCTCATCTATTCACAAGAGATTTTATTGTATTCCTCTCTGACACCTCTACTCCACCGATTATTTCTGCAAATCTTGTGATAAAACTCTTACCTCTTACTCTCTCTTTCTTCTCTCCTCTTTATTCATCCTTATATCTTATATTTCTCATTACTCCACTCACATTTATAGTGATATTTTTATTCTACTAACAAAAAAAACCTACTACTATTCATTATTACCCACCACTTTTTAAAATCCGTATTGTCCGCAATGCGACATCCATATCGTGGACGGAGGGAGTACTCTTTTTCTTAATTTCTCATTTTATTTGGAGGTGGGGCATAAAATGCAAGTTGGACCATCTCTAAATTGTTCTATAATTAAATATGAGCTGGGTCTGATCAAGTAGTGATACGGACGGAGGACCCGTTGGATAAAAGATAAAAGAACCCAATGTATAAGTGATAGGCGGCGGTATCCCTAGATCGAGAATCCAATTTGATTACCTCCTAGAGCGAAGAAAATCTCGACCCGTTGACTATATAACAATCAAGAACCTCGTTATGGTTGAACGCTACAAGACCTTGCTCAATTGTCTTGATAAGTTTGAAATAAGTGAAATACTCAATAAGGAGAATTCAACTCACAAACGGCAATGCCAATTTCATTTATAACTCAAGATGTATATGTTTACAATGATAAAAAAAAACTTATTTATAGGCTGAAATACGACTCTTCAAAGCCTATCAATGATGACACTTCTTACTACACTAACTAAACTCATAAATATACTTATTTAATACTAATTAACCCACTTATTAACTACTAATGACTACTCATGACTCTTGGACTCCAAAAGTCACTTATTTAACATATAATAAAAAATTAATAAGACTCTTTATTTAGCTCCCTCTTTATGCACGAAAATGCATGATTTATTCTTCATCTTGGACTCCAATAGCTAATGAGCCCATTCTTCAAATAGGATTCAGCCCCAAAACCTGAATAAAATTCACCATTTGGCTCAATATAGATTGGTCTTGGAATTGTAATTGGCCCCTTTTCATTTATTCTCGAAGTCGGATTTATTGTCTGTAGGCTGCTCCTCGTGCTCACATCATTCCATTCTTCTTCAAAAAGATTCGTCCTGAATCATATTTCCAAAAGAAAGGTCAGTGTATAGTAACAATTAATCTAATCCTCCTGGTTTGAAGATGTGATTTTTATCCTTGATTTTGATAGTTGCACGTGGTTCCCTATCCAAATGATACACCTGCAAAATAGAAACAAACCACGTACCTCGAGGTCTATCATTCCCCTCATCTTGACAATGATTTGTCCTCAAATTTAGAATTGCTCCAATTTGGAATAATTTCCTTGTTTGTGAGTACACCTCGTTATTGTCGTGAACATTCAACCAAGATATTTGAAGTTGGTGCATCAACGAAGGCAATCCTGGTGGTGCTACCAATGGATCACGAACTAGACCCGCGCGACTTCCTTCAACAATGACTTTGCTCATGATTATTTCCTGGATGCAAGCAACCTCAATGATTTCACGTTGGCTAGTTTCAATGGGTTGCTCTTCAACAACATTTGAAGCAACCTTGTCGGACATCTTGACAACAGTTGTTTTATCCTTAATATTCTTCTCTCCATTTGGTTGGGCCTCCGGTTGCGGTGCGGAATCTGATCTTTGGATCGGCATATCATAAAAGGTCTTCCTCATTGTTGATTCCACAAGCTTCCTCAACTCTTCATTGTCTGTCTTAATCTCCGCCAACATTAGCTTAGTTTCCATGCGAAGAAGATATGTACGCTCTCGACGCTCTTTCAACGATTTGCTCATTTTTTTGTATTTTTTTTTTGGATAGAAAATATAAAAATAGAGGTTCAGATCAATACCAGATTGTTGTGATAGCAAATGATACGAACAGAGGACCCGTTGATAAAAGATCGAAGAATCCAACGTATAAGTGATAGGCAGCGGTCTTCCTAAATCGAGAATCCAGTTTGATCACCTCCTAAAGCAAAGAAAACCTCGACCCGTTGACTACATAACAGTCAAGAACCTCGGTATGGTTGAACACCACAAGACCTTACTCAATTGTCTTGATAACTTCGAAATAAGTGAAATACTCAACAAGGAGAATTCAACTCACAAACGGCAATGCCAATTTCGTTTATAACTCAAGATGTATATGTTTACAATGATAAAAAACCAAATTATAAGCTTAAATATGACTCCTCAAAGCCTATCAATGATAACATTACTTATGAAACTAATTAAACTCATAAATGGACTTATTTAACATTAATGAACCACTTATTAACTACTAATGACTCTTCGACTCCAAAAGTTACTTATTTAACATATGCTCCCTCCGTCCATTTAAATGTTGTGCATTTGAGAATGACACGGAGACTAAGAAAACTGGTAAAGTGTGTAGTGAGTGGAGTGAGGGTCCCATATTTAGTTTGAATTAAGTGAGTTGTTACTTTTTATTAATCAAAGTATGGAATGAAGGTCCTATATTTAGTGGGTTTATTTTATTGTTAATTGAGTTGGCTTAGTATGTTTAACGTGGGCCTAATAATGACATTTTTGTGAATAAGTAATACATGTAGGATAAATGTTTAGAATGAAGTTACTAAAAATAGAAATGCACAACTTATAAATGAATAGACAAAAATGACAAAATGCACAACGTTTAAATGGACGGAAGGAGTAATAAAAACTAATATGACTCTTTATTTAGCTCCCTCTTTATGCACGGAAATGCATGATTTATTCTTCATCTTGGACTCCAAAATCTGATAGCTAATGAGCCAATTCTTCAAATAGGATTCAACCCCAAAAACCTGAATAAAATTCACCATTTGACCCAATATAGATTGGTCGGTCTTGTAATTAGCCCCTTTTCATTTATTCTCAAAGTCGGATTTATAGTCCGTAGGCTGCTCCTCGTGCTCATATCAAGTAGTCTGATTCTATACAAATGAATCTGAGGATTTGATATTTGAATTATAAAGCATACTCCCTCCGTCCAAAAATAATATGTCCATTTGGGTTCCAGCACGCAGATTAAGAAAAACTGATAAAGTTGTTTTGAATGGGTAAAAGTTAGAATGTAGGTGTTGGGAAATTTATTAGTATAAGTTTTGATGAATTCCAAAACCGGCTGACCCCAACCGAGTAGATGTTGCCAATACCTAATGTTAGAATTTAGGCTCGCTGTTTGAGCAAAGTTAAGATTTTATCTTTACAGGTCTCCAGCTGAAGATGGCAACAAGACGTCACTCAGACAGAACATCAGTTGTGAAGAAAGACAACTGAGAGTTCATTTGTTCAGATGCAAACAAGGGGAAGTCTTCAGAACATCAGTTGAAGGAAACCAACTGAGCGTTCATCAGATAAGAAACAGTTGAGAGGAAGAGAACATCAGATGAAAAGGAAATCATCTGAGGGTTCAAACCCAACCGAGTAAAGAAGTGGAAGACAACTGAGGGTTCAGTTTCAGAACCTCAGTTATAGAATCTGAACAAGGAGTTCAACTGTTTTGAAGTTCAAAGTCAGCTGAGAACTCGACAGATCGGAACATCAGCTGAAGATCACTCAGATGAAGGTCAAGACTTTCAACCGACAAACCGAAGTTGACTGTCAAAGATTTGAGTTTCAAAAGGAAGTCACATGAGGGTTTGACCGTTCAGTCATTACCCCATCTGGCCCAACATAAGGCTGTCTCAGATGGAAAGCAGAAGAGCACAGATGCCATATCAGGAAAGTCTGCAGAGATGAGAGACAAGCCATCGCTATCAACCGATCAGAGATCAACTGCTCCTCCAACGGCTAGTTGATTCTCTCCGCCTATAAATAGAGGCATTCTCTCATTCGAGAGATAGAGGACACACGAGACAGACTGAAGCAAGAGAGAAAAGTTCAATCACAAGCGAAAGAAAAATCTGCTAAACTCCTATTCTAAGAACATCAGCAGCTGAGAGTTCAAGAGTGATAGAACATTAGTAGCTGAGGGTTCATAGAGTGAAAATCTGTCTTAGATCTTAGTTTGAGTGTTTATTCGCTCAAGCCTTAGATCCAGCTCTCATTCGTGATCGAGCTGTAGTTGGAAATTCTACCCTTTCTCACACCGTAAAAAGTGTGCTAGGACCTTACTCTTCCTATAATTGAGTAGTCAGGTCGTCAAGTACCCGCAAACTTGACTTAGGATGTTTAGTGCCCGGAAACTAAACTGTAACGGTTGCTCAGCCCGCGTAAGCTGAGTGGTTCTGTCCAGAAGAACTTGGACTGAGGTGTGTGGACTCACATCTCCCCGTGGACGTAGGAGTTCTCTCCGAACCACGTAAATCTTGTGTGTAGTGTTTTCTTTTGTGTTTAGTCTTTATTATCATATCTTAACTGACAAACAAACCGCATACAATCTGCATACTTTCACAACAACAGTTTTGGTTTTGACCAACCGTGCATAAAAGCGTGAGTTTGATTTTACGAGTTTATTTTCCACCACATTCCGCACAGCACCAACCTTCCAGCTGAGGTTGCTTACTCAGCTGTGAGATCCCAACTGAGTCCTCTCACTCAGTTGAAGTTGATTTCAAGTGTTAAGTTTTTTTTAAAAGCTCAAAAATCCTAACTGGTGTATTCCCCCCCCCCCCCCCCATACACCAGTAACTCGTATCGGGACCATCAGTAGGGGTAGTGGGAGAATGACAAAAAAATAGTGATAATGACAAAAAAATGGTGGTATTGACTAAAAATTACGAATAAAGTTGTTGTGTTGACTAAAAAGTGGAAATAAAGTTGTGGGGCGAGACCATCAATGTCAAAGGGTAGTAAATAAAAGAAAAGTAGGAGAGTATGATTGTACAAAACGGTAAATAGGAATTTGATTTGTGGACAAAAAAATATGGGTAAGTAGGCATTTGATTTTTGGACGGAGGTACGTAGTACTATTTAGTTCCAATATTCTTTAATCTTAGGCTATCTGCGTGGTCTCCAAGATGTCTCCAGCACCCCCTTTTCCACTAAAGACAGCTTAGAGACACCTACCCCTATAACCCATACACCAGTAACTCGTATCGGGACCATCAAGTGGTATCAGAGCAGTGGTTCAAAAGACTGCTGACTCTGTTTCACGAGGTGTGAATTCGAGAATTTTCTTCAGTGGTCAACTGAACAGGTCTTTTCTCGCTAGTGCATTCTTGCTCGCATTTTTGTTGTCCTGCTTTTGTTTGTGCAGATGGACGTCAAGGACAAGATCACGGTCATGTTCTCTGTTGTCAACTATACATCATGGAGAACTCGAATGAAGAAGATCCTTTTGTCCAAACATCATAGGATGCAACAAGTTCTCACATCTGGACCAATCGTCATACGAGACAGAATACTTCGCACTCCCACAAATCCCAACGATGGAGATGCAGTGGTGGAGTATGTGGAGAAACAGCCAGAGGACTACGCTCCGGAGGAGGCCAAGGTGAGCCAGCTGGATATCTGGGCTCAGAGCACAATAATGTCCACGGTTGGACAAGATTATCTGCCCTGGATAGAGGAGTGTGAGACCGCAAAAGAGATGTGGGACATCCTGGCCTCGCTAAGTGAAGGAAGCGACGAGACAAAGGAAAACAAGTTCTCGCATGCATGTCAAGATTTTGACAATTTCAGTCTGCGACCTGATGAGACTATAGATCAGCTAGAGCTTCGGTTTATGGACATCATCAGAAGAATCCAATCCATCCGGAAAGGAAAATACACTCTAAGAGAAATAAACCTCAAAGTGTTGCAAGCTCTACCGGCTGAGTGGGATACTTTCACAAATATCCACGAGAGCCGAGCTGACCTAGGTGAAATGGGAACTGAAAGATTATTCTCAATCTTGAAAGGAAATGAGTATAAGGTCAACAGAAGAAGGTCGCAGCCCTCAAGTCAGAAAAATAGAATTGAGGATGTCGGCTCAGCATCAAAGTCAATTGCCCTCCGAGCTGACTACTCAAAGTCGAGATCGTCAAGGCCAACCAGGTCGGCTGACACGACTGCAAAGGAGCCGAGCAGAGAAGAAGCAACAGAACATTGCAGCGTTGTCAAAGAAGTTAGCCGATATGGATACTCGGTTCGGCAAATATAAACGTTTCTATAAATCAAACCGAACTCGAGACAGTTCGAAGCCAGTCACCAATGGTTGCTTCGAATGCGGCAAGGAAGGACACTTCAAAGCCGATTGCCCAGACCTCTCAAAGAAGGAAAGAGAAGCACTGAGGGCGAAGCAAACTGCAAAGAACAAGGCCATGGTAGCTGAAGAGGCAGCTGACGATATGGACATCTTCACAGACACTGAAGATGAGAATGACCTGACCTCTACCAACAAAGTCATCAGTCCGGATCAATGCCTCATGGCACTTGGAACCGACCAAGATGATATTGAGGTACAATCTAATCCTGCTTGCTTAAATTCTTCCAATACTTCTAACATGCAGGAATCTATGAACGATGAGTTGGAACCCTCCTGGAATGATTTTCAAGAACTCAGTGAGGAACTGCATCAGCAGTCGGTTGAGTTTAAGAATCTTCAAGCCCAGTTCGCCAAGCTTGAAGATTCCTTAACCGAAAAGGACGATCTAATCAAGAGACAAGCTGAAGAAATTGACCAGCTGAAAAGTCAACTGAGTATAGCCAACCAAACTGAGGCTTCAACCGATGAACAGTTGAAGGAACAGATCAAGGCACAGAACGAACAGTTGAACAAGCAAGAGGCTCAGATCGACCAGCTGATAAAGACATCAGATGCCCAGACCGAGCATATAGCTGTTCTTCTCAAGGATCTTCAGACTGAGAAGGACAACCTGACAAAGCTATATCAGTCATCCGAGATCATCGATAATCTCATCAAATACAGACGGCAAACGGATGATGTGTCTGGACTCGGATACGACGTGTCAAAGGACACTGGAATTCCACCAGCTACCTTCACCAGGGCTGAGGAAGTCATGGTTGCCAAACCTAACACAGTTGAGTATGCAACTGAACAAACACCCTCACAACCGATAAAGGTAACTACGGCTGAGAAAGGCAAAGGAGCTGCAGATGGAACCGGAGACGTCGGAGTCGCAATCAAGCTCAAATTCGACAACATATCCAAGCTCAGAACCGACGTGATAACCGACCAACAAACCAATCACAGCAGAGATGGAACCAACAGAACCGACCAAGCTTCAACCGACATAATCAACAACGGTTCCATCACCACAACAATCAGAGGTTCCAACAGAGTCAACCTATGTGGAAAAGTTACGACAGCTATGGTTACTCATGCCACAACATGAATCAACATCCGGGCATGAACAGCTATCGTCAATAGCCAAGGCAATGGAATCAGAATCAGCCAAGAAGATTCCACAATGGCGTCCGACCTCACAGACAAACTCAACAGGATAAGAATCGCCATCAAAACAGGGGGAAAGCCTCACGTCCTAAAGCCCAACATGGGAGAAATCCAACTCCTCCCAAGAAACAGAGCATCATTTCAAACAACAAGTCTAAGGATAACCGGGGTGTTGTTATAATTGATGAAAATGGGCAGATCATTTGGAATGACAAGGCTATTCGAGTGTACAGAGAAAAGCGACGCACGGTTCCAGCGGGAACTGGTTCTAACCCTCCAGGACCCAACTGAAATTGGGGACCTAAGCGAGTTTCTCCTTGCAGGTACAGGAGAAACAGCTGAGGAAGAAGAAGGCGTCTACAACAATGTGGGTGATGGATAGTGGATGCTCGAAACACATGACAAATCTGAAGGATTTGCTTGGAAGTTTCGTGGAGAAAGAAGGTCCATCAGTTACTTTTGGTGATAACTCAAAAGGTTATACCAGAGGTTACGGTACCCTTGAAACCAATCATGTTTCAATTTCTAATGTCTCTTTTGTTGATGGTTTGAAGCATAACCTGCTCTCCATCAGCCAATTCTATGATAATGGGTTCTCTGTCAAGTTTGATGCACAGGGTTGCAGAGTTAAAGATGTCGAATCAAAGCAGGTGATATTGTTGGGAAATCGATCTCCAACAGGGAATGTATACTACGCTGACTGGAACAGCAGCCTCCCTGACACTTGCCTGTTGTCAAAGAGCAGTTCGGATGTGAGCTGGCTGTGGCACAAAAGGCTCAACCATCTGAACTTCAAGACGATGAACCGACTTGCCAGACAAGAACATGCAAGAGGCATACCTAACCGAGTGTTTTCAACAACACACATCTGCAGTGCATGCCAGCTGGGAAAGCTCGCTAGAACCTCCTTCCGGTTGAAGTCAACTCCTTCAACTGACCGAGTGTTACAGCTGATCCACATGGATCTCTTCGGGCCAGTTACACCAAAAAGCATTAATGGAAACGAATATACATTGGTTGTAACTGATGACTACTCAAGATATACGTGGACCATCTTCATGCGCCACAAAAGTGAGACCCGAGATGAGCTGCCCAAGCTGATGGATCGGATATCGAACCAACAAGAGATGAAGATCATATCTATCAGATCAGATCGTGGAACGGAGTTTCTAAATGAAACCATCATTGAGTATTGCGAAAAGAATGGCATAACCTATCAGACATCAGCCGCGCGTACTCCACAACAGAATGGCGTAGCTGAGCGAAGAAATAGAACTCTGAAGGATGCAGCCACATCCATGTTAGCGAGCTCAGCACTGCCTAAGAGATTTTGGGCTGAAGCGATCAACACAACATGCTACACACAGAATCGATCTCTTCTCACCAAGCGGTTGGGAAAGACGCCCTACGAGCTGTGGAGACGTAGAAAGCCAGATATTTCTTATCTTCGTGTTTTTGGATCTAAGTGTTATATTCACAATAATGGGAAGACTCAGTTGAAAACCTTTGATGCCAAAGCTTCGAAGGGCATATTTCTTGGATATGCAGCTCGGATCAAGGCATATAGAGTTTTCAACAACAGCTCTCGTGTTGTGGAAATAACACCTCATGTTAGTTTTGATGAATCTACCTTCGAGTGCAGGGAACAGGTAAAGGAACAACACGCGGATCCAGCTGTTCTACCAAATCTCACCAGATCGTAAGCTCTTCGGGAAAAGAACCGAGCTGAACCACTGGTATGGGCAACTGAGGATGATGACCCATACTCCTCTGAAGATGAATGCGAACACCTCAGCTCGTCCCTAGGGGGAACTTCAGCTGATGTCCCTCCAACTGCATCAGCATCCGATGCCCAACCGAACTTGGTTCAATCTATTGTAAATGTTGAGGATCCAGACTCAACAGCTGATCAATCACCAGCTCTGAAGACTCCAACTCAGATGTCTGAACAGCCACTGTTGGAAGAAGAAGGAAGACGCAACCGAAGATGGTATGAAGTTCATTCCACCAACGACATCATCGGAGATCCAACCGAGGGTGTGCGCACAAGGAGCAGAGTTGCAAATCCAGAATCAACCGAGGAAGAATCCAACACTTATGCCCAATATGCTGAGGAATTGGCAGTTCTAGAGGAGTTCGAGCAAGCTGGAGATGTTGCCATGATTTCTTGCTATGTAGCTGATGTTCCAGAACCGAAGAATGTTGGGGAAGCTCTCAATTGTGTCCACTGGACAACAGCCATGCAAGAAGAATTGAATGAGTTTCTACGCAACTGTGTATGGGAGTTGGTAGAAAGACCAAATGGTGTCAAGGTGATTGGACTAAAGTGGATTTTCAAAAACAAGAGAGACGCCATTGGATTCATTGTGAGGAATAAAGCAAGGTTGGTAGCTCAAGGATACTGCCAACAAGAAGGAATTGATTTTGAAGATTCCTTTGCACCAGTTGCAAGGCTGGAAGCCATCCGGATCTTTCTAGCTTATGCCGCACATCACAAGTTCAAAGTATATCAGATGGATGTGAAGTGTGCATTCCTCAATGGAGATATAAAAGAAGATGTATATGTTGAACAGCTTCCTGGTTTTGAGACTGGGGATGGAAGAGTGTACAAGCTGAAGAAAGCTATCTATGGTCTAAAGCAAGCACCAAGAGCATGGTATGACACTCTTTGTGGATTTCTACTGGACTCGGGGTTCAAACGAGGTTCAGTTGATAAAACTCTGTTCACCATCAAAGTTGAAGAAGATATACTTGTCGTGCAAATTTATGTCGATGATATCATTTTCGGGTCCAAGTCGGAGGAGCTGTGCAAGAAATTCTCCGATCTTATGAAGGAAAAGTTCGAGATGTCAATGATGGGCGAGATGAATTATTTCCTTGGATTACAAGTGAAGCAGTCACCTGAAGGGATTTTCATCAACCAGTCCAAATATACAAGGGAGCTCATCACCAAGTTCGGATTGCAGACAAGTAAGACAACCAAGATCCCTATGAACACGAACTGGAAGATCGAACCAGGAGCTGAGGGAAAGCTCATTGATGCCAGCCAGTATAGAGGGATCATCGGTTCGCTGCTCTACCTAACTGCCAACCGACCAGACATTTCATACGCAGTTGGAGTGTGTGCTCGTTTTCAAGTCCAACCAAGAGAAGCACACATGTTGGCAGCAAAGAACATCATTAAGTATCTGAAGGGAACTGTCAATGTTGGATTGTGGTACCCAACTGATGACAATATCCAGCTGACTGGATACTCAGATGCCGACCTAGCAGGAGATCGGTTGGACAGAAAATCTACTTCTGGACACTGTCAGTTCATGGGAAGCAAGCTGGTTTCATGGTTCTCCATGAAACAAGCGTGTGTTGCTACTTCGACAACCGAGTCAGAGTACATGGCTGCCGGAAGCTGTTGCATGCAAGTATTGTGGTTGAAGCAGCAGCTGAGAGATTATGAAGTCTCAACTGGACAGGTTCCCATACATTGTGATAGCTCGAGTGCCATAGCTATCTCTCTAAACCCTGTTCATCACTCTCGGACTAAGCATATCGATATTCGTCATCACTTCATCCGAGATCATATTGAGAAGAAGGATGTGTCCATGGAGAAGATCCCAACTGAGATTCAGAGAGCTGACATCCTCACCAAACCTCTTCCTGAAGCCCGGTTCAAGATGCTGTGTGATCTTCTAGGACTTTTGGATCCGAGCTAAAAACTCATCCGAGCAGAAGAGTCATTCGAGCTGATAAGGATTCATCCGAGCTGAAGAATCGGATATCGACTTAAGGGGGAAGCTCAGATGAAGGGGGAAGCTCAGATGAAGGGGGAAGCTCAGATGAAAGGGGAATATCAGATACTGATTGCCAACTGAAGACGTCAAACGTCAGCTGAACAGACGAACTCGAGTCAGCTGATGGTAAGCGGCAACTGAGGAACTCGACTAATGAACACAGCTGATTCAGACATCAGCTGGCAGGTATCATTTATGACTGAAGGTGTTATATTCTTAAATGAGAATGTTTGAAATAAATTCGAACATTCCTGTGCTAGTCAGTTATATTAAAATAGCCATCATGTCGCATTAAATGTAAAGTACGGCTGAGCATCCATAGCCTACTTTATAGTGCGACTGGGCTGACATGAAACTGTACACCTTCTTACGCGCTGGTTGGAACTCAGATCAAAACGTCGAGTCAAAGATAGTCAACAGTCGCGTAATCCCAGCCGTTGATGGATTCGCGCCATTTAACCCCAGTCGTTGATCTCATCCAAGTCAAAGACCTATATAAGGCGAAAAATCAGGAAGATATCTCCTACTTTCCACATTCGTGCTTATCAATCATACTACTCATCGTCTTCCAGTTTTTCTGCCTAACCCTTTTCTGCAAATAGATTTCTTTCTCCCCTATATATTTTACCTTTGCAGTGATTTAATGGCACCTAAAAGCAAAAGAATGGCATCATCCGGACCTTCCCTCGTGCCTACAACGTATGAAGAGTCGTTCGATATGTTAGTATCGAAGATTCACTTCGAGCAGATCCTCTCCGACGAGGATCTAGAGTCGCCGGTCCTAGCCCCTCTCGCCAACACTCTCCGTGAGAACGGACTTCTGGAATGGGCCAAGCTCTGTCCTCTCACTTGCTCAGGCGTCAAGTCGGAGAATTTTACGTCAATCTTCTTCGCCCCCCTTGACAGTTCAAAGGGAGTTTCTACGACGGTGTCCTGCCGACAAAGGGATGTTTCGGCAAGGACAATACGTCGTGTCTCCTTCTCCATTGATGTGTCCGATGTCCTCCGATACATCATACCAATCAACCACACCGCCACCGAGTTCCTGGAGAATATTACCGACGAACAGGCGGATGAATTTCTACAGGATGCTCTGATCGAGCCAGAGCGGTTGAGGAGCAACATGCAAAGGACTAAGCTGAAGCCTGAACACCGCCTGATGTTCGACGCCGTGTCGAAGATCGTGTTCGGATACAGTGGCGCGTTCGGCGACATCAGCCGACCCAAGTTGAAACAGCTGTTGGCCCTGGAGCACCAACACCAAATCAACTGGTTCCAATATTTTCTGAACCAGTTGATGATGGAGAAGTCGAAGATCTCTGAGACTACGACTGAGTCTGGAGAGAAGCTGCTGAGTGTGAAGGGCACGCTCAACTTCGGATGCAAAATCTCCGCCCTCATCCTCCTCGCAACAAAGGACCGCAACATAGTCTGGGCTGACAGGGAGGAGACGCCGCTGAAGAAGCTGTTGCTGTTCCAGACAGCCAAGAAAGCACAGGAGGTGCTGAGGAGTGTCTACACTCCCAAGGACAAGAGGGAGTCGGGAAGGCCAGCTAAGTCAATAGCTGAGGGAGAACAAGCTGCTGCTCGCCCAACAAAATCCAAAGCCCCACGTCGCCGAGCTGACGTTGAGACGGAGTCGACTGATGAACCTGCCCAGAAAAAGTTAAGGGTAAGGTTCAAGAAGACAATCAAGAAGGCAGCTGAGGTGCCAGCTGATGAGCCAACTGATGTTCCAACTGACGAGTCAGCTGATGAGCCAGTTGAAGTTCCAGCTGAGGAGCCAGCTGAGGAACAAGCTCCAGACGAGGAGGGAGCGCAGATCGAGTCCACACCTGCTGAGGAGTGTTCCGAATCCAGCCGCTCAGCTGAGGCCGCATCATTCGAGATCGCACCTCGAGGCCCCGGAGCTGATGAGGCTGAGGGCATGGAGACGTCGGATGCATCCTCCTCATCTGAGGACCTCGAAGATGCTACCACCTCCCCCACAGCTGGAGCAAATGCTGTACCGCCCCCAGAGCCTCTTGCTCTCTCTACCCAAACCGAGCCAGAAATTCCGAGCTCTCAGCTCGATGCCAACATCGTGACCTCTCCTTCGGCCGATGTTGAGGAAACCATTCCACCCTCTTCCCCAACTGAATCCCAAATTCCGAGCTCTCAGCTCGATGCCGGTGTTGGGACCGACTCTTTGGCCAACATCGATGAACCTCTTGAACCCGAACCATACAATCTCACCCCCTCCCCGATCAATGAAGCGGAGGACCTGCAGGCTGTTGCTGACTAGCACGAAGGCAGGGTGGCCTACTGCTTTCAAAAGCTGTTGGGTCTATTCCCTGCGGCTCGCGACATGCCCATCTTCGCCACACTGGGAACCGAGCTACTGTACCAGTTCCACCTGATCTTCAGCCAGTGGTATGTCAAGGAAGACACGATCAGGGTACTGAGCTGGGACAGGCTGAAATCTGATGAGTCCCGCATCCGAGCCTACTTCAACTATTCCAACTTGGAGGTGGCGTACAACAACCGGATCGCGTTGCTCACTAGACGGTTGGACCAGAGTCTGGCTGAAGGGAAGGACACCAGGGAGGCAGCTGAAAAGGAGTGTGTCGACTTCCTTGACAGCATGTTGATAAAATCAGCCGACTTCCTTGAAGATGTCGATGCAGCAGCCGCCGCCGCAAAAGAAGAGGAGGAGAACCTGAAGCTGTACCTGGCAAACCGTCAAGCCATGGTCACAGCTGAGCCTCTAGCTCAGTCTGCTCAAGCTTCTCCAGCTGATCAGCTCGCTCCTTCAACAGAACAAATCTTCGAGCTAATGGCTGAGAGGGTAAACCAGTTGAGGACCGAGCTGCTCGCCAACCTCCAGCACCAACACGATGACCAGCTGAGGGAGTTGGCAGCTCAAGAAGTGAAGTATCAACAACTGATGGAGGAGAATGCCGAGCTGAAGATGAAGATGAATGATCTCTCCTCCTCCACCAGTCAGGACGTGTCGGAACTGAAATCCACTCTGTTGGGCTTGAAGTCGGAAGTGAATGTCTTCAAGTCCTTGGCTGACTCAAATCTGGCCAAGTCCCAACAGACGCAGGATGCTGAATGGGGGTCCCGGTTCGAGTCGCGTTGGGCTGAGTTCGTTACATTTCAGACAGAGGTCAACGACAACCTCTCTGTCTTGAAGAAGGCAGAACAAGAGCGCCAGGACTCCGAACTGGCGAAGAAGATCGAACTGGAGTGTGCGGTCGATGAACTCTTCAACCGTGTTCAATCCACCGAGGCCAAACTCAACTCTCTGGACGGTTCAGTAGCAAGCCTTGTTGCTGATGCCAAAAAGGGGGAAGAGAAGGAGAAGGAGGGTGAAGCACAGGAAGAAGAAGTGCCAGCTGCTCAACCATCCAAATCTCAGCTGAGGAGAAGGAAGTCTGCTGCTGCCAAGACAACCGAAGTCGGTGGAGCCGAAATGTCTAAGGACTTGGAGCAGGCAAAGAAGATTGGAGTTTCCTACAGCTCCATAGCCGAGATCGCAGCCGAGCTGAATTCTGAACTCGACGGGATAACAACCGAAGAGTGCATTGCAGCGGCCAAGGCTATGGATGTAGAGGAGAAGGACTACTTGAACCCGAGCTGGATCAGAAAGTTTGCCGCCAGCCAGGCGAGGAGGGTGAACCAATTCGAGGTTGAGCTGAAGAAGGTTTCTCAGAACCTGGACCGCAACGTTGCCTCCCGCAGCCGACGCCGCATCAACAGAATCCAATCAAAGGCGGAAGCTCGGTTGAAGCAACAAAGGTTGCCTCTAAAGTCCAAGGTTGAGAGTCGGTTCAGGCATACTGACAAATGGATGCCGACCAAGTGGAATGAGGATTGGGAGATGTTCAAGCAGGAGTTCGTGAACGACTTCTATTACAGGAAGGTTTACGCAACTGACGACCCAAGGAGAGGGTTCAAAGAGGCGCTGACTGAGTTGCACTCAGGTGACCCGGGCATGTTCAGTCAATTCAGGAGGGCCATGATTGACGCCAACCTGGACTTGAACACTGTTCCAGTTCCCAAGAGGGTTACTTATCGGCCACCTCTTCTCTCGGATTCCAGCAACCCGAACCGTCAGAAGATTGCATCTGAGGCGAGGCAGGTCTGCAAGGAGCATGGAGTGGACATCTCTAAGGAGTCACCTGCTAAGAGGGAAATTTTTGTAAGGATTTTTGGCAAGTATGGGCTACAATACTAGCTCAGTTAGTTTTCTAGCAACTGTTGTAATTTTTTTTTTGATTTTTTTTGTCTATCTTTTGTAACAATCAGTTGTAATGAAAACTATTCCGTTATAAGATTCACCTTGATGAACAATCCCTCATTGTCCAAGCTCTGAATCACAAAGTCTTTTAAATACCATGTTATAACTGTGCTAACCCTTTGATGTTTTATCTTATAGACTGTCTAGAATTTCAGCTGAGATTTTAGATAAGTTAGTGAGGTTTAAGATCAGTAGTGGTTTCAAGTTGTAAGTGGTTTTGGCATCATCAAAAAGGGGGAAATTGTTGGGAAATTTATTAGTATAAGTTTTGATGAATTCCAAAACCGGCTGACCCCAACCGAGTAGATGTTGCCAATACCTAATGTTAGAATTTAGGCTCGCTGTTTGAGCAAAGTTAAGATTTTATCTTTACAGGTCTCCAGCTGAAGATGGCAACAAGGCGTCACTCAGACAGAACATCAGTTGTGAAGAAAGACAACTGAGAGTTCATTTGTTCAGATGCAAACAAGGGGAAGTCTTCAGAACATCAGTTGAAGGAAACCAACTGAGCGTTCATCAGATAAGAAACAGTTGAGAGGAAGAGAACATCAGATGAAAAGGAAATCATCTGAGGGTTCAAACCCAACCGAGTAAAGAAGTGGAAGACAACTGAGGGTTCAGTTTCAGAACCTCAGTTATAGAATCTGAACAAGGAGTTCAACTGTTTTGAAGTTCAAAGTCAGCTGAGAACTCGACAGATCGGAACATCAGCTGAAGATCACTCAGATGAAGGTCAAGACTTTCAACCGACAAACCGAAGTTGACTGTCAAAGATTTGAGTTTCAAAAGGAAGTCACATGAGGGTTTGACCGTTCAGTCATTACCCCATCTGGCCCAACATAAGGCTGTCTCAGATGGAAAGCAGAAGAGCACAGATGCCATATCAGGAAAGTCTGCAGAGATGAGAGACAAGCCATCGCTATCAACCGATCAGAGATCAACTGCTCCTCCAACGGCTAGTTGATTCTCTCCGCCTATAAATAGAGGCATTCTCTCATTCGAGAGATAGAGGACACACGAGACAGACTGAAGCAAGAGAGAAAAGTTCAATCACAAGCGAAAGAAAAATCTGCTAAACTCCTATTCTAAGAACATCAGCAGCTGAGAGTTCAAGAGTGATAGAACATTAGTAGCTGAGGGTTCATAGAGTGAAAATCTGTCTTAGATCTTAGTTTGAGTGTTTATTCGCTCAAGCCTTAGATCCAGCTCTCATTCGTGATCGAGCTGTAGTTGGAAATTCTACCCTTTCTCACACCGTAAAAAGTGTGCTAGGACCTTACTCTTCCTATAATTGAGTAGTCAGGTCGTCAAGTACCCGCAAACTTGACTTAGGATGTTTAGTGCCCGGAAACTAAACTGTAACGGTTGCTCAGCCCGCGTAAGCTGAGTGGTTCTGTCCAGAAGAACTTGGACTGAGGTGTGTGGACTCACATCTCCCCGTGGACGTAGGAGTTCTCTCCGAACCACGTAAATCTTGTGTGTAGTGTTTTCTTTTGTGTTTAGTCTTTATTATCATATCTTAACTGACAAACAAACCGCATACAATCTGCATACTTTCACAACAACAGTTTTGGTTTTGACCAACCGTGCATAAAAGCGTGAGTTTGATTTTACGAGTTTATTTTCCACCACATTCCGCACAGCACCAACCTTCCAGCTGAGGTTGCTTACTCAGCTGTGAGATCCCAACTGAGTCCTCTCACTCAGTTGAAGTTGATTTCAAGTGTTAAGTTTTTTTTAAAAGCTCAAAAATCCTAACTGGTGTATTTCCCCCCCCCCCCCATACACCAGTAACTCGTATCGGGACCATCAGTAGGGGTAGTGGGAGAATGACAAAAAAATAGTGATAATGACAAAAAAATGGTGGTATTGACTAAAAATTACGAATAAAGTTGTTGTGTTGACTAAAAAGTGGAAATAAAGTTGTGGGGCGAGACCATCAATGTCAAAGGGTAGTAAATAAAAGAAAAGTAGGAGAGTATGATTGTACAAAACGGTAAATAGGAATTTGATTTGTGGACAAAAAAATATGGGTAAGTAGGCATTTGATTTTTGGACGGAGGTACGTAGTACTATTTAGTTCCAATATTCTTTAATCTTAGGCTATCTGCGTGGTCTCCAAGATGTCTCCAGCACCCCCTTTTCCACTAAAGACAGCTTAGAGACACCTACCCCTATAACCCAACAATCTCCAAGCTATCACTATCTTTAATATTAAACAATTCACCATTTCCATTAAATTAATTCATAAAATTCCATCAATAAAAATAACATACTCCCTTCGTACTTGAAATAATGCCTCATTTACTATTCGGCACGGGATTTAAGAAAGCTGGTAAAGTTGTTGTGAGTAAGGTAAAAGTTAAATAGTAGGGGTAGTGGTAATGACAAAAAGATAGTGATATTGACAAAAGGTAGTGATAAAGTTGTTAGAAGGTGGGTCCATCAATGGCAAATGAGTGTAAATAAATGAGTTTCTTTAGGGTATATAAGTCCATAAAGTGAAACAAGGCATTTGATAGTGTACACTTGAAATGTGGTAAATGAGACATTATTTCAAGTACGGAAGGAGTAAAACATTACATTAATTCAAGTAAAATAAAGTATTACAATAATTGCAATAAAAAAATACATTAATTGAAATTAAAAAAATACACTAATTAAAATATGGACTACTGGGGTAAACGTCCAAATTTGCGCCAAAGGTGCTCGATGAGATCATTGGTAAGCCGATGATGCTTTCGTTGACCTCTTAAGTCGGCTTCTCGTTTGAGATATTCCTCAAAGGTGAGCGGAGTGGCCCTCTCGGATATCCCGCTAGTGGACAGAGAATCGGCATCCTCTCTCCAATTCTCCGAATCCTCTTGCTCGTCTTCGATGATCATGTTGTGCAAAATAATGCACGTGAACATGATATCTCAGATATGCCTCGTATACCAACACTGACCCGGAGCCCAAATTATTCCCTATCGAGCTTGGATAACTCCAAAAGCCCGCTCTATGTCCTTTCTGGCCGATTCCTGCATCTTTTTGAACCTCGCCGTCTTTAGGTCAGTTTCAACCTTCGGCGCTTTGATCAGTGTTGGCCAACAAAGGTATCCCATCGGTGAAGTAGTACCCCTTGTTGTACTGCCGACCCATGACGGTGAAGTTGCACGCCGGAGCCTTATCCTCAAGCACATCGGCGAACAAGGGCGACTGATTGAGGACGTTGATATCGTTGTTAGCGGGCAAACTCAAAAAAGGCATGTCAGATTCACAAATCATGCGACGCCACCGCCTCCAAAATTAAGGTGGGCTCGCCCTGATCGTCGCGCGTGTAGGCACCCGTCCACCCTTTTAGGCAGTTCCTCCAAGACCAGTGCACGCAATCTAGGCTCCCGAGCATCTCCGGAAACCCATGCTGTGCCTCGTGCATTTGGAGCATACGAGCGGTGTCGGCAGCGTTTGACTTCCTCAAGTATCGCTCGCCGAACAGGTCGATCATTGCTCGGCAAAATTTTTTGAGGCAAAGCCGGTCCGTGCTATCTCTGATCTTCAAATACTCGTCGAACACATCCGCAGTACCACCGGTGGCCAGTTGTCGCACCGCTATTGTGCATTTTTGCACCGACATCAGCCCCCATCGTCCAAGTGTATCTTGTCGATGCGTGAAGAAGTGAACGTTGTCCTCCAACGTCTTGCACATGCGCAAGAATAGATGCTTATGTATCCGGAAACGGCGTCAGAAAAAGTGCTTGCCGTAGGTGGGGATGTCGGCTAAGTAGTCGGCGTGTAGGAGCGCACACGCCGCTTCACGGTCGCGGTCGACGAACGACCTCACCCTCCTTTTCTTCTTCTTCTGCGCCGCTATGTGTGCACGGAGGGCTCGTTCCACGTCTGCCATCATCTCCAGGACCTCGTCGTTGGTACCGGTCTCTTCATATTCCACCGACGAAAATGAAATGCTCGATGAAGACATCTTTTGAGAGTTGAATTTGAGAGAGAAAGAGATTGTATTTTTTGTGGGATGAATGAAGGGTGAGAGGTTGAATTTATAGTATAAAAAAAGAATTAAAAAAATTAAATAAAAATTGGCTGCATAGCCGTTGGAAAACGGTCGAATTTTTTAAGTTTTTACCCGTTAGGCTCGTGTAAAACACACGCCATCAATTTTTTTTTTTTTGGCCCGCGCGTGTATACACGCGCTACCTCGAGCCAGTCTCGAGCCCTCTGTCGCTGCAATGCAGCGGTCTCCAGCTACAGCGATCTCGAGCCGCCTTCGAGACACGGCTTGGAGACCGCGTTGCGAGTAGCCTTATAATCTCAAAACTGAACTTGTGAGAATATTCACCAATTTTACTTCCCCAACTGTATAATAGATTTTGTAAACCAGTGCAAGAGAAAATTAATGTGGGCATTAACTTGCCTAAAAATGTGACTTGCTCAAATCTTGAGCATATAATGTTGAGTAACAACTCATGACAAGTACTAACACCAAACCCTACAAAGAACTGAGAGCGAGAGAGGAGGGAGAGAGAGAATCGGAAGACAAGGCAGTATAAAACTACAATACTCCAAAAACAGATTGTCAGAAAAACTGGTTCTTTGAATTGAAAACAATACTCTACAATCCCTTGAATTATTAGTTTATTTTATTTTATTTTTTCTTCCTGTACTTCCACCCTCCCTCCATAATAATAACAATCTGAGATCTCATTCTGACACCAATCTATCAAGATTTTCTTTTTTCTGCCAACAAAATTCCAAGAGGGAGTTTCTTTTCTTTTTGTTATCCAGTTTGCATCTTTATTCTGATCCCCTCTCTCTCTACCTCCATCTCCTTCTCTCTCTGTGATCCAGGAACAAACTCTGTCACCATCAATCTTGTATGGGTTATTACAGCTAAGACTGTTGTTGAAAGGTGGCACATAAACTATGGAAGGTCCCCCATTTTCTTGAACTAGGTTCAAGGTATGAGAGGGAGAGAGAGAAAGAGAGCACCATCCTTCCATCCAATCCATATTCTCTGAACTTCAATTCTATTCTCAGCTAAAATAACTATTGATTGCTTTCTTGTCTTTGAGACATAAAAAAACTCAGGGTAAATTTTGCCCATACCTCAACCCTTTTTGGTTTCCTTTTATTTTATCTTTGTGTTGTTTGTTTCTTCTCTATTAATGGTGTTCAGTCCTTGTAGGGCTGTTGGGTATATACTTCTGCCAATCAAGGTTGTGCCTTTCGATAATCTCGAGTCGAGGTTCGAATACCTCATCAACATCTTGTCTGCTGGTTGTTTTTGGATGATATTTGTAGCTGATATGTGTGTGTGTGTGTATGTATTTATATTTTGAATTTGAGTTTTACTTTCCTTGTTAGATTGATTGGACATGTATATCAAGTGGTATCTACATCCATATCAAGTGGTTGAATAATGATGGTGAAGCCTTGTTGGATGCCTTGTGTTGAGGGGGATGGGAGTAGTAGGAGTAGAGGTACCGGAGATCCAAAGGGGCGGACTAACGGGTTATTGTGGTATAAGGATCTAGGGCAACATCTTGATGGAGAGTTCTCAATGGCCGTGATTCAAGCCAACAATTTGTTGGAGGATCAGAGCCAGCTTGAATCGGGGCCGTTGAGTTTACTTGATTCGGGACCTTGTGGTACCTTTGTCGGAGTTTATGATGGCCATGGTGGACCGGAGACTTCCCGGTTTGTCAATGAAAGCTTGTTCAACAATCTTAAGAGTATGTTTCTTGAGACACCCTTTGTTTTGTTTGCATCATTGTTTGTGTTATCAACTAGTCATATTTATAAGTGATCACTCTGAAGACCAATACAGAAGAAAAGGAGAAAAAGTATTAAGTTGGATTAGCATATGTACAAAGCTTATATGTTATTGCCATAGTTAGAAAATTTGGAGTGAAGTAGATTTGTTTTCATAAATGACTGATTTGCTTCCCTAGTTTGCCATTACTTGAAACAGTTGAATTTGCTATGAAATTGATGTTGGTTATCTTTTTGTTGGGTATGCAGTATTGACTCTTTTGTTCTCAAATATACTACCCACTCTTAGACTTAGAGGGTGTTTGGCTAAGCTTTTAAGCTCCTTAAAACAGCTTATAAGTTGTTCATTACTAAGGATTTAGGAGCTTATAAACTATTTTAATGAGCTTTTAAGCTCAGCCAAACACCCTTTTAATCTGTTTGGTAACGAGCCACTGGTGACACCGTTCTTGTTCTTTCCCGTTACTAACGTGCAAGATTTTTGCTAGTGAAAGATATTTTGGTTATCAAGTGTAATTGGAGAAATATAATAGAACTGATATGATATATTCCAGCCTTGATGTTTTTACAATTTTCTAAAAGTTTACATTCGATTGTGTTGTTGGTGCAGAATTTGCCACGGATAGTGAAGATATATCAGCAGATGTGATTAGGAAGGCTTTCTTGGCAACTGAAGAGGAGTTTCTCTCTCTAGTAAGGCAGCAATGGTCTACAAAGCCACAGATTGCTTCAGTTGGAACTTGCTGTTTGGTAGGGGTTATATGCAACGGCCTCCTACACATCGCGAATGCTGGAGACTCCCGAGCTGTGCTAGGCAGGGCGGATAACAGCGGTCGAGGAGTTACTGCTATTCAATTATCCACAGAGCACAATGCCAGCCACGAATCAGTTAGAGACGAGCTCCGGAGTTTGCATCCTGATGATCCACATATTGTAGTTTCAAAGCACAAAGTTTGGCGCGTTAAGGGTATTATCCAGGTACCGGCATTGCATTCCCCTTGGTACTTTCCATCTAGATAATGTGCCATGTTGTTAATGGAGTTTTCGTTTTTCTCGCGATAACAGGTATCACGATCCATCGGGGATGCCTATCTTAAGAGGTCGGAGTTCAACAAAGAACCGCTCTTGGCCAGATTTAGGCTACCGAAGCCCTTCAGGAAGCCGATTCTCAGTGCAGAACCATCGATACTTGTACACAGGCTCAACCCGGAGGATCAATTTCTTGTTTTCGCATCTGATGGTTTGTGGGAGCACCTTAGCAACCAGGAGGCTGTTGACATCGTCTACAGCAATTCCCGTAATGTAAGTCTCGAGATCTGCGTGTGTATGTGTGCTGTGAATGTATGCTTACATTGTTTTCCGACAATGTTGGAACAGGGCATAGCTAGGAGACTGGTCGAAGCCGCTCTTCGAATAGCAGCCAAGAAGAGGGAAATGCGATACGCAGACTTAAAGAAAATCGAACGAGGTGTGAGGAGGCATTTCCACGATGATATAACGGTTGTCGTTGTTTTTATAGATCGTCAACCCTCTTTCTCAACTTCCGTCGTTTCAATAAAAGGAGGCCCTGCAAATGATTGATTTATGTAACTTTATCTTTCATTATAAAAAGAGAAGAAAAGAAAAGAATACAGTATATTGTTTCATTGAATTCCATCTCTGGGAACTAGGATAAGACCATCAGCAACGGCGAGCTCCACGTAAGAGCTCGCAACCTATGTGAGTGGACCCTCCATGCTCTCTAATTTTCATCTGCAATAGCAAGCTCAAGTTCGTTGAGCTCTAAAATATGAGTGGGCCCACATTCTCTCTATTTTTTCTTCCTTGCGAGCAGACACTCGCTCTTGCAAGCTCCAAGCTCTACAATGGTTTGCGAGCTCCACGTGGCGCTCGCAAAAGCAGCGAGCGCGCGCTCGAGTACGCCACTGCGGACAGCCTAAGCCCCCACCAAATATGCACTTTTATTAACGAAAAAAACCATCAAAACGTAAGCCTGTTGATACGTCCTTTTTTCTTACTTTCAAGTAGGAAAATGCTTCATTATCAGTAGTAATCTTGCTCAAGAAACTTGTGCAAGCTACAGATTTATTGAGCTATAAGATAAGCCATTGCATAGGAACAACACAGTGGATTTATGACAGGTTGAAAGATAGACAGACAATCATAGTAGAACTAAAACAGCTGATAAATAACTATAAGCATCTATCCCTCTGGCTGATCAACCAAACTATTACAAATGTAATTAAATACCAACGTACAATTCCATACTAACTTCCATACTACTGCCTAGAAAAGAAAATAAACTTGCAAGTAGATCATGTAGCAACTAATTCCCGGCATAACCACAAGCAATTGACAACCACAGACCACCTCCTCAGCGGCATTTCATCTCAAAGGACGGGACCAACCATTTCAAAAAATCTCTAAAATAACAGAATATATATAACTACCATGCAAATCAAGAAGACACAAATTATCAGGCACCAACAGTACTAACTCAATATTCACACGAACGATATAAAGCCCGTGCAAGTCAAAAGACAGGAAAATATAAACCATTTTGAAGAAATCTTACCAGTACATCGAAATCAGATACTTCTATAAACTTTCTGGAAAAAATTGCACATAAACCCCAACATATGCAATCATCTCAAATAACTTCAAATGAAGTAAAAGGTGAAGATTTTAAACAGCTGTGGATTAAATCAGCACTGACCTTATCAAAAATAGATAATGATTTAAAAAATTTCTAACCAGCAACTATTTAAAAATATAATCATCATGTAATGCTTTTTCAGTCACTTCCACATAAGCAAGCCACATGTTGGATCAAGCACAATCTAACAAAACCTACCAGAAGATTTCTCATGCACCCCTTATGGGTATAAACTGTTAAACCAACATTATGTTGTCCGGTTCATACTAAGTTATCATGCATATCTATGTTAGCAATCAGTTAACAAATAGCAGCAAATTACACAGAGCTAAACACATCTTAGATAAGACTCTAAAAGACCTATTTTCTAGGTTAGATTTTTGAAATGGTTGGCATGCCAACTCAGAAGCACTGACATAAAGGAGGTGGCTGTTCGTTGTCGCAGGCATTACGAAGAAACTCATAACTAAAGGAGTCCACAATTACATAAAACTAAAATCTCTTGTAAACCACGGATGGTTATGTCAAACAAGGGACTTCATGTCAGGTTGTCAGCAAAAGGGCAATGCGGGAGTTCAAGAAGTTACTCTAACCCACCCATCCTGCAAAAAAAGAATGATACATCCAATTAGGAATAGCAGTAAAGAACAAGAAAATACATGAGGTTTGAAAACACAAATTTCAGATGAATGCCTTACTATATATCATAGACCAGGTTAATTAGGTTCCTCCACCAGCCTTGCCGGGAATCGCTGTCTTCTGAAATGTTAGGCCCAAGAATTAGAAATAGAACAACATCTCTCATTTCTGCTACTACAACAATTACTAGTATCAATTAAGAAACAAAGACATATCTTTGAAACATATATCTATACTCACCACCTCAATATTCCCTTCTCCATTTGCCTTTGGAGTAGACTGAGGCTGCGAAAATCTGCATAGTAAGGCACATTTTTCAGTTATAAGCACATTCGAAGTATCCAGGTTGCCAACTTTATTATTATAAGGAAGGTGAAAAAATTCCATGTTCTATACCTGAGTGCCCTTGCTTTCTTTTTATCTTCATCTGCTGAATCAGTCACAGAAGCAGGCGCAAACCTAGCGAGTCTAGCTTTTTTCTTAGCTTCCTCATCAGCTGATACAGATTTCACAGTTCCAAACCTAATGAACATTTTAAACAGGTGATATAAGCTAAACCAAGAGAAGAAAACTCAACAACACAACAAAATAACACACACACAATCACAATGAGGGGGAAAAAGCGCCAAACCTCTCTGCTCTAGCCTTCCTTTTCAGTTCCTCCGATTGCTTTGACGAATCTAATCCTTCAGCAGCAGCAGAACCTGTTTTAAACCTGAGTAAAAACAGACTCAGAGAAATTGAACCCGAACCCTATTCTTTGAAATAAAACAGTAGACACACGCAACACATTAATGTTCATTAAAAGGGTACAACAATTCTATCATGGAAACATCTTGGTGCTGTAAGCAAAGCATGAAAGTCATCCCCACCATATTCGATAGCAGACTTGCAACATTCTGATTTAATGCTAACTATAGACTATAGACGAAAGTTCAGAGATCACAAATTGACACAGAAGGTGGTAGAATTCAAATGTTTACAATATCAATATGGGTAGCTTCAGCCATTAAAGTAGCAATCCATGAATGATTATTAGATCGGCACATGAATAATTGTTAGATCGCCACAACTGTACCAGCATCGAAGAAGAATTTGATGAGGTACCAATTTCTCAAATTCCAACTCAGAGCCACAAACGTCTCAAAAATCCCAAATTTCAAACCCTAAACCTAACCACGTCTGCAGTTATATATACACGACCAAGTAGGGGAGACAAAAATAGATACCTCTCCGCTCGAGAATTGCGCTTCTCCTCTTCCGAAAGATGTACAGGCATCCCGAACCGCTCCGCGCGCTTCATCTTCTTCTGAATATCTGTGACTGCATCGCCTTCAACTACGTCGCTGGCTTTCGCAGCCGCCTCAGCCGGTTTCACCGTTGTTTCATCACCGCTGCCGCTCGAAAGTTCTGGGAGCTGCTGAGTGGATAGGGCATCTTCAGCGCGCGATGGCGCTAAATTGAGATCCGTAGTGGTTTTAGGGTTTTCGACTTTCGGTGCTGTCGTGGTTGCCATTGGAGAGAGAGAGAGAGAGAGAGAGAGAGAGATTGAAAATTCTGAACTCGAAGGAAGAAGGGCTGTTCTGAAAGGCCGAGTTGAGAAGGAGTTGGAATATAGATTGAAAATTTATTAAGATTGGGCTTTAGAGTTTGTAAATTTATTACTAAGGTTGGGCCCAAACAAGGTTACTAGGAATTTTGAGGCCTTGGATTTTTTTCTCACTTCTCAAACAAATAATAATAATAATACTCTCTTCGTCCCCACTTAGCATAGTGTAGGGGCCATGCACATGACTCAATTAGGATGTGTTGTTAATTTCTTAACGCATGAAAAAACTTTATAGGAATATATATATTGAAATTTCAAGAGTAAAAAGATAAAACATATATCCTAAAAATGAAACATCGTATTAAGTTGGGATGACTAAAAAGGAAAAGTAGTCATACTAATTCAGGACTGAGGGAGTAATAATTAATAATTGATAATAATAATGGTTTTAGCAAAATAAATCATGAATTTTAGATATTTTTACGATTATGACATGGTCGGTCCGGGTCGGGTCGCGCGGGTCAAAACCCATCTCACTTTATGCATTAGTGCATGGAAGTTTTTGTGTAATGTCATATATTTTGCTCAATCAAGCACATAATAGAAAAGAATTGTAATTCCCTCAGAAGGCTCGAGCCTAACCATGTACCAAATTTAAGTGAAGCAGTAATACAAGTTTTGTGCTTCACTCATGTTATAATTAGAGCACTTACTACGGGTATTTAGTTAGACCTAGGTTGAAGTACTGGGAAGCGTGATTTTAATGATTAGTAGTGTTGAGTTAGACATAGGTTGATTTTCCTACTACAATGGGTTTGAGTGGGGGGTGTGTTGAAGTACTGGGAAGCGTGATTTTAATAAGTGGGGGATTAATTTTTTAATCAGAAAAAAAAAAAAAAATTGGACGGACCAATGGGGACACGCCACGTGTCCCCATTATTGCGGCTGCTTGAGTCGAAGGGTGTGTCGAAATTTAGACACACCCTTCGACACACCCTTAGACATAGGGTATGTCTAGCGCTCCACTATGGCAACGACATAGGGTATGTCGAGTGGGGGGGTGTGTTGAGTGCTTCGACACCACTCATCGACATAGCCTTTCGCACTCCGTAGTAAGTGCTCTTAGACCGATAGCAAGATATATGTAGTGTTATTAATGAGGCCCATTTCCCGAGGATAGTATCAAATTCGAAGGTGTTACATTATGTTTTTCAACAAGCGCAAATAAATAATTATATTTTTATTTATGATGGCCATTTTACCTTTCAACATATAGAAGTCAAAATTTGAAGAGAATGGTGATTCCAAAGAAAATAAATCACATATTGACATTCTAAATACGAGAGGTTAAAAATTCTCTAGCAACTCGAGCCAGAAAATATGCCGCAAAGTCGGTGCATCGGTGAATATGTTTAATTTAGCCTACACTACTCAATTATATAATCAAGTATGTTCACTTAAAAGTATAAATTTATACCTTTATTTTAAAATAAATTGAGGAATAAATAAAACTTTCACCCTTTAAATCATTTCTTCTTTTTCTAAATATTTCCTTTCCACCACCACAAGGAGGTGGCGGAAATGAGAGATGTGATAATATTATATCTCCTTGTAGTGATGGAAATGAGAGAGTTTAAAAAAGAAGAAATGATTTAAAAGGTGAGATTTTTGTTTATCCCTCAAATTACATCTAAATGAAAGTATAAACTTATAATTCCAAGTGAACACACCTTCAACCTACAATTTAACATAAGCCACACCTAAGAGCGGTAACCTCAAAGATGGCATCAAATACCAAATTACTATTGTTTCAAACACAACATGAAGCATTTTCAATCCTTAATAATTGAAGAAAATAATTTCATGCTTCATGTAATTGTCCCTTATCATAAAGTTCTTACCCGAATGATTCAAAAAGTGGGAAAAATATATTTTACTTATAAATCAATATTCAAAATCGTTCTATTCAAGTAGTAGTTTTATTAACATATAGTACTTCTTTAATTCTCAATTCTCATCCTTGCTAAATTGATTGTCAAGGCTTGTTAGGATACCAAATTGTTGCTCTTTGCACGAGGTAGTTATCGAATAGCTTCGTTCTAGGAAATAGACTCTTGCTCCTCATGCCCAAACTCGTAAAAAGCCTTCGTCTATCATATTGTTGCTCATATTTGACCGATACCTGAATTAAAAAAGTAAATTGACTTAGTTGGGAGGATATAATAAAATTAATTTTATATTGATCAAAATATGAGTTTGGTGAGTTATTGTGAGTGTAATAAATTTTAAAATAAAGTAAATGTATAAGAACTTACTTTTATAAATGGATTGAGCAATTTTTGGGTGGCTATTTCACGGCTGGATAAGCAATTTTTCTTTTGGCTTGTTGTACAAATTAATTTGGAAATTTAGGAAGAAAAATATTTAAATGATGAGTGAGTCTCTTGTGGAGACTTCCACGGTGCGGATGGGCACCCGCCCCGCCCACACGCCCAATCTGACCCGCGCGTGAGATCCACGCGCCGCGTGTGGGTCTCACGCGCCACAGTTTTTTTTTTTTTTTTTTAATATTTTCAGATTTTTTTTCTCGACGGAGCCTTTGGCTCCGATTTTACAGCTTCGCATTCGCTCCGATTACTAAAATAAGGATAATCGGCGGGCAACATTTTGGACTTTTACGGCTCGCTCCGAGACATTCGGCTCCCCTCGCTCGCATCTTGACCATAGAAGAAGCGGCAAAAAAAAATGGAAAAATAATACTGGAAAAAAAAAAACTGGTCAAAAGGGGATTTGATCAGGATCAAAAAGGGTTTGATCAGATCAAACTCGGGTCAAACGAGACGGATCGGGTCAAATGGATCGGGTGTTGCACGGTAGAGAATATGCACCCAAATTTTTGTCTTAAATGATTCACGTAAAAGTGGCGGTGTGTGTTGGTGGATAACCAAGTGGCTATAGAGACTCCTTCCTTTCCATTTCATTTTGCTCCACTTAAATAAACTCAAGAAGAAAAAGAGAGGAATAACAAAATCAAAAATTTTGAAGCCATGAAATTGGCTTACACAATGCTTGCCAATTCAATCCAAATTCCTTACAATTTCGATTTCAATCTGCTCAAATCTTCCCCAATTAATTGCCCTAAGATCGTTGCCAGTAAATTCATTCTTCGCCGCTCTCGCCCCCTTTTCTCTGGTATGCATACTTTCAAGCATACTTTTTGATGCAAAATGATCGTCTCTCACATTTTGATTTCATTCTTTTTTTTGTTGGATTAGTTTCAGGTGGATGTGGTTGTGGTAGAAAGTACTATCAATTAACACCAGCGTTTTCTGTAAGTGGACTGAGCAGCAAGGCCCCGAGAAGAAGCTATTCGATAACTACTCGTGCAAGGAAGACTGAGCATGAGGAGCAAGCGTCTACTTCGCGAAATGATTTAGGTGAATTTATTGGGAGTTATCTGTGTTGATCTGCTTAATCGAGCTTGGTGATTGAAGTATTTTATAATTTTTTTGAGTTTCTGGTGATTGAATTATTATTACGCTTCAATGTAAATTGCTGAAGTTTGTTATACGAATTTCATTGTTCTAGTATTTGGTTTTTGCTGTTGATAGTGCGGATTGTGGGGTTTTGGTTGGATCACTAGAGATAACTTTTTTAGTATATATGCATTGTTGTTACTCTGGTTGAACACTTATGGTGATTCAATTTTGTTCTGGAAGTAAAGTGGAAAAAGGTGGTTATACACGTTTTGCTGATTAATGTATTCCAAATAGTTGTACAACTATTTGTGCATGTAGATATATGGTGCATCTCTTATAGCAAAAAGAGTGTGGGTTTTGCTTGAAGAAATATGTTGTGGATCGTCAATATAAACTGAAAGATGATATGTTGTAAATGCTCTATGAGGTTTTCATGGGTGGAAGTGGAGGTGCTTGCAGAAATATGGTAATGCTGATAGATAATGTCAATAACTAAAATCGGTTTCCAAATGTTGCAGCACATGAAGTATCTAGATTTCAGTCATCCAATGGCATCAGTGACAATGAGAACTCATGCGAAGATGTCTCCCGTGCTGATGTTGGAGAAAAATCTTTAAAGGCTGCAAATTATGCCTCATCCCTGAGGACCGTGGGCTTATGTGTATGCGTTCTTTGACTATAATTCTGACCATGCTTAAATTGATTTTAATTCATGAGTGAGGTGAATTGAAGTCTATGTAGTGGACATTTGTTGTAGGTGTTCTCGGCTGTGGTATTTGGTATTGGTCTGGGTTTTAAAGATGGAGCTGGGAAGGCATCTGAGTTTTTTGCTGGGTATGATCACCAGTCTTCTACCTGTTCTTTTGGTTCTGATGTAGGCAGTAATAAACAGCACAATTGTTCTCATTTGGTGTTCTGTCATCTGAGTTTTTCTGATTTACGTTTATTCTCCAAGGATGGCCTTCCAAATAATAAAGGGAACTTGTGAAAGTTCCATTATCTCTATTTGCACACCTAGCTCATATACAATTGAAATATGTGCTTCTCATTTCTTTCTTCATAATTGCAATATTGCATTTCTTCTTCGGTATATGTTTCTATTACAGCTGAGTATGTTTTACAATTCCAGAAGGACGACATACGACCATACTTGAGTGATTGTTGAGAAGACCTTTTTTTGTTTGTTGAGAAGACCTTTTTTTGTTTATATCCTCAGTGTTTGAGTAGAATTTCCTTCATACACAAATGTGGTATTTTGTGTTTATTTATTTCTGCTCATTCTTGATTATGTTTAGGTATCTGCTGGAGCAGAGTTTATCTGTGGACAATCTGTTTGTGTTTGTCCTAATATTCAAGTATTTCAGAGTGCCGAACAGTTATCAGGTATAGCATTACAGTCCTATTAAGACAATTTGACCTGTTTTATAATGTCATTTTCTTAGGAGATAACTGGATTTTAGTCTACTCACCTAGTTTTTTGTTTTGGTTGATGATTTGATATGTTAACTGAACATCAGAGTCGCGTGCTTTCTTATGGTATTGCTGGTGCAGTAATCTTCCGATTTTCATTGATACTCCTCGGGGCAGCAACACTTCAGGTCACTTGTCAACATCCATGTATACGCACGCATACTAAAACGTATATACATGCATAAATTATGTATCTGTATCTCTATCCTCGGTCCTATTTCAAAATTTAATACCTTCTGCTTTTCTTTTTTTTTTCTCCTAATTATGGAGTTGATTTCTCTTATGATTTCAGAGATTTGAAGCGGTTAATCTATTTCTGGCAACAATACTCCTGTACTCATCATTCAAGGTACCATTCCCCTCTGTTTCCATGTGACCACCATTGTTGTCATTTATGTTGCTTCACAAAACGGCTCTGAATTCGAGCTGCATTTAGAGATTGCACTTGAACATTATGAGACACCTAGAAGAGTAATTTGAATACATTACATATAATTTGGATCAGACCATGAAGACTTTCTCCTGTGCATGAAATTCAGAAATTTACATGTGCATGAAATCCAGAAAGACTTTCTCCAGAAATTTGAAGTTTCTATGGTTAATGTTCTGTTTGTCCTGTGTCTCAATAAATATCATAGGATGTTATGAGATCATGTTGCCAAACACTTTAAGTTACTTTGGAATCTCTCTATTCGCAGCAATATCAAGTAGCAGAAGCAAGATGGGTCAAATCGACTTGATGGATGTGTACATTTATTTGTTGACTATGCACATGGCCCCTCTGTGGACCTCTCTGGAATCGTTTCAACTAAAACCAAATATCCACTGTATTACATGAATAGCATGGAATTAGATTCGTCCTTCTTTGAAATAGTTTATACTTCTTATGTGGCCATATGTTATTGCCTTTCTGCTGCTTTCCTAGCATGCTGTAGAATGGTTCCTATTCTCAATCAAATATCTTTTGGATTTCCTATATAATTAGCATGGCAAAAGTGGTCAGTCATTATGTTTCCTTGTTCCTATTCTCTTATTCTGGTTACATTTGTCATATCAGCTATTTGTTGCGGAAGATGAAGATACTGAGCTTTCAGATAATTTCATTGTAAAGACATGCAAGAAGTTCATCCCTGTAACTTGTAATGTTCATTCACCTTCCTTCTTCTTCTTCTTCTGGAAAATCATCTGTCTACGAAGCATGCAGGCCTGATTCCTGATTCCTGAGCTCACCCTTTACATATTTGGGTGAATTTTTTGTAATTCGTCAAGCCTTTTGTTTGTTGATATTGAGAGTATGAGATATTTCCAGTTGGTGTCTAGAACAATGTGTTGCATGCAAGTTCATCCCTGTAACTTGTAATGTTCATTCACCTTCCTTCTTCTTCTTCTTCTGGAAAATCATCTGTCTACGAAGCATGCAGGCCTGATTCCTGATTCCTGAGCTCACCCTTTACATATTTGGGTGAATTTTTTGTAATTCGTCAAGCCTTTTGTTTGTTGATATTGAGAGTATGAGATATTTCCAGTTGGTGTCTAGAACAATGTGTGTTGCATGCTGTTCCCTTTTTCTTTTTGTTTTGGAAAATGTTGCTAAAAAGGGTAAAATAATTAGACTTCTATAGAGGTGCAGTTGATTTTTTTTTTTTTTTGGGCTTTGCTTGCCTCCATTTTGCCTCTCCTCATCGTGTTTACTACTTTATCGTTAGGGTCCTACAATTGCTTGTTTGGCAGCTGAAACACTGTCTAGCCTTTATCTTGCACCACGTATAAATTCTTTCATAATATAATGTTAATGATTCAAACTCCTTCCACATGTCTAATCTGCAGCTGACTATGATGGAAATCGATTTATAACTATCCAGGATGGCATCTGGAAAGTAAGTTCACAATTACTCTATCTCACCGTAACTAATGTGACCTCACCTCATGATGAGGCATTTCTCCATTTGACACATGACTAAAATTTTAGTCAAGGGCCTTCTCTAACTTTACCCCAAGTCTCTGGACATTCTCCTTCTCCAACTGCTGCTAAAGACCTAAAAGCCTCTATGATATGTATTTTGTCATTCTCAGCATGCCATGTACATAAAATATCTAAGAATTGATTACTAGTTTCGTTTCTAACAGGAGTCGAACATTTTGGGCAGGCTACACCTTTGCTTCTGACAGTAGCGGTTATTGAACTCAGCGACATTGCATTTGCTGTAGGTATTCCATTTATCAGCTATCTTAAGGGCACATTCGGAGGCTAAAAGATTGCTGGTGTATCATTGTCATAATTTTCTTTCTTGTCAGGTGGACTCGATACCAGCAGTTTTTGGTGTCACCCGCGATCCCTTCATAGTCTTAACATCTAATTTTTTTGCCATTTTAGGTACATTCTTCTCGGTGTGTCTTTCTTACAGTTTCCGCATCATGTTAAGGCATTATTGATTATATTGATAAATCAGGAATTTGAGGGATTTCTTGAAACCTAAAAGTGAGCTGAGTGTAACTTTCAGTTATATGTGAATCTTAAAATTGAGCTAACATTATATTGCAAATAAATAAGTTTAGATGCCATATTTTTGGAGAACCATGATTACTTGTCTTGTACCGACTGGCATACGAACCTGGATTTGATGTGGAATGGCTCTTTTTTCTGCCTCGATAATCTGGTTCTGGACACGTCACTAACATTCTTGGAATCTTCTTTGGTTTTGTAGGTTTAAGGTCCTATTACACACTCATCTCTGAGGGCATGGCAGATTTGGAGTATTTGCAGGTGAATTTGTGCTTGCTTGGTTGAGTATAGGATGTTTCTCATGATTTGAATGATAGATACTTCATCCGTCCCACTTGACTTGTCCTAGTTTTTTTGGGCACACAAATTAAGGAGAAAACAATTAGGGAGAAAAAGTGTATTTAGTGGAGTTATTAAAGTGAAATGAACTAGGTAGAGAGAGAGTGAATAGTGAATAAAGTGAGTACAAATAGTAAAATAAAATGGGTAAAGAGAGAGTGAATAGTGAATGGCACAAAAAATGAGGAGAAAAGTAGGTTGAAAGGTGTAAAGTGGGTGGGCCTTAGCCAAACTAATTAGGCCCTAATTTCCTTAATTATTTCCCAAAAAGGAACTAGGACAAGTGTAACGGAACGCCTAAAAAGGAAAGTAGGACAAGTCAAGCAGGATAGAGGGAGTATAATAAGGTAGTGCCGTGCACTTGATTGAGGTTATCGATATATAAAGCTGTGAAAGTATATCTACTAAGGGTATCACTTATACCATGCAGTTTCATCATCTCCCTCCACTTTCTGTCTTTTATTAACTAATTCATTTGGTTGTTTTAGATTTCACTTGTGACGTTTATGATTGTCTGTCTTGATAAGCTACTTCTACTACATACTAATGTGATTACCAATTTTGTGAGCCAGCCTGCTATTGGGGCGATACTTGGATTCATTGGGTGTAAAATGATACTAGACTTCTTTGGTGAGTGTCTTTGATTGAAATAAGATCACAGCTCATGAATATCTGGAGTCTAGTATAACGAAAGCATTTCCTTCCAACTTCTCTCTAGGTCTGCATATATCTACTGAGGTTTCTCTTGGAGTGGTGGCCACATCTTTGACGAGCGGCGTCTTGCTGAGTTTAATGAAGAAGTCAGACTCGGAAACAACAGACTGAGAAGCCGACGGAGGACACTAAAATCAGCACCAGCAAATCAGGAAAAGATCTCATTAGTGTTCTCTCTGTTATTTTTGCTCAATGTTTGGAAAATAATAGATTGAATAAAGGAGGGAGGGAGAGAGAAAGAAAGAGAGGTTAGATTATCATAACTTCACCATACAATGATGAATCGGTGAAGTTGTGGATTCTCGTCTGACTAATTTAGTGCATTGCAAAGGTGTCAACAAGAATCATATTCATTCATCCATATCAGACTTACCATTTCACAGTACTTTTTTGAATTACCTCTGGAATATAGGGCATTTTTTTACAACTTTTTTTCTTTTTCTTTTTACTTTCTTTTTTGGCAGGAGCACTTAATTTACACATTTGATATTTAATGGCAGGGAATAATGGGTCATGTTGTTTTTTAAATATTGCATCGTTAATGCTGGTTTTATGTATCATCATTTTAAAGTCACTTTGTGACATAGGTTCACCGTTTTACTAATTGCTGGGAAATTTAGTGAAGTTTTGACTCCAATCGAGTAGATATGTCTTAGAGTCTTTAGATGGGCGCACGGTTTGAGCACAAATATTTTATCATCACAGGACTTGAACCGAGAGGAAGTTTGAAGATGCAGACTACAGTTGACTTAGGAACTTCATCAATACAACCGTGGAAGTCATAAGTGAGATGAAGATCGAAGTGAAGATGTGAATCATAATTCAAATTTCAAAAGCACAAGTTCATATGAGAGGTTGACAATCTGTCATTTTCTCATTTGGACCGACATAGAAGATCTGCAGTCCAAAAGCAAACTTGCCATTTTGGGAAAATTTGCAGAAATATGGGAAGAACAAATCGCTTTCGTGGCAGAGGTCAAACGGTTCTTTCTAATGGATAGTTCGATATCTCCGCCTATATATAGTGGTTCATTTTCAATGTAAAGACTACTGAAACTATTGAAAAGATACAACACTCAAGTGATTCAACACTTGCAAGATAGAAAAACATTCAAGCAATAGAAATCTCCCCAAGTTGTTTGCTCTCTTAGATATCTTACCTCTCCCAGAAATTTTTTTCTTAGACCAAGCCTTAGAATTTCAGTCATTGTACTTATAATCTTAATCACTCCATGAAGAGTTTAGCTTAGAAATGGGAATCAACACTGTGTTGTAAGTTGATTTTTATAGTTGGAAAACCCTAATATATTCATTTTCATATCCTCACCAGGTTTAAAAGGTCTCTACGTCTTGCTGTACCCTCAAAAAGTTTAGGTTTTGTTGAACCGACCATCAGTTGAATTAGGTTACTTGGTACCCGCAAACCAAGTGTTTACATATCGCAATACACGAAAAATGTGAAGTGGATTACCTGCAGGAAAGCTGGTCGTGGACGTAGGAGGTTGCATCCGGTGTTATTTTCATTTATTGTTTTATCACTAAGTGAATCTAACTCAAGCATATTTCAACTTGCACTATGCATTTAGCGAACTTGACCTTCACCTTGGATTTTCATAAATACGAGTTAAACTAAAATTCCACCAATCTTCCGCACCGCACCTAAAAATCATTTTCATACCCTCACCAGGTTTTGATTTATCCCAAAACTCAACTGACCCCAATCGAGTAGATGATAACCATCAGTCTGAACTTAGCTAGAGCTCATGTTTGAGCGTAGGGATGTTATCTTTACAGGTTTCAAGCAGAAGAAGACAGCCGGACTGAAGAAGGCAGTTCGTGAAGAACTCAGTTGAGACCCAAGCTCAGCTGACCCTCAAACTCAGTTGAAACCCAAACTCAGCTGTACCACGGACTCAGTTGGACAGTAACTCAATTGACTCCTCAACTAACCCATGCAACTCAAGCGTGAAGAGAAGTTGTGTCGAAGTCAGACGTCGCAAAGCTGAGAAGAGAAGACTTTGAAGACATTGAAGGCAAAAGAGTTGAAGTCCAAATTCAAATCGACTCGGAAGCACAAGTCAGCTGGAATACTTACTATAGATGGACCGACAACAGAGACGCACATAAAACGAAGGTCATAGTTGCCATTCTAGGAAAGTTTTCAGAAAAGCAAGTGGAGTGCCATGCTTTTGGCAGAGATTAAACGGCTCTTTCAAACAGCTAATTAGATCTCCCTCTATAAATAGAGGACTCCACATTAGAGAGAGAGAGAGAGTAGAGAGAAAATCAAGAGTGCAGAAGAAGCAGCAGACCACTCTCTCCAGCAAGAAGACCTCAGTCGAAGACTAGTAGAAGTCAAGTGTCCACCCCTCCTCCTGTTCTTTTATCTAGCCTCTCAAAAAGCCCGTTTTTTGATCGAGTCAGAATATAGGTTCTTGCTTAATTGTGTCCAAGCAGACTCTCTTCCAAAAGATCGAGTCTCTAAGCCTTAAGATGAAGCCTCCACTTCTCTCTGTGTAGAAGGCTTCTTAGTTGGAAAAACCCCCAACCCCCAAATCTTAGGTCTGACTTTGAACTCACAATCAAAATCACTAGGTTCCTTTGAACTCGAAATCAAAGACCAGGTCTCTTTGAACCCGTAATCAAAGACTAGGTTCCATAGAACCCGCAATCTAAGACTAGGTCCCTTTAGAACCCGTAATCTGAGCCCAAGATGTACACTTGCCTGTAAAAGTATTGTAAGGTCTTATTCGAACCCGTAATTGAACTGGTTAGGTTGCTTGGTACCCGCAAACCAAGTGGTATGTTTGGTAAGCACGCTTAAGTTTATCTAGTGAATTACTTTACCGAAAAGGAAGTCGTGGATGTAGGAGGTCAATCTCTGAACCACGTTAAAATACTGTGTCCTTTACTTTCTGTAATTACATTCAGTATTTTATATTCAGTAAGCTAACCAACTGACCCAACATACAAACTGCATACAAAACTGCTAAACAACAACACTCTAAAGACAACGATTTTAGTGAAAAAGTGTTGTTGTCTAAAGAAAAGTGTTGTGGTAGCCAGAACCGTTGTCTATGAGCGCATTTTTGTGCTAATAGACAACGATTTTTGTTTGTTGTTGTTATATGTATGTTGTTGTAAGTTATACTATAACCCAAAGGCAACACTTTGTTTATTGTTGTCGTAGATATGTTATTGTAGTTAAATATAATGATATACGACAACGGTTTTGTCAGTTGTTGTCATATGTTTGTTGTTGTAAATGTATAATATCAATACGACTACATTTTGTTTAAATGTTTTTATTTTTACGTTGTAGGTATATAATATGAAATATGACAACACATTGTCCAATTGTTATCATCTCATTGTTGTTGTAGTGTGATAATATTTTATAAGAGAACACGTGTGATTAATCGTTGTCGTTAGATTGTTGTTATATATGTATAACATTAAATACAACAATACTTTTGGTAACCATTATCATGTTTATGTTATTGTAGGTATTTAACATCAAATAAATTGTCTATAGTGCACTGTATGCCCTTGATCAAGAAAATTTTAGCACGAATAGACTGTTGGGCATCAAGACTTTTATCTTATGCGGGCAGACTTCAGCTAATAAAGTCAATCCTATTTGGTGTTCAAGTTTACTGGAGTCAAGTATTCATATTGCCACAAAAGGTTCTAAAACTCATTCAGGCTGCATGTAGAACCTTTCTGTGGACTGGAAAATCGTCACTATCACGAAGGGCATTGGTAGCTTGGGACAAAATTTGTCAACCAAAGAATGCAGGAGGGTTGGATATTGTGGATTTGAAGTGTTGGAATAGGGCAGCCATATGCAAAATGTTATGGAACTTGGCTCAGAAAAAGGACACAATATGGGTGAGATGGGTGCATGGATATTATGTGAAACAACAATCGGTGTGGGAAATGGCCATCCCTGGACAGAGCTCATGGGTGATCAAAAAGATAATTCAAGCCAGAGAATATCTTCAACAACTAACGGATGGCAGGGAGTGGCTGGAAAAAACCACATTCACTATCACAAAGATGTACAAAGAAATGAAAGGAGCTGTGCAAAAGGTAGAGTGGTGTAAGCTGTTGAGTAAAAATATGGCACCACCAAAATGCATTTTCTTAAGTTGGGTGGCAATGCATGGGAGTATGGTTACGTGTGATCACTTGGCAAGAATCGGAATCCATGTAGATAATACTTGCTGTCTTTGTGGGAGTAAAGAAGAAACTATGGACCACTTGTTCTTTGATTGTGAAAGTTCAAGTAAAATCTGGGAAGAGGTGAATAGATGGAGTGGTGTGAATAGGAAGAAAAGGCTGTGGAGGGAGGAAAGAGCATATCTTATCACCCAATGCAAAACTAAGAATGCGAAGCAAAGCATGTATCGATGTGTGGTAACTATCACGATGTATCAAGTATGGAAAGAAAGGAACTTGAGAAGAATGCAAGGGAAGAAGAGAAGTGAAGAAGAAGTGATCCATCAATGCAAGCTGCTGGTTGCTTGGAGTTGCCGGAAAGATAAGAGATTAATGTGCATGTTAAAAAATTAGACTGCCTGTTCTACATGAGTTGTCTGTTGTCGAGGGTTTAGGAGGAGTGTGTTGTGTACTTCATCTATTTACTTGGTGAATAAAATTTTCTATTTACCAAAAAAAAAAAAAATGACCACACTTTGAAACTGTTGTCGTTTGTTTATTGTTGTAGGTGTCTTATATTAAATACAACAACATTTTGTGTAATCGTTATCGTTTTTGTGTTGTTGTAAACATATAATATTACGTGTAACAACACTTCATCTAATCGTTGTCATTGTATTGTTATCGTTGATCTAATGCTCTTTTTTCATTAATATAATTAATTAATATAGATAATTCTAATTAAGAACTAAAAAATTCTAACTAAATTAATAAATATTAAAAACATATTAGCAAGAAAAATCGTAATTCAAAATTAATAAATTAATGTAATTTGAATTTAAGTTTATTAAAAAGTAAAAACAAGAAAGAAATGAAAGAAAAATAATAATAAAACCATTTTGCTCTAATACTCATCCACTAGTAAGTCACTAAATTAATTATATATATTACTCCATTTTGCTTACGGGAAAGAATAAAAGAGCAGTAGTACCGCTGTGCTCTCTAACACATTCTCCGCAAATGAGATCCTCTATTGCCTTTCCATATTGCATCTCCTATTGCATTAATAAGGGAACGATATGTGGCATGACTAAGGGTTCAAGATTTAGGGTATATATGAGGAAAATATATTCCCTAAATTTTAAACCCATAATCACGCCACGTGTCGTTCTCTTGTTAATGCAATAGGAGATGCAACACTGAATATAATAAAAGATCCGATCTGCATTCTCCGACGCCGTCACTAAAAAATAATAATAATATATGGGGGCGTGCGGTATACATGCCTGCCATCTCACCCCTTCGCGCCCAACTGGTTTGATCGAGCTTCCTATCGAGCTCCATGGCTCGCCATCGAGCCGGCTATCGAGCCTCACTGGGGATGCTTTTAGTTAAATTTTACTGGAATTGTTAATTGCTAATATGTATAAAAAAAAGCCACATATATAAGAAGAAGAATAACCAATGAAAAAAAAATGATCCTTTAAAATGATTCAAAACAGCAACAATGAATTACTCAAAATTGTTGTGATATTACATTTTCCATCAAAGTATACATATACTCCATAATGAACAGTTACAACAAAATTAAGCTTAATAATGTGCAACAATATTGTCATAATCAGCAGCTATTTCTTACTATGCAAATCTCCTAACCAATTTTACAAGATGAAAATGGACATGGAAGTGTAGAAATGAACAAAACTCTCAACATATTTCTTCATTCCCTGCCCTTCCTTCCCCACAATGTAAACAAATAGAAGAAAAACTTCATCTCTGTTTCGCCTCTCGGATCATCATCATCATCGTCATCATATCTACATAACTAAATGCATAGTGAAAAAATGATGAGAAGCTCCAAACGGCCATAACCATAACAAGAAATTAACTCATCAGCTTCATTGTATTGGCACATAATGCATTAGCTAGCTTTCTCTCACTTCCCACCGGCCGGTTTTCGCCTCACTAGAGTCGAAGCAGCTGGGGTTTGTCTCCCAGCTGCTTTGTGCAACGGAGAATGACCTCCGTTGCTTGCAACTCTCCCACTTGTTTGTGGAATCTGACTCCTAATAGTTCATGCATCAACCACTAGTTATAATATATTCGTGGGAAAAGTATTTATTTGATATTTTAAGGAAAGTAAAAACCAAATATCCAATTCTAACATAATGTATGTATACCTGGTGGTTTCTTGGATCTTGACTGGTTTGACCGTTGGCTTTTTGAGTTTGGATCCGACTGCGGCGGGGAGGCTGCTGGATTTTTGAATATTGATTTGGCATTGGTAATCTAACTCCGACGATTCACTGGTATCGGAATCTTGATCCGCATTTTGATTCTTAGCTACACCGTTGTCTAAACTGTGCCTTCTGCTGCCTGATGTGGATGTGGCCGTGCTTGTCGTAGGTTTTATCTTGGAGCCGTCGCTGCGGCTGCCGCGCTTGGAGCCGTAGAATACCTCCGGCGACTGCATGCGGCTGCGAGGTTTCATACCACCAGCAGACACAACTTTCACTGCCTCCTGAATCGTCGGCCACGAGTCCTGACTGTCTAGACTGTTCCTTCTTGAGGAACAGTTGCTTTGATCCTGCACAAAAACGGCAGTTAAATTAGAATTTATTAATCCTCAATCAGAAAGTAACCCAGTTGGGTGGACCGCCGCATGTGCAGGCCCACTCAACTGGGCCTAATAAATAGTTTCTTCTCTGTACCTCTGTCTTGCTATTGTAAGACGAGTGTGACGGAGAAGATCCGCTCGACAAAGGGCTGCCCAAATTAGAATGCTGGAAGTGGAGAACCCCTCCTCCTTCTTTCCGTGCTAAGGCGGCTTTCAACGTTGCGATCTGCATCGAAATCACTTCCGTTAACGTGGAAATGCAACTACTGTTATCTTTTAGGTGACGTTTGGTTTGTAGGATATGACTGATGAGATTGATAGGATTATATAAGTGATTATGACTCAATTATCCATCCAAATTGAGAATGATAAATTATCACTCAATTGGTAGATAGGAACGCGGGCCATGTTTTCCATCACGGGCCTGATCATTCAAACCAAGCATGTGATTATGTTGAATTACTTTATCAATCAAGTCTTGTCATGTATAATCAAGCAAACCAAATGATCTTTTAAAGGTCACAAAAATAAACCTGTTCTTTGAGTTCCTTGACTTCAGCAGTGCTGGAGCTCTCCTTGTTGGATTTAGCAGCACCGAGCTCGACAGTCGAGACGCGCTCAGCGAATTTGAGTGTGCTGAGTGTTTCTCCGAGTGCATCGGGCTCTGGACTGATGTGGACGAACATCAGAGTCTTGGCTTGCCCTCCGAGAGAATCTTGAAGCAGCTGAGTCAGCTTGCTGTTACGGTAGGGAACATGAGCATTCTTTTGAGCTAGAGCTGCAATCACATCTCCTAAAGCAGAGAGAGAGCGATTGATGTGTTGAGCCTCCTTCAACCTGTCTCCGACCGCGTCTGTTTTGTCGCATCTTTCGCTTCCTGCAAGATCCACCAGATGCATGCAGCCACGGAGAGTTGCGCCCGACGTCAAGTCTTTCCCTTGGACATGAACTGTCAGGCAACTGGCAAACAGTAGCAACTCTGCTTCAGTATAGTTTCCAAGGCCGAATGGACATAGATGGTGTTTGGCTGAGGTTATAAGTTCCTTAATACAACTTATAAGCTGTTCACTATTTAGGATTTAGGAGCTTATAAACTGTTTTAAAGAGCTTATAAGCTCAGCCAAATACCCTCATAATATGAGGTCAGTTAATTACTATAAATATACCTGTGTGAGCGACTGGAGCGGTCGTTCATGGAGGTGGAGCCAACCGCGCGATTCTTATGTCCGAGGTTCATCAGCTCGATGACATCGGATGTTGAGGTCACATGCACCAGATTGGCATTAGGCACGTTGATGCCGTTGGACGAGTTATTGCGAATTTCCAATGTATGTACTGAGTTAAGGAAAATAAGAACAAAATAAAAACAGACAAAAAGATAGAAAAAAGATGAATTGTTTGACTATGAGGGTGTTTGGCTGAGCTTAAAAGCTCATTGAAACAACTTATAAGCTCCTAAATCCATAATAATGACCGATTTATAAGTTATTTTAAGGAGCTTAAAAGATCAGCCAAACACCCTCTATAATATATCAACGGAAAGGATATCTCTTGTTGCTGCCATCTGTGATAAGGAGATCTCTAACTTGCTCATTGTAGATTTCCATCATTTGAACAGAGATGCTATAAGCAATGGTATCTCTTCTCTGTTCTGAGATTTCGAATAAATCGCTCAATGCTCTGTAGTTCACACCTAAGCTCTCTTTCGTGAGCTCCTTCGGCCCCGTCTGCAGATCAAATGGCAGAGTTAGAAACAGCAAAAGTCGCGTTAGCCTTCAACTACAAGTGGTGGCTCTCACCATTGTATAAGTCTTTCCGGAACCAGTTTGGCCGTAAGCAAAGATGCAGACGTTGTACCCATCGAGGACTGATCTGATCAATGGCTGAGTATCTGCAAATACTTCCTCTGCAGAAATGAAGACATAACAAATTCAACACAATTTTCTCAAAAAAGATGCAGGAGGAAGAGATATCATAAGATTAGTAAATTACCTTGAGTTGAATTTGGACCAAAAGCCTTGTTGAAAGTGAAAGTTTTCTTCCCTTTCCCATGTTTTGCAATTGTTTGGATTGTGAGAGAATTATCAACTATCTCGTCCAAGACGTTTAGGCCGTTGGCCTGCCCCGGTAGGAAAGGACGCACTCTGCAGTATACTCTGATGTTTCCTGCAAGATTTATGCACCAAAAATTATCATCAACACACCGTATAAAATTTAAAAAAGTACGAAAAGTAACAAACACGAAGAGCTATATATGGCTTCTTCACCTTTGAGGTCTTGTACTTGATTGTATAGTTTTCTGTTCTCTTCAAGAACCTTTTGGTATCCCGAAGCTTGGCTAGCAAGACGCGTGACTTGTTGACCTAACACAACCAAAATTAACTCAGTTGATTTTTCTTCGTCTCTGTTAACTAATGATAATCAATATGTATATACCTAGACTGCCAACATCTTCTTGATACTTGAGCTGCAGGGAATACATGCCTTCTTTTGTGGAGTTAAGCATGTTCCTTAGTTGCTGCAAGTTATTGTAACATGTTTAGTACTGTAATTTTGAAAATCCGGAGACGAGAAATTATACTGATTTTGACAGTAGATGACCTCTACAGTCCTCTTCTGGAGTTCAATGAATTCTTGGTGCTTCAAGGAAAGGTTTCCAGATGCCTCAATGCACATATCTTGATCTTTCTCAGCATGTGCTTTCATTATATTTGTCGTCTTAAATAAAGAAAAGGAACAAGTTATCGAATGTAATGAAGATCGATAAATATTTTTTTTAATTAGGTCTACTCGAGAATGGTAGCTGCAGACCTCAATCTCAGTACTCATGCAAGAATTGGAATCACTCTCATCCTGTGAAGCTGCTCCAATCTGTCAAACAAAGAAAAAACAGAAAAAAATCTCTTCAAATCTGAAATAGATGTCTCATTTATTTTTCCATTATGTTTAAGGTCTTATTTTAGTTAATCCAAGCCAACACAACCAACCTCGGTGTAAGTCTCAACAACATCTTTTTTCTCTCCATTTTGCGAAGCTGTGCTAATCTGCCGTGCCATAAAGAGAATAATACTTAGAAACAAAATTTGTTTTCCCTCTCATTTTCAGCAAATTTTGTTATTTCCAGATGAGGCTTACTAGTTTGTTGTGCATTTCTATCTTGCATTCGAATTCTTCCTTAACTTTACTTATAATACTCTCCACAATCTGTTCAACACAACAAAAAACAACATATCAGAAAGAATATTAGCAGCTGCATAAGGCCAGAGGCCGAATAACCAAACACGACTCACCATAGGGATATCTTGTGCATTCTTATCAGAGAGAAGCTCGCACACAAGCCTTTGCAACGAAGGAGACGTGCTCTGCAGATTGGAATTTAATGTGAGAAATGTGATCTTATGGCACATTCTTTCCACAAACGAAAAAGAAAAAACAAAACAAAACAAAACAAAAAGAGAAAGAAAGTTAAGATCTCAAACATTACATACCATTTCATTAACATCATTGTCTTCACTCATCACACTTTCAGGAGACTTCTCACCAGATGATGAGTTTCTTGAGAGAAAATTGAGGAACAGATCAGAATTTCTTCTCAAGTGTGGCTTGGCTCCAGTACAGGGCCTCGAGTTTCCACTGAATTTCCAGATTCCGTTCCCGCCAGATTGTTTCCACTCGTGGTATGATTTGAGTGCAAGGATACAGTTCGCAATCCGGGATGACTTCCCTCCCTAACATTTGTAGACCAAATTCATTAGTCTTTTTATCAAATTCTTAACCAAAACCAATTATGTGTATACATAAGTTGAAAAATGTGCACATACTTGTTCCAAATCAGAGACTTCAAATGTGGGAATCCCCATTTCCTCTATAGCAACAAGGAAGTTCCTCACATTTTCAAAGTATTGAAATGCAGTGAGAGCAGCCCCATCAGGAATGATTACAGTATCAATAGGGGCTTCAACTACCTAAAAAAGTTAACCAAATTAACATCAACAAAAACAAATAAATATAGAAAAAAATGAAATTCCATAAAATAAGAAGACATACTTTAGGGACAGAACCAGGCTGGACCTTGTTAAGAACAGTGCAAAGAATAATTCCACTTCTCAATCCAATTCTAAAGTCTTCTTCAGAAGGCTCAGCAGGCAAATCTTTCCCCAAAACCACCCCTACCATCTTCCTCAACCATCCAGCCGCGTCATATCTTCTCAACGCTGCAACAAAATTCGCGTCTCAAAATAAAACTCCACGCCTTCCATCAAACATTATATATTATCAAAGAGATCAGACTAGGTAACAAGGTTAAGGTTTGATGAAAGAAAAAAAAAAGGTCCATTATATTTGATCATATCAAGATCAATCCATTTTTATAATGTATAAATATGAATCATTATCAAGGAAAAGTTGCCCATGAAGAATGATGAACATGGAAAAAATAAGGAGTAATAATTAAATAAACAAAGAAAATGATACACACAAGTTTCTTGAGCTCTTCTTGAGGCGAAATTATCGGTGTCGCCAAGTTTCTTTCCATGCTGCTGGAGCACATCTTCCACCATTGACGCCACATTGAATTGCAGCACCCCTTCCACCATTTTCTGCTCAAACAACAATAGTCATTACGACGAACCAAAATTTGCATGGTTTTTCGTGTGCATGGATTTGGAAAACATATATATACCTTTGTAGATGAGATTACAGTGTATCTCAATGAGGATATGTGTAAAAAGTGTGCTGCCTAATGTGTCATAGGGTTTCAATGGTGAGAGATATTTTTTCTTGATCTTCTCTCTCTCTCTTTCTCTTGGAAGAAGAAGAAAGGGAGAGAAAGAGAGAAAATGGAGGGTTAGATATATATAGTAGCTAGGAATTGAGAAGAATTAAGTAAATGAAGTAGATATATGCTGGTAATAAAAAAGAGAGAGAAAAGAAAAGATGATGATTGAAGAATATTTGTGGTCATCCATGGCTTCTTCTACTCCTCTCCTTTTTTGTTAACTTCGCTCTTTCCAAGCCGAAAGCCTCGCCTTCCTCAGGTTTTTATTTATTTCTTTTTTTAACTATATTTTTTGGATGCTTTGCACTTTTCAATATATACATTAAAGGTTATCATTCCAGTCCCCTTAGGGATGGCCTAGTGGTAAAAAATGAGCGTTTGAGATTAAGAGGTCTCAGGTTCGAACCTCATGAAGCGCCTCTATAGGTCGAGCTTGTCACACCTGTACTTGAAAAGTGTGGTTTGCAGGCTACTGCACAAGGGACGGGGATTTACCCAGTGCGCACCGAAGGGTAACGGCTACGGGTTCCCGCGATATCAAAAAAATAAAAATAAAAAATAAATAAAGGTTATCATTCCAAAGGGTATTATTATTTTTCTAACATAGTTACAACTATTAAAACGTCTACCTTTTTAGTTAATAGCAAGATCCTAAGTTGGAGTAATTAATAAATTAATTATTTTTTTGCCATTTTATTTTATTTTATTTCTCCGAGCAAGGGGAAATTTTTATGAGGTTTGAACTTCACAAAGACTTCGTAAACACGTCACTATATCCGAATCTATAAAATTTAATATTTTTGGGTTAGGTTTGGATTATGAACATTAATTAGTATGAGGACTGCAAGATCTATCGGATCGTCTGACATTAGTCGTCTGCCCCTTGAATTTTAGACTTTTTCTTTTTCTTTTTCTTTTACTAGAGAGATTGCTGACTTTAGGATGGAACATTGGAACAATATTTATGAACTAGAATTAGGAGCTTGAATATGATAATACTCCCTCCGCCCCTCTCTACTTGTCTCATTTAAGACGGGCACGGAGATTAAGAAGAAATGGATTCGATGTAAAGTGTGTGTTTAGTGTATTGAATAAAGTGATATAAAATATTTTTTACTCCCTCCGTTCCGTTCAATAAGTCCCATTTGGGATGAGCACGAAGATTAAGAAAATGAGAGTTAGATGATAAAGAATGTAATTAAAGTAATATTTTATTGTTGATGTTAAAGTGGGTTGAGCCGAAAAATACTGTACAATAATGTAAACAATACTATTCACGTTTGAGTGTGACTTAAAATGAGTTTTAGTGTATTAATCTTTGCCAAATAAGAAAATGAGACTTATTGAGTGGCACCCGAAATGGAAAAATGAGACTTATTGAACGGGACAGAGGGAGTAATTGATAAATTGATATAAAGTATTTTTTAGGTGATATAAAGTGATGTAAAGTTAATAAATTGATTTCTTAATTATTTCCTTAAATAAGAAGTGACACACCCAAAATAAAAAGTGAGACAAGTACAACGGGACGGAGGGAGGATATACTATTATTTTTATCCAATAGAAATGAAGTAAGAAGTATATACAATAAATATTTACGCAAACTCTATAACTCTAAAATTAACGTATATGCTAAATTCATTATTTGAGAATTGAGATATTTATTCATTTTCTGGTGTCTCATCCGTGCTATATTTTCATTATATTTATTTCTACCATTTTTTCTTCAATTTTTAACACCTTAAGCTTTATTTTAATTTTGTACTAATTCGTTTAATTTGATCAAATCTGATTAGAGGTGATAGTTCCATAATTAGAATTACTCATTTTTGAAACTTTAATTTTTAGTGGTAAGTTTTAACTATGGCTCATCATATTATAATTTTTTCTTATGAATTTAATAATTAGATATATTTTTTTTTAAATTAATAATGAGACAATTGTGTGAACATAAGTATTGCAATGGGATCTATTAAAAAAAAAAGTATTGCAATGGGAGAAAATAGTCAAGTGGAAAAGGATGTAATTTGACATAAATAAAAGAGGGTCGGCTATCGGCATAATTGCTAAGTTAAGAACAGAAGAGATAATAAATGCCTATTAATTTAGGCTATCAACATGCAAGTATCATTAGAGAAGACTCCATTAGTTTTCTGTTAATAAATCCTTATGATTTCTTAGAGACTCAAATCCTTTGGAACTCACCATGACCAAACAAAAATAAAATATACCATTAAATTTAATGCAAATAATTATTATAATTACCTTCATGGCTTCATTAAATGGATGCTATGATTTTGATTCCTCTTCTCTTTTTCCACATGCCCCTTTTCCGGGAACACTCTACGAGTGGTGCCTAAAATATAGTTAATGGTGGAGCAATTTAGTAGTATTAATTTTTAGGGTAATGATGTTCGGTCACACTGTGGCCAGCCGCCAGCCACACGCGTAAAAAAAAGAAAGTTGACTGTAAAAATGAAAATAATCACTTTTTTCTCTTAAGGTTTATGCTTCTCAATTAGAGTATATTTTCATTTTCAAAACCTATACTACTCCCTCTGTCCACGAAAAATACGCATGTTTTGTCATTTCCGTGTGTCCACGAAAAAGACGCCTATTCTATATTTGGCAAGTTTTATCCTAACATTTACCCTCAACTTTATCACTTATTCACTCATTTATCATTATTGACCCACACAATTTACTTTAATTAATCCTCCACTCAACTCAAATGATACCTCTCTTCCACTCACTTCACTCACAAGCCATTACTTAAACCCTTTAAAGTCAATTAAAAATTATAAGTGAGATCCTTACTCCACTCACACCACACTTCACCAGAATTATTAAACTCCGTGCCGGAATGAAATAGGCGTCTTTTCAGTGGACGGAGAGAGTACTATTTTTAGCTTGTATGATCGGTCATACTGTGGCCGAATATCATTACCCTAATTTTTAATCCAATTAAAATAAGGTGAGAGGAAACTCGTCTCTTCCTTGGCCTCAGCATGTGGGAAATAATGAATACTCCCTTTCCAAAACTTTCAGTCGCAAAATAATGTCGTTTTGGTTGAGCTTGTGTGACATTAAAAGATAGTCCCTTCTTTCCGCCTATTTTGTTTACTTACATCGATACGGAAAATAAGAATAAATGTGAAAAGATTGACACAAAAACTTCCATGCACTCAGTGCAACGTGTGAGACGGGTTCGACCCGTGCGCCGCCCCAAACCGATCCACAACCCTGGGGTTAAAAAAAAGGTGGCATTAATCTACATAATTATTAACTGTAATCAATTAATGAAACAGCAAGCTAGCTTAGCGGGTAGCGCCTCAACTGTAGTGCTAGACGTCCCAAATTTGAATCCAAGTGGCGCAAGTTTTGAGTTTATTATTTTTTTCTTTTTCTTTTTTCAATTTTCATTTTTTCTAATCCATGTTTTTCTTTCATTTTCCTTATTTCTTTTCAGTTTTTCTTTTTTTTCCTTTTACGCTCTTTTTAACATTTTCAGTTTTCATTTTTTATTTATTTTTATTTTTCCCTCTTTCTCATTTTTAGGTTTTTATTTTCAATTTTTATTCATGATAAAAATATATATAGAATTTCCCCCTGAATTAATTATTTTTATTCACGAGAACTTGTACTTTTAGTTATTTGGTTAATTTATGTAACCGGAAGAATAATAAAAACGTATAGATAATTTAAATAATTATTATCGTAATGAAAAATAATTATTGATATGCAGAAAGATAATCTTTCAAAAATATTACTTTTCTCCACAACAATTTTTTTTTTCACGAGAACTGGTACTTAAGTTATTTGTTCAAGTAAATATTATCGTAATCAAAAGTAATCATTGAAATGAAGAAATGTTTATTTAAAAAAAAGAAATGAAGAAATGTAATGTTTCAAAAGTATTACTTTTTTTCATGGTAATATATATTTTTGTTCACGATAACTTGTAATTTTAGTTACTTGGTAAAGTAATTATTGTCGTAATGAAAATTAATCATTGACATGAATAAAGGTATAATGTTTCAAAAATATTACATTTTTCATGACAATTTGTACTTTTAGTTATTTGGTAAAATAATTATTGTTGTAATGAAAAATAATCATTGACATGAAGAAATATAATAGTTCAAACATATTACTTTTATTTACGACAATGTTTATTTTTGTTCACGAAAACTTGTACTTTTAGTTATTTTGTAAAGTATACGTTCTCGTGAAAAAAAATAAACATTGTCGTGAAAAAAAGTAATATTTTTGAAACATCACCTTTCTTCATGTGTGGTGCATCTTAGCACACATGATGGTGCATCTCAGTATGCATGATGGTGTGGTGCATCTAAAAAAATAATAAAAAAATATTAATAAAATTGAAAAATAATGCATCTCAATACACTTAGTAGTGCATCTCACTACATGTCGTGGTGCATATTAAGTGACCAAAAAAAAAAAAATCAACGGAGCGACCGTTTCGTACGCGAGGAGCAAATCAGGTGGCACATGAGCTTACGTGTTTCTAAATAACTTCAACAAACCTGTAATCAAATTGAAAGCGTGTTCATATTAAGAAAGAAAGAAATTGATAGTGTATAAATAGTTTTGTTGTTAGGTTTGACCGTGAGTGGGCTTAATCAGTTTTTGGCTTTAAGCCTTTTTATTTAGAGTAATTTTAAACATAATTTATCTTTATTTTACTTTTCATAACCTTCTAATTAATTTAATAAATAAATTCATATTAATTTTACTATTCCATCTGTTCCGTTCAAGAAGTCTCATTTTGCAATTTCGGGTGTCCCGTTCAAGAAGTCTCATTTCCTTTTTGGCAAAAATTAACACACTAATCCAACTCATTTCCTTTATTTTATTCATTTAGTACCTAGGTAAATAGTGTAGTTTACTTTAGTATACAGTATTTTTCCACTCAACCTACTTTACATAATAATAAAATATTACCCTAATTACACTCTTTATCATCTAACTCTCTTTTTCTTAATCTACGTGTGATTCTCAAATGGAACTTCTTCACTTGGACGGAGAGAGTAGTTTAACCCTATAGTACCTAATATGGGATATTTCTTTTCTAACTCGTTTTTTACTCCTCATAGCCACACTATTTGAATTTGATAAAATTATTTATTTATAACTCTTATCTTATCATTGGATCTACTGATAACCGATTACTCTTTCAACATAGCCCCAAATTCAATATCAAACACTTTCTCTATTACCTGGCTATCTGTCGTTGTAACACCTCGGATTCTGGATTGACGGCTGACCTAATAAATCATCAAAAATTATTCTAGCGTGTTTTGTCCTTACTCATACGCTTCCAGGAACTGCTTCAAGCCAAGCACACTTAACTTCAGAGTTCTTCCACAATGGCCACTAGAAAGGAAGATGCATCTTGATGGTGTGATTGAAGGTATCAGATTCACTCGAATAGACAGAGTTGTGGACAAAGTAGTGCTTAAAGAGTACACAACCTTGAACAGAATGCAGCGGAAAATAACGAACACAATGGAAATAAACTTTTCACGAGATTATAAAATAATAATCTCGCGAAGTGCCTCAGGGCAAAAACTTCACTATAAAAATGTGAATTACAAAAACAATCTTCGAGTAAAGAGGGTCACGAAAACGAGTAAAGCTTTATCACAAGACTAGAGCTTTTACTACTATCCTCGAAGGTAAAAACTATGAGTTGATTAAGAATTCTAATTGCTGAATATCTAAACTTGGAAGCGTATCAATCTACATAAATTCGATCTCTCTTTATAGAGGACTTGAAAACTTGAGCTACACTCCACCACAAGCTGCACGTCCCATGTTGTGCAGCCCATATCTCCACTACTATTGCAACAGAAAACTGCTCCAAACTTCTCACGTGCAGTTCCTTATTTTACTCCAACCGCTAACTACTCCCTTGTGTAGCTTTCCACTTTCTTTGACTTGGTCTGCTCCACGTAAGGTGCTCCCCTCCCTTTATTTTCTCTCCTGCCAACAAACAAAAGAAAGACAAAACAATACAATATACAAAAATAATTAATTATTATTGAAGTCAAAATTTGACTTCAACAGTGTGAGTAGCACCTATCGATTCTTATAAGCTCTCCTCAAATATGCCGTCTCATTCCAATATATTCCGAAATCCCTCTCGTTCGAATGTGTTTCGATTCATTCTTGCCCCCTTCGGTTTGAAGTCTTATCAGAACCACTCCTTTTCTGTGCCTTGTGCACCGGCGATCACTCTGTACTTGGCGCCTGGAATTAGGGCTACAATCAGGTACCCTATCCAGAAAAACCAAGTACCCGGACCCGAAATCCCAAAAATAGGAGTCATGGTCCTGGCCCGAATAAACTTTCCGGGTACCCTATACCCGGGTCAACAATTCACTTTAAAAAACTCTTTCAAAAGTGATGAAATTATGGTTAAAATTACATCAATAAGATTGACTCTTTAATTTATTTTCTCCTTTTATTTGCAAGAAAAATTAATAGAATGAAAATTTTAGTAAGCTCAACTTTAAACACAACACCAATTTCAAGGAATTACTATTTTGTGTACATTTCCTATAATTTCCAAGATCTCGTTGTTAGGTTCCCCTTTCGTTGTAACTACTGCTACAATAACTCTAACATCATCAGCATTTACTGCTAAAAAGTTAAGTAGAAGCACTGCCGGCATTACATACATTATGAATAATATTATTTCAACAATTTACTATAAAAAGTTTTACAAAAGTGATGTTATTAAAATAATACATCTATAAAGTAGTTTCTTCAATTTTTTTTTTGTTGTAACTTATTTAACAAATATTTTTACTTTATCATATTATTTTGCAATTTATAATCGTGAATATTAAAAATAATTTAATATTATTCCGGAGAGATAGTATTTCGACAATTATCAAAAAAATTGTTTCTTCGATTTTATTCCTCTTTGTTTAGCTGCAAAAATCAAGGGAAATCAAATTCATTTTTTATACAAACTAAACATACCTTAAAATACGAAAAATTAGCTTTGTAGTTACTTCAAAATTTATCAAAGATTCATTGTATGCAATGTTAATTATTGTTTGGGACTGATCCTCTCATCCTAAATTAAAATTTTGAGATCTCTTTATGTAGTGTGCTCATGAGATACAATGTAAATAATTATGCTTAGCTTTGATCAACTTATCTGACATTAATAAAATTTTCTCTGCGCATACTTGTCTCAAACTTGATTAAGAATAGACTTTGCTATCTTACGTCCAAATTCGTAAAAAAAAAACAGAATAAAGATTGCAAAAAAAATTAAATAGAAAATAAAGGAACGTCGATTTAAATGTTTCTCCAAATTTGGAAAGAAAAATAAAATTAGTTAACGTTGCAAGTTTTAGATTATGTGGTTGAAGTTTAAACATTGGTCTAATGTTGTTATTTATTTAACTTCAAAATAAATCCAAAAGACACAACTAAGTTCCATGAATATTTTTACAAATTGATATTTGCACAAGGTTCAGATCCTTAATTAATACCTAAACTATTTTCTAGCACTACGTCCACAAAACAATTCAAAGCAATATTATACATTTGACTGGTTCTTGTCCATGTATAATGTGAGAGTAAAAGTTAGGTAATTGGCTGAGGGGAAGTGTGGAAATACGTGCTTGAATTTGCAATTTTATTTGATTAATGATTCACATATCAAGATCAAATATTAAATATTAAAATGATAAAAATATATACTACACTTCATTTTAGCCATAAAATGCTGAGAAAGTTATGCTCAATCGTATCTTCCAACCATTTCTTTTATTTTTACTATATATTCATGTTTAACTTTGAGATTCTAATGTGAGACATTGTTAAGATGACATAAAGTCAAATACATAAAAAAGAAAAAGAAAAATTAAATTTTTATATTACTAATGTATGTATATCTATATTATCTTGATAACCGAATATATATATATATATATATATATATATATATGATTTAATTTTTTTTGGGGAAATCATATATAATTTAATTAGATAAACTTTTCTGAAGCAATTATTTCATTGTATATATTTGCCTATTGAAAAAGTTCTTATATTTCAAATATATTCTCATTCCGTACTTAATTATGCAAATATATTATAATATACAAATAAAAAATGTTCAAAATAAGGATTTAAGATAAATACAATATCGAATGGAGGTTGCGTCACTTAAGACCTAAAATTAAGAAGAGGCTTTGAATTCGTAATTGTTTTAATAATATATATATAGATAATGATTATTAAAATTTATCAACCTTTGTGTGAAGTAGTATTAGTCTTTTATTGGATAGTTAAGAAAATTCATAATTGATTTACATAGTAATAAAAACTCGTACACTTATAATTAAATCATATCTACTATGTAGTAGATATGATTTAATTATAAGTCTTCACTTTATAAATGAGATGTATATATTAATTTTACCATATTCAAACATTATTTGACAGATAAGAAAGAAATCAGTCCGCTAATTATCACAGTATGCAACGACTCTGCAATATCACCCTCAATTCAAAGGCGAATTGGATAAAATTTGGGCCAAAAAATAATAATTATTACTATTATTTATTTGGTCAATTTAAACATTGACCAAATTAAATTGATGGTACAATGAATGATAAAATACACATTGTACCTAAGTATTTATATACAATATGAATTATGGTGATTTCGTTTGAATTTTGTTCGTCAAAATATTTAAATTGCAAAATATTATTATATGTTTTCCTATATCTGCGCCAATTTATTAATTTATCAAATTAAATAAATTAATATTAAGCCTAATAGCCAACTTAAAAATTTTCCACCTAAATAATTTTTTATTTGGCCAACTAATTAATTGGCCAAATGAGATTAATTGTGAAGATACTTTAAGGGTGAATTTTCATTGAAAATGATGTGGGATAAGACACAAATTATAATCTACAATAGAATACAAATTAATAAATATTAGTATATTATTTTCTTCTATAAGCAAATTAACTCAAAAATTGAAGAATTATTTCTTTTACTAATAAACCAAGAGAAGGAAAATACTTATGTAAGGTTATGAACCACACATATCTATGAGATATACTAAAGAATATTTCCTTCCATCCATTATTATGGTAGCTGTTAAATATCAAATATTAAATATAAGAATTAAAAATATTTAAAATGATGATTTAAGATAAATAGAAATACTTATTTGATAAAAATATCGTCTTCAACGATTGAGAAGTCCGAAGCTATATGCTAGCAGGAAAACAAAAATTGATCATTCATTGGAAAAATCATGTAATCATAAAAAATCACATATCCTAAGTTGTCATAATTGTCATAGCAAAAACATATATCCTTATTTTAAACAAACAAACTCCCTTAGCAAAATTAAAATCAATAGCGGAAAACCCATAATAATCAAAACATGAAATAATCAACCCTCTCAGAAACAGAATTTTAAATTAAGAACTATTGATGTACTCCTTCAAATGCTTGGTTGACGACAATTGGAATTCATCACCATTAAATCTGTGAACGACATAGACTATAGAATAGAAAATAGAGAAGTCCAATAAAAACAATGCAACACCAATAAGAAGTTCAATATATGACTTGAATCAATTGTAAGATAACAAATATTAATTGATAATTTCGAACAAACTATGGGGAATTGAAACAAATTAGAAGTTCAATGACTTAATTAATTATACGATAATCGATAATTTCAAACAAACTATGGGGAATTGAAACCAATTAAAATTGTTTCAATCAATAGACGGTGACAATGTACAAAAGTATTGATCTTATCCTTGCTCAATTGTACCCTAGCAGCATATGGTAAATTCATTAATACTTCAAACACATAACATATATAAGAAGAATTTGATCAAAATCATCCATATAAAATACTCATATACCTCTGCCATAAATTATTTACTTCAAACACATAACATATATAAGAAGAATTTGATCAAAATCATCCATATAAATACTCATACACCTCTGCCATAAATTATTAGGAAACAACTTTGACAATAAACCAATTTTAAATTGAAATCTTGTGGCAATAAAACTATTAAAAGTTCAAAGCAAAAGCCTAAACAATCTCAACAAAATAACACGATTCAATTTTTGAAGATTACCTCTAAAGTTCTAGGCAAAGGTTAGAAGAAATTATTTTATAGTAATTCTTTGCAGGTAGCCCGTATTTCTTGCGGGAATCTGTATTTAAGTCGGCAATATATAATATACAAATATATACTACTATGGAATGAATCGAATGATCACACATATATAAACTAATCAGCAATTTTGCGGCAATTAAACTATTAAAGCTCAAAGGCACAAACAATATATCTCTAACACAATTCAAATTTTGAAAATTACCTCTAAAAGTTCTAGGCAAAAGTTGGAAGCGATTCTTTGCAAGTAACCTGCATTTCTTGCGAAAACTTCTCGAATAATTATACTCATATATAGTCAATCACATATATATAGAAATTTCATGTAGATTGGATTTCACAAATTAGATATATATAAGCTTAATTGGATTCCAATGAATTATATCCTTTCGTATGCGTATAATATCTATCAATCGCCTTTCTTAGAAATATAATATTCCATAGCCATATTTAACATGGATCTCATATACATATATAAAATTTTCATATTCCATTGATAACCAATATTAAAGATATAATAATATTATTTTTTAACTAAAAATATATAAAATGAGGATTTAAGATAAATAAGAATACTTGATAGAGAGAGCGCCACGTAGAACCTCGAATTAAGGGGATGCCTCGAATCTGCATCGGTTTTAAAAATATATATATATAGATAGATAGATAGATAGATTCAAATTTCCATGGGTGAATTATTTTTCCATATAAATTATCTGAAGCAGATGGATTATATTTTTCGCATATCTAAAGTGTCAATGACACCTTATAAAGTATATATATATTGTATAGAATATAATGATCTGAAGTTTCTCTTTTTTTTTTCTTCAAAATATAATTTATAGAACCGGAACCGCGCATTAAAAGAATTTGATTTACAATCCTCGGTTGTTGGTGAATTAAATTTATCTCTTTTTTTCAAAACAACTAGAAAGTCATGTGTTGTAAATATGAAATGACCTTAGGATTAAGATGTTAAAAGACAATTAACCCTCAATAGTCATTGCAAGTACAACTTCATCATAAAATGACTTACATCTTGAGAGAGAGAGAGAGAGAGAGAGAGAGAGAGAGAGAGAGAGAGAGAGAGAGAGAGAGAGAGAGAGGCGTGTGCAGCTGCAGGTAGAGTGAGAATGAAGAATAGCAGGGCAATTCTTCTTTGGCAAAGAAAAAGTATGCATGTGCATGTCGTCCCTGCCCAAGAAGAACTGCCTTGTTATCATTTCCCACACAATTAGTTAAATGAAATAAATTGCATGGCATACCTTATATATTGTGTGTATGTGTGTGTGTGTGAGTGTTATTTGGATATGCTAGTTGAGAGAAGATGGCATATTCTTGGGAATATGCATGCCTGTGGTTACTCAAGGCCTCACCATCCTTTTCTTTTATGAATATATGCCACTTTTGGATTTCATACTTTTGGACAACAGAATATATGATATGAGCAACTCTCCTGTGCGGCAGGTTGCATTTGACATGCGATCAGGTCGGGTTGGTTTGACCCGATCAACCCGAGTTTGACCCATTGCCCCGGTTAATTTTTTTTTTTCAATTTCAAATTTTTTTTAATTTCAGTTTTTTTTTTGGCTCCGTCTTTGGCTCCGATTTTACGGTTCCGCCTTCGCTCCAATTACTAATATAAAGATAATCGGCGGGCAACAATTTGAACTTTTTCGGCATGCTCCGAGGCCTTCGGCTCCCTCGCTCGAATCTTGACCAAAGAAGAAACGGCAAAAAAAAAAACGAAGAGGCAAACAAAAAAAAAAAGTGCAAAAAAAGTAGATTTAAAAAAAAAAAATTAAAATGAAAGCTGAAAAAAAAGGAAACTGGAATATGAGTATTTGTGATATGATATATATGATTCTTCTTCTTTATCTTGGATTACGTTCACATTTTCTCATTTTTAATTTGGTTGTTTTCACCACACAACTTAACCTAGAATTGTGCATATTTATTATACTAAATAAACATTATGATACAGGGAGCATTATAAGAAAATATGCTACTCGGCGATCGACTCGAGAAAAGCTCGTTCGGCAGTTTACTTGATAACTAATTGAGTCGAGTTTGAGCCTAAAGTGGAGCTCGATAATTTTATCCAGCCGAGTTCGAGCATGGTGTTGCTCGACTCAAACATGCTTGGCTCATATTTAATCGAGCATGTTCGTGAGTCTACAATCGAGTATATTCGCAAGCATATCTATCAAGTTTTAATCGAGCATGCTCGCGAGTCTAATAATCGAGTTCTTTACATGTATTAAAAAATTTCTAGATTAACATTTCTAACTCGAGCTTGATTAACATGTTGACAAACTAAATTTAAATATAATCGAGTTATTGATGAGTTCAACTCAAGCTCGAGATCGAATATCTTTTAATCAAGTATTTGACGAGTCGAGATCGAGTCCATTTCGAGCTCGCTAATTTTGGACCGAGTCGAATTCGATCACGATAGCAAAAACTTGACTTGAGCTCAAGTCGAGTCTGAATAGACCAATACTTAGCTCGACTCGTTTACAGCCCTAGATATTCCCCTTTTTTTTGTAGAGAATTAGAAGTCTATTGGTAACGAATGTATGGTCTATTGTGGGGCGGTGACAGATAGACTACTGACGTTCCTCGTTGTCAATAGGAAATAATTGTTGTCTATTCTCTTGTTGTCTATTGAAGAATAGACAATAGGTAACTCTAGACCTTTCTACATCACAAAAATTCTAGTTCACTCCAATAAAAGTATATACCCCTTTCACAAATGTTATGACTGTTCGGTACGGAGATTAAGAATAAAAAGTAAAAAGATAGAAAATTGGTAGGTCTTATTACTTTTTATTCTTTTAATATTCACTCACAAAAGTGAGTTTTTTTCTCCACTCACTTAACTATCAAATATTTTATTAAAATTTGTACCGCTAAAAGTAGTCATACTATTCATGTACGGAGTGATATATGTCATCATATATAAATAGATCGTTACTTTTGACCTTAAAATTTGAAGAAAATGTTGGTAAATCGAATTGTTGCATGCACATAAAGCGACGGGCAAAAGTGGGTCAAATGAAATGTTGTTGGATATATATGCTACCAAGTATATCCATAAACTATTCTCCTTGAAGAATTCCATTTCATTACTAGAATAATAAATGGGGTCAAGGGGTATCAGTGCTGCACCTTTATGAATTATGATCATATTCCTTCAAGAGAATTAGTTAAATATAGTTACTCCTGAAAAGAAAAGTGTAATTATAGTCATTTTTTTAAAAACGATCGAATATGGTCACGCATACACGATCTGCATATACAATCAACATACACGACCATGTATATTGGCCGTGTATGCTGATATGATCGTGTATGCTAGTCGTGTATGCAGGTCGTGCATGTATGCTGATATAGTCGTGTGTGCAGTGTTGTGTATATTACTATGGTCGTGTATGCTAGTCGTGTATGCATAGTTAGCATACACGACTAGTTTAGGTCGTGTATGCTGGTCGTGTATGCTAGTCGTGTGTGCATGGCCATATTTGATCGTTTTTAAAAAAGTGACTATATTACATTTTTCTTTTCAGAAGTAACTATATTTGCACTTCTCCCTTCCTTCGAATCAATATTTAATCCTCTTTTTATTTCTTTATTTTTACTTTTATTTTGCCTTTTCCATTATCAAATTAAATCCTTATGAATTCTTAAACACTTAAATCCTTTAAATTAAAATAATTATTATAATAACCTTCATGGCTTCATAACTGGATGCTATAATTATGAATGTATTCGTCTTTTCTTTTTCTTACATGCCCCTTTTTTGGGAACATTGTAGATTGTAGTGGTGCCTAAATTAGTGAATTATATAGTTAATGGTGGAGCAAATTATTAGCTTTTAGTTTTTAGTTGAGAGGAAATTCTTCTCTTCCTTGGCCTCAGCAGCATACAGCAGTGCGGGAATAATAAATATTTCAAATTTTCGGTGGCAAAACGATGTAGTTTTGAGCTTTGATAGCACTGAAAATTAATTTATTTTTAAATTCTTGCATCAAATTCTCGTTGAGCACCGAAGATTTTATATGGAGATAAATTTACATAATTATATTTCTCGTTAGCTTGGAAGGCTAGGGGTTATAGTCGACGTCGATCGATTCACTGCTTTAAACGTCTCTAATTCAAAACCGAACATGAAACTTTGGTTTAATTCGGCTCCTTTATGGGTTTGCTTGGAAGCGCAAGTGGGGATTTGATTCAAAGTATATAACTGATGATCTTCAAGATTTATCGCAATCCTTCAATAAATTCCAAAAAATCGAGCTAGATCTTGAGATTTTTTAGAAATTCACGTAGTTGAAGATTAAGACATATTGAAGGTAAAATAATTAATTTCAAATCTATGTGGTCGGGAGCGTTTTCGTCTTTCCAAGTCCATACACACGAACGAAGGACATAAATATCTTTTTTTTTTTGAGGTTGACGAAGAATGCATGGTTTCCATGTGTTAAAATATCTCACATTGGTTGGAGATCTAGATACGAACCTATTTATAATGGTGAGGTAATCCCTCCTCTTAATAAGGTTTTTGAATTGGGCCAAATTTATATTGTGCGTGAGGGGCGTTTTAAAATGTCTCACATTAGTTGGAGATGTAGATATGAATCTCTTTATAATGGTTATGTATCTCTCCTCTTAATGAGGTGTTTTAAGGGGAATTGTGACCAATATCCAATTCTTTACACCATGCATGTTGGATTGAGCAAATCTTCTAGATTGTCGTGCATATGCTATACGAATATTAATATCTTGCTATAAGCTAATGAAGTTAAAACATTCCCTCCCTCGTGTTCATGTTCATTGATGTTTTTAATGTTAATTTGTATTCCATCTGTCTCACTCATCTTGGGTTGTTACTGTTCGGCACGTAAACCAAAAAAGATGATAAAAAAATAAAAAATAAGTAAATTGAATAATAATTTGTTTTTATTTTAAGAAATGAGTCAAGATAAATAGAATGTTCCAATATGAAAAACCGCTCATGATGGGCGGGACAAAAGGAGCATCTGTCATTGGACCTAATAAGTTTTTGGGCCTTTTATCCTTTGTTTAGCATTGAGCCTTGTTCGTTCAAGCCCAATAAAAAAGGATATGGAAACTGGAAAGATAAACATCATTTGGTGTGATAATTAACAAATGTTTTCTGTACAAAACAGAAAAAGAAAAAAAGAAAGAAAAAGGAAAGGGTGGTCTAGGAAAATAAAATGATGAGTTGTGTGTTACGTATCAACGGATACATAAAATAAAGATTAATGATATTCGGATATACTGTGGCCAGTCACACACATTAAAAATGGTAATATAGATTTTGGAAAATGGAAATATACCCTAATTGGGAAGCATAAATCCTAGGGGGAAATATGATTATTTCCATTTTCACAGTCAATTTTCCTTTTTTTTACGCGTGTGGTTGGCCACAGTGTGTTCGAATATCATTACTCTAAAATAAATTAATAAACAACAACTCGAATTTCCATAGGTGACTTTTTTTGTGCTTATAAATTGGTGAAGGCATCTTATTTGAAGTAAACATTAATTTACAAACCTAGCTAACACACTTTACATACTCTTAGCTCTTAGGTAAACTTGTGAATTAAATTTATGTCTCTTTTTTCCACAACGACTAGAAAGTCATGTTGTAGTTATAAAATGGCCTAAGATTGTTAAGATGTTAAAAAATAATTCCCTTTATATAACTTAATATTTTAGTCATTGCATGCAGGGGCGAAGCTAGGGGGTGGGCAGGGGGGTTACTGGACCCCCTGGCATTTGGGAAAAAAATAGTGATATATACGTAGTTTATTCTTTAATTTATCCATTATGTCCACCATGTGTTCGATAAAATTTTCAAACTAGTTATCATTTTTGAAACTTTAGATTTTGGATTTTATTCATTCTGGATAGTTTAGTTGAGTAGTGAAAAATTGAGTCTCATGGCTTTCATGCTGCTAAATCTTATTTTTCTTCTATTTCTATTGGTATATTCTAAATATCTAGAATGCTTCCAAAATAGATATCATTGACTCCTCAAATTTTCATTTGTAGAAACCATGAAACCTAAATGTTGCTTGTTCATTCTTGATGGCTTCGATAATTCTAGTTCATACTCAAGTTTTCATATTATTATGGAGAAGAAATTGACTCATAAATTCAAAGTCGACTTTTTCCACAAAGATTTAAAAAAGATGACACATATTGTTGGACTTTCGGAAATTGGGCCCCCCTGAACCGAAATCGTGGCTACGCCACTGAAATTTGCATGCATGTACGAACTTTATTATAAATTACTAATTACTAGCAATATTTAGAGAGAGAGAGAGAGAGAGAGAGAGAGACGTGTGCAGCTGCAGGTATAGTGAGAATGAAGAATAGCAGGGCAATTCTTCTTTGGCAGAAAAAGGTATGCATGTGCATGCATGACATTCCTGCCCAAGAAGAACTGCCTTGTTATCATTTCCCACACAAAAATTTAAATGAAATACATCGCTCTCTTCCAATCCATTACTCATGAAATGAGTTGATGAAGAATATGCATAAATAGAGCTAGCGCATGGCTACCTTATATAGTGTGTGTGTGTGTGTGTTTGAGTTGGATATGCTGAGGAGATGGCATATTCTTGGGAGAATGCCTCACCACCTTTTTTTATGAATATGCCACTTTAGGATTTCATATATACTTTTTGGCAACAGAATATATGATATATCTGATTCTTCTTGTTTATCTTAGAGTGCGTTCATATTTTCTCGTTTTTGGTTGTTTTCATCACATAATAAATTGTACAACAACTTAACCTAGAATTGTGCATTCAGTATGATAAATATAATTGATTCTTCTAAAAAAAATATGATAAATATTAGATAGCTAGTGAGGGATTAGTACAAGAAAATACTAGCTAGCTTATTAGACAACAGGCATTCTTCGTACAATAGGGATTTTCTGTAGTCTATTTCATAATAGACAAAGGAAATAACGGTTGTCTATTGAAGGATATACAATAGGTAACTCTAGACCTATGGGCTATGATCAAAAAAATTCTAACTCACTCCAATAAATTTATATATCAGACTGTCTGAAGGTCCAATGTTCTCTCTCTCTCTCTCTCTCTCTCTCTCTATATATATATATATATATATATATATATAAAAGAAAGATCATATGAGAATGGTTTAATCTAAGGTTGTATTTACTTTGATTGTTCAGTTTATTATAAGAAAAGGAGGGAAAATCATGGAAAATAAAATCTCACCCTTTAAATCCCTCCACCCTTTTCCATCCTTTTCCATACACAAAAATTTCACCCTCTTTTCTTCTCACCCTAAGGAGAAAAATATTTTTTCTCCTTGGGGTGAAGAGAAGGAAGAGAAAAAGGTGAAATTCTTGTTTATGAAAAATTGATGGTAAGAGAGGCGGAATTTAAAACATGAGAGTTTTCTCTCCCCCACTGTTAGTGGTGGTGGTAAATTGGTTGCGGCGATTGCAACAGTGGTTGTAGTAGCGGCCATCATGGTGGGTGGTGGTGATGGTTAATAGAGAGAAGAAAGAGGGAGGAATAAAGAGATTACGAGCTAAGTGTAAAAATAGGACCGCAACTTTCGCTCATTTGAAAATTTAGGATTTTTTTCTGCGAGCTCTGAAAATTAGGACCATAATATTTTTTCCTTGCATATTTAGGATAATATCGGGCTTTTTTGATGATGACTAAAGCCTAATGCTCAACTCTCGCTCATTTGAAAATTTAGGACTTTTTTTCTGCGGGCTCTGAAAATTAGGATTATAATATTTTTTCCTTGCATATTTAGGACAATATCGGGCTTTTTGATGATGACTAAAGCCTGATGCTGATATAGATTACACATTGCACACAAATAAAAAAAAAAGGTGTGATAAAGTAATTTAAATAAAAAATAAAGAAATAAAAATTTAATGAATAGATATGAATTAATTTTTTTATTCTCTTCCCTCTGTTTCTCTCTAACCCACCCGCCTACTCTCTCCCCTTTCTCTCTTTCTTCAGCCCCTCTGAGGCGGCGCCGCCGCCAAGGCCCCATTTGAGAGTCACACGACAATAGATGCAACTTTGCTTTAGAAGGATTTGCCGCATCCTTGAAAAAATGTTTAAGGGCTTGTGGGTTTGCGGGTTTACAAATGTACCCCAAAAAAAATTAGTAGTTATATACATATATATATATACACTTTTTTGAAGGATATATATATTTATACTAAAAATATAAATATTTAATTAATTTACTACTTTAATTATTATGTATTTTTTTGTATGAGGAGATAGTCGTAAAACAAAAAAAATCACGAAGAACACCCTAAAATCGTTTATTTAGTATGTTGTGATGTGTAACTAATAACTACGATATTGTGTCAAGTCATAGTTTTTACTACAATAATATTTTTTCAGATATAATGAAAAATGCACCTGAATCTAAAACAGATCCTATGATAGGTCCAAAAATTTCTTCAGGGGCGAAGCCTCTGAACCCCAACCAATTCTCCATGTTTCTTACTCATTTTGCACCCCAAAATCCAAAATCATGGATACGACACTGCCTCTCGCCCCTATTCATCTCTCTCTTGACCGTGTGAAGCAGCAACTTCGGTTACCTTTTTGGAGGCGCAATTCCAGTGGCAGCGACATGCCCTTGGCTGCGGAGAGAGCAACAACGGTTCTCGCCAGCATCGAGTTTCCAGCTCCAGATCGTGTTGCTGGGATTTGTTTTCAACAATATTGAATTCTGGCTATAGAGGCGTTAGAAACAATCCCGTAGAAAAAGGTTGGGAGGCGGGTAGGTTAGGGAGAAATAAAGAGGAGAGGAAAAATTTAATTTCTTTCTATTTATTAAATTTTTTTCATTATTTTTTATTCAAATTATTTTGTGATTCTCTTTTTTTTTTTTTTTTTTTTTGATGACTTGTGTGCAATGTGGCTTGAGTCATCATCAAAAAACCTGATTTGTCCTAAAAACACAAGGAAAAAAAGTTATAGTCCTAATTTTCAGTATCTGCAGAAAAAAAAATCATTATTCTAATAAATGGGCAAAAATTACGGTCCTATTTTAAGGATTAGCTCAAGAGATTAACGAGGGTGAGAGGTGAGAGAAAAGAATTGATAAATCCATGTGAATTTTGATGTTTAATTTTAACCGCACAACCTTTATAAATGAGTAGTTCAACTTCATTCTTATTTCTCACTTTAAAAATCATTCTCATAGGAATCCCAAACGTGTATGTCCTTAGTTTTGGCCGTACAATTTTACTATTTTAGGAAAATGTTTCGAATTGCTGCATAAGCGACGGGAAAAATAGGGTGAATATGAATATTATTGGATACGCCTTATGCTTCCAAGTAGTCTCCTTCCTTGAGGAATTTCCTTTTACAAGAATAATTAATGGGGTCAAGGGGTATTAGTACTGCTTTTTTATGAGTTATGACCACATGATTCCCTTAAATCAAATGATTCCTCTTTTTCTTTTAATATTTATTTTTTCTATTAGCAAATACTCTTTCCGACCTATTGATAATATTTCTTATTTTTTGGGCACTGTTATTAAAGAATAAACGTAAAAGGATAGAAAATGATAGGTCCTATCATTTTTGAAGAGTTAATTATTTCTTTTTCATACAAATGAGATATTATCAATAACACGGACGGAAAAGTAAAGATGGACATTATAACAGGCCGAAAAGAGTACAACCCTAATGAATTCTTAAACACTCAAATCCTTTTAATGCAAAAATAAATTTATATTATAATTGAGTAATGGTATTCGGACACACTATGTCCAGCCACACGCGCTAAATATGGAAATATTGGTTTTGAAAATAAAAATATACCCTAATTGGGAAGCATAAACCCTAGGGGAGAAATGCGATTTTTACAGTCAACTTTTTTTTTTTTTTTCACGCGTGTGACTGGCTACAGTGTGTCCAAATATCATTACTCATTATAATTACCTTCATGGCTTCATTAACAGTTATGATTCCTCCTCTCTTTTCCTCACATGGCTTTTTTTTTCGGGAACATTGTAACGATGGCGGTTAAATTAGTAACCGAAAATTGTAATCTTATTACTATATCGATTCATTTCTGAAGATAATATTTTTTTTCTCTTTTAGACATTATTCTACTCACTAACTTGGATTTTAAACCTTATTCCAAATGAATATTTACAAATTAAAAAAAAAAAAAAATTGTCTATATATGGACCCACAATTTAACACACAAAAGTTGCGGTATTAGTTCTCCACTCAAAATACCTTTTACCAACAACATTTTTAAAAAACCCATATTACCATTTTATAAAGTAATGATATTTGGACACACTGTGACCAGCCACACGCATAAAAAAAAAGTTGACTGTAAAAATGGAAATAATCACATTTCCCCCTAGGGTTTATGCTTCTCAATTAGGGTACATTTCCATTTTCAAAATCCATATTACCATTTTTAACGTGTGTGGCTGGCCACAGTGTATCCAAATATCATTACTCTATAAAATTATATAAAGATTAAGATGTTAAAAGACAATTAATACTCATTAAAAAGATACAATTAACCGTAATATATACTTAGAAGTCATATTTTCTTTTTTGAATCAATCAAAAATAATGTAAAACATAATTCGTTATTAATTCACATAGAAATTCATAGATATGATAAAATTATGGAGCTATAAATACACAATAAAACTGTGAACCAAATATTTTAAAATTAACTTATAGTGTATTACTACAAACAAAGATCATAAAAACCCACCAAATAATATGATCTAGGCAAGTGTTTGTGTGTTGGTTTAATACTAGAGTGATTAATGTCTAAGGCCAAATGTTTTTCGATCGTTTCCATCGTAGTACAGTCTTTAAAGTTTAATGTTATAGTAAAATAAAAAAAAAATAAAAAAAAAGTTTATGAACAACACACAGTTCGAAACCTAATACTACAACCTATGAAGAAAAAGTTTTCTAGTTTATCAACACACCTTCACTTTCAACACAACGTACATAACCGTAAACATCAGCTACAACATTTCGAAAGACAATATATTGATTCTCATCTGTGAAACCTATTGTGATGGCCTCTTTATAAATTATAGTATGAGAGAGAGAGAGAAAGAGAGCAGACATTGAAAGCCCTAAACCCTAAATTCTCGTTTGAAGCTTCAAGTAGAGTGAGAATGAAGAATAGCAGGGCAATTCTTCTTTGGCAGAGAAAAAGTATGCATGTGAATGCATGGCGTTCCTGCCCAAGAAGAACTGCCTTGTTATCATTTCCCACACAAAAATTTAAATGAAATAATCGCTCTCTTCCAATCCATTACTCATGAAATGACTTGATGAAGAATTAATATGCATAAATAGAGCTAGCGCATGGCTACCTTATATAGTGTGTGTGTGTGTGTGTGAGAGAGAGTTGGATATGCTAGTTGAGAGGAGATGGCATATTCTTTGGAGTATGCCTCTGGTCTTCCATTTACCAAAGGCTGGCCTCACCACCTTTTTTCTTTTAGAATTTCATACTTTTGGGCAAAGGAATATATTATAATGGGTAATGATAATCGGTCACACTGTGGCCGACCACACAAGTTAAAAATGGTAATATAGGTCTTGAAAATAGAAATATACCCTAATTGGGAAGCATAAACCCTAAGGGTGAAATGTGATTATTTCCATTTTTACAGTCAACTTTCCTTTTTTCAAGCGTGTGGCTGGCCACAATGTGGCCGGATATCATTACCCTATATTATATACTATATGATTCTTCTTCTTTATCTCTAAGTACGTTCATATTTTCTCATTTTTGGTTGTTTTCATCACATCAACTTAACGTAGAATTGCACATTTAATATGATAAATAAAAAGTAAAACAAATAACCATAATCGCGCGAGACCACATATAGAAGATATAATCACACTAGCAAAAACTGATGTAATAAGCTAGACTTATATAGTATTGGTAGGATTTGAACTCATCACAAGAATACTATCCTCATTCCAACAACAGGCTATCCCTAAGGAAATGAATATGATTAAATATAGATTATGAATAGTTCATAATACTTTTGTTCTAATACCAATCAATAGTTTGAAACTTAAAGCTTAATTTTTTCAATAAAAGGAATGATGAAACATTGCGCGATTATGTAATATATTTGTGCACCCACGATCAATCCCTGACAACCATGATATGAAGACCTTAGTTGTTTTATATTAAAGTTGCTACTCAATCTTCGGTTGATAAGACTAGACATGATTATTTAGATATGATTTAGTCCCGTGGTATTTTGTTCGGTTTGCAAGATTCAGCCCGGTAATTAATCTTGGCATAGTGCCACATATTATTAGTCTTGCATTCCCCCTATGACAAAAATAATATTGGGCCATCTTGGAGCAATTCAATCTTATCTAATCTATGATCAATTTAATCTGATAAGTGTGCATTCTCTTTAATGAAAAATGATGGGGAACATATAGTTTTACTAGCTACTTATTTTTTATTCTTTTGACATATTTTGTAGAGTGCATAATTTTTCTTGTGCATGATGAAAACTATTCTGGTAACCCTCTCTTCCCTCCTTATCACTTTAATCATGGATAATATTATCATGGCGGAAGGGATGTGATAATATTACCATGTTTAGATTTTTCACACTGAACGAGGATAAAATCTTCTCATTTTTCTTATCATTTCTTTTCCTATGATAAATACTTGACAAACAAAGATGTTGGAATCGAGCATGCAGCTCATTCAAGTTGGTAGATTTATGTAGAAGCTAGTTTGACTGAAGTGCTACTAGTACTAGTTGTGCTAAAACAGAACGGTGTTTTTGTTCGTCAGTCTGAGCTAAAATGATGTGGAATAGGTTGGATTAAATTCGAAAGATCCTTTTCGTATTTATGCAGATATTGCAAAGATCTATTCCTTATCCTTTCCTAACGCGGAGAAGATCTTATCCAGCGGATATTCTTTATTGTTCCACAACATATCTCCAAAGGAAGTTTCCATCTACAAAGAAATTAGGGCAAATCGGTGAAGATAAGATCTAGGGTTCTCAACACCTATATATATCGACACCAACATCATTTAGAGGTTGTCCCTGCCATAGCTATTTTCATTGTTCATACCTATTACACCATTTCGTGAGAGAGGTACTTGTAATCTTAATTAAGAGTGTTTATTTCATATAAAAACACTTAGGAGAGAGGTGAGCGTCAGATTTCGAGTGAAAAGGTTTCACGCTAGATTGGGAAGGGTGCGAGTGAAAAGATTTCATATGGTTGATGAACTATATAAATAAGAGCCTGTAACTACAACTTACAACAGTGGATTGATTCTCTCTTGGGCGTGGCCCCCAAAACGTAGGTTGACGAACCGAACTGGGTTACTATTTCTGTTTGTTATTTACTTAGCTCGTTTGATATATTATGTGCTAATATTTGTGCTAAGTCTTACAGTGACAGAATCAATTTATATGCATAAATTGTCTATTTAGTTCTTTCAAAAGAGAACAACTCTAAGTCTCTCTAAGAGAGATGCGTTTAATGTGCGATGCTTGCGCACGTGTTGATCCTTATACATACACATTTAAGAGACTACGGGCACGCTATAGCTAGGGTTTTTGTTAGTGTATATATAATATTGTAATTCTACCACAAATATATTAGTCTCTGTGTCCCCCATCTTGAGCCTCAAACTATATTGGGACGTTCCATTTATCTTGACTTTTTTTTCTAAAAAAGAAACAATTAACTCTTCAACCTACTCATTTCACCCTTCTCTTTAATCTCTGTGCGAACTGTAAAGGCTCAAAATAGACGAAACTGAGGGAGTATACGTTAAACTGTGCGACGATCAAAAGTTCATCAGACGATACCAAATAATATAAGAGACCTTACTTTTGGCCGTACAAATTTAGGAAAATGTTGGTAGATCGAATTGCTGCATAAACATGAAGCGACAGGCAAAAGTGGGCTAATAGAATTGTTGGATATGCTTGATGCTTCCAAGTATATCCATAAACTATATATTCTCCTTGAGGAATTAATTCCTTTTACAAGAATAATTAATGGGGTGGGTATCACTACTACTTCTATATGACCACATTGTGATCTCAAATCAAATTAATCCTCTTTTTATTATTATTTTTATTTTTATTTTTGCTATTTTTCATCCATTAACATGTGAGATCTTTTCTGTTTTGATATGCTCATCATACAACTTCATTAGAGTTTTTGATCCGTCCAACAATATTTATATATCTGAACCAAGTAAAATGTTATACATTAGGGTGTGTTTACTTGGAGTGAAAATGAGTGAAATTAGATAGTATAATATTATTTTACCAATTTATATCTTGTTTGATTTTATTGTAAAAATTTCGGTAAGGAGGTATAAAATTCCGTGCTGCCCATTTTCCCTTGCCCAAGATATAAATTTATACCTAAAATGGAGGCTTAATACTACACCTCATTTTACATGTGTTTAGACATTTTTTCCTTCATCCATCAATTCTTCCAAAATGAACAAAATATAAAAATTGTGGTCCTCTTTAAGGGTAGAAATAAGTATATTATTGTTCATACCAAACAATATATAAAACTTGTGGTCCATACTATTTAGTATAAATTTATACATCATTATACTTGATCGTCCCGGTAACATGATAACTCGTGTATGGAGGGGGAGGGGGGGGGGGAGGGAATACACTAGTAGTGATTAAGCATTCTTCTTTTCTTAACAAGACTCTCTTTTGAAGGAAAGAATAAGTCGGAAGCCTAGCATGCTCGGGACTAGGCTATTTACGCGACTTTGAGGTGCTAAAGAAATCAAAAGTACAGCTTTCAAAAGAGACCTAGCATGTTTGGCTCTAAGTTAACCACTCAATCTTGAAATATCGAAAGAACTTGAAGATTCGATTATCAAAAGGGGTCTTAGCATGCTTGGCTCTAAGGCTTCAAATCAAACATCAAGGGCCAAGTTTCAACAAATGAATCATTTAATCAAAGACTTTCAAGAGGCCCGTTGGAAGTTCAAAATTGGTATTAAGTTTGTAGAAAGAGATTCATGTTTCGATAGTTGTCAAGCATCAAAGGAGGTTCGGGGTGCATGCATCGGGGATTTAGTTACAGACCCAGCAAAATAATATGATTAAACTCATATCGAATAAATCAATCTTGCAGGGGAAAGTAAATTTCTGAGAGATACGAGTATGGAGACTCGTATCCCCAAGCTTGAGTAACATGAAGACAAAAACGGGGAATCCTCTGAGCTTGTCCTCATCCCGCCCAAAATTACCTGCACGTTAAAGAAAACCAATGCAGGGTGTGAGTACAACACATGCCTAAAACTTACTATATATGCTTTGAGAATTTATAAGTTTAAACTTGCTACTTGAGTTTGATCACCAAGGGTTTTTATTTAAGAATTTACCTTGGGCAAAAGCCAAAATATTCTTACATGAATGACTACAGTCAAAATATAAGTGAGTGAACCAAAAGTGTCTACAACTTTAACTAAGCAGTGAAGAGAAGGAGGCATCTTTTTAATCACCGGGAATCGGCCAGAGGCTCACGATTCCTATTGTGCACAAATCTCACCTGGCGTGAGACCGAATTCGTTCTTCAACTTAGTAGATGGATCATACACAACTTAAGAGAAATAAACAAGTTAAACAGTTATAAAACATGCTTCTTTATAAATTGAGGCCAAGAGGGGTCCTCGGTTTAGAAAAGCCCACCTTAAGCGATGTTTTCCCAAGCTTTCTACTTGCTTTCCATCCTCGCCTTTACTTCACTTCTCCTCCGAATGTTCCTTCAATCGAACATGATTTAGAAACGGAACAACGGAATACGAGAAATGAATCTTATCCTTCCAACTTATCTTATCTTAAAAAAATATTCTTAAGCTTAACGAAAGCATCTTAACAATAAAGGAATTCAAAGGATTCCTACTACTTCTTTACACTTACTACACTTGCTTATCAACTTTCTACTTCTACGCATGCTTTGATAGATCATAATATGCAAAACTTCAACATGCTTGGTCACTTAAGACCACACAACTTGCAAAAATTCATGCTTTATAACAATCAAACGAGTCTTAGTACTACTTCTACATCATGCTTGTTCTAATTTCTCATCAAAACCCGCTACTACTTCTTCACTTCATACTTAACTTCACTTTACTTAACCTCTTATGAAACGATACTTTCAAGACATCATGATAATTAGAAATCCAAAATAAGTTCTAATCATGCTCGTCTAGATTATCAAGCAAAATTCTATCATGATATTATAACATACATGGAGCAATCACACTCACTTCATTTGTGCACATTTTCGGCTATAATAGGGCTTAGAGCTAGGGTTTCTCAATTTCATGCAAACCACTTCCACTCATGCTCAAATATATTATAAAGGAATCAAATATCCTCAATTCATCAATATAAGCTCATAATCAAAAAGCTCTAATTCTACTACATTCACAAATTTTCGGCACTTTCAAAATATTCATGCAGAAAATCCCAAAAATTCCATATAAGCTCCAAATCTACCAAAGAACAAGGTTCCATACTCAATTCATGCATATAAAATCATCATCATCAAGATCTCACTTCCTTCTACTCTTAGAATTTTCGAAATTCATACATAAATGAGCAAGGGTATATCAAAACATGAAATTCATACATAGATAGATACATCTAACTCTCTAAACCTCAAATCTTACTTCAATTTCATCATAAATGGCATGAATCAAAACCCCCTAAATCATACCCCAAAAATCGGTCATCCAGCTGGAAATTTCTAGGGTTTAAAGATTTCATGCAATTAAATCCATGAAAGAGGTTTATTTGGGACTAGAAACATCATACCTGAAGATTAGGAGGATTCAAGAACTTCTCCTTGAATTCTTGCCATGACCGAAAATTCCTAGGAAGAAATAGAGGCAAGATTTCATGAAACTAACACCATAGAATGAAGAAACTAGCAGAATAGAGTGTAAATTCTAACCTTCTCTCAAAGATTCTATGGAAATTCTCTTGGATCAAGAGCTAAGAGTTTTATTCTTGGAAGAAGAAAATATAGAGGTGTGTGTGTGTGGTAGGCGCCGAAAATGAGGAAGAAATGGAGGAGAGATGTCTTGATCATTTAAACTTAGGTTCACATTGAATGGTTAGATCTTGATCTCCAAAATGGATGGCTAAGATTGAAACTTGCAACCAAAGTTTGGTAGGTGGAAAGTGGTGAGGACAAGTGTCCAATGTTGGACTTGATGAAAGGGTGACAAGTGTCACATTCTAGAAGGTTGTGGTCCCCACATTAAATGTTGCCCAACTACACTATGCACTTATACTGAAAATCGGCTAACATACACATTCTTCTTTCAAAATGAACGATTTTGAACTCAAAACTTGCACCAAAGTTCATGAAATCTCGTCAGGAACAACATACTAAAATTTGATGAAAAACGGACAACTTTCAATTTTTCACTAAAAGACGAAAAACTGCGTTTTTGACCCGAAAACCAGAAATTTGACTTTTCATGCAAATTATTGCAACAGTTCACATTTTTATGCACATATAATTCACTTAAGATCATATAAACATATACTTCACATAATCATGCTATTTTGGGAAACTTTCCTTTTATGGAAACTTTCTATTTTAGGAAACTTGAGATATGGGGTGTTACAGTCCATCAACTTTGGAAACTCTTCTTTCGTCTCATTCTTATACACCATGAAGATCACCCATGTGTATCTCGAGTAGTCATCAGTGACCACAAGAGTATATTCGTTTCCACTCTTGCTCTTGGGGGTGACCGGATTGAAGGAATCCATGTGGATCAGTTTCAGAACACGATCCGTGGAGGGCAAAGTTCTTCCCCGAACACAATTTTGGAGAATATGTTCCAACTACTACCCTCATCCAAAAATTTCATATATAGGCGATTAGAACAGTTAAACTTAGAAGCCAAATTCGATAGCCTCGTAGTTATTACTATTCTACTCCCATTTTCATTATCGGGGAAGAATCTCCTAACTCCATCCCACGGCTCGATACTCCACATATCATCCATCACAACGAAATACCTCCTTCCTATTAAATATTTGTACAATTGTTCTCCTAATTCATATTGACTCAAATTCTCCTTGCCCTTATTCTACTAGATCAAGAATGTGTCTAAGAATTTCCCGTGCATTAAACTCTTGAGAAATGGTGGACCATGTACAAACATCAAAATGCTGCTCGACAAGCGGATGTAAACAGATATTTCGAGCAAGAGTAGTCTTACCTATACCACCCATTCCAACGATGGGGATGATTTGGAGGTCGAGTCGTCCTCTAGTGATCTTCTCCAGCATTTGAAACAAGACATCTTCAAAACCAACCATGCTAACTTTCTGAGCAGTGGAAGAAGTAGAACTAAACAAACTAGCATCAACTGTCACGGACCTTTTGATTTGGATTCCCATCTTCTTCTCTTTAATCTCCGCCGCCTCCATCTTGATCATATCCATTTCTTCCATCACTTTCTGCAGATCTTGATGGAACTCAATGGAAGAGCTAATTCTGCCAAGAATTTGATCCGCGATGTAAGACTCAATCACATCTTCAGCCGTGTAAGCTGCATCTGCAATGCGACTTTCTAAGGAAATCTTGGAGGAAAGAAATTATTTGAGCAAGAGCTGCAACTTGTTTTTGGTGGAGGGAAATAGGAGGTTGAGGATGAAGTTGAATTTGATCTATAGTTTGCATAACAGAAACTAGAGCTGCATAGGCCGCCATTTCCCACTTTTCTTCTTCTTTTTATAGGCTTTCAGAACAAAACACCAGAATTTTCACACTCAAACGACAAAGATTCTGCAGAGACTATGTGAATAAGAAGAAGACGATGATGTAATTATCAACAGAATTATATGTATGTGGCCTATTTGTAGCTAGCTGTTTGCCAAAAAGTATCTCCAATAATTGAGGCAAATTGAGGAAAAAGTTTATCTTTTATGTTGGCTTCAAACTAATCTTTAATTGTGGAAACACTTTTAGCAATTAGTCAATTACTAATAATGAATTTTTTTTTAAATAATGAATATTTAAATACAATATTTGGCCTCAATAGTAAAACAAGATCAAATATAAACGATTAAGTAATAGAAGGAAATATTAATGACTAAATGCAGATGGGGGAGCCTGGATCTTGCATCCAAGTAGTATCTAACATAGTGTGCATCCACCTTATATTCTTCTTACACATGTAATATAATTTTTATATGAAATTATTTTTTTGGTCTGGTTACTTTGTACTATTATTTTATTTATCTTTCTTTAACTGTGGAAATACAGTGGTGGGACCCAATCCTTAGTTGGAAAATAAAATATTTGATTTAATATCATTTTAGTTGGACATTCATTAATCAAATAAAATTTAAGATTTAAATATAATTTCTAGCTTTTACATAATAAGTGATGATTTGTATTTTATCGATTCAATAATTTATATATATATATATATATATATATTTATATATATTCTCTTTTTATAACCTAGTAAATTGGCATCCCTTTGCATATTAGTAAATTATTTATTTAAGACATATTAAATCCTTTAAAAAAACACATATTAAATCTATTTAAGTACAATTATCCATATTGGTATATGTTTTTTTATTTCAAATAAATATAGAGTCAATTTTTAATATAGTCATATTAAGCAATGAAATACAAATTTTAGCTCATCCTCTTCAAAAAAAACACAAATTATAATCATTTTTTGAATTTGGGACAAAAATAACTTTAATTAAGGGCACGCGGGTCGGGTCAGGGCGCGAGTCGGGTCAGGTCGGATTCGGGTACAAGGGGTCGGGTACTTATGGTACTAATATGGTCATTAGTGCCAAAGTACCAAATTACTTAGTTTTTTTTGTACTTTCTGCTGGTACTTTTGGCACTAATATGACCATTAGTGCCAAAGTACCAAATTTTCACAATCATTACATTTCGTCACGACAATGTCTACTTTGAATATGACAAGTTATACTACTCCGATTTTGCGGTTCCATCTTTGCTCCGATTACTAGTATAAGGATAATCGTCGGGCAACAATTTGGATTTATTCGGCTCGTTCCGACGCCTTCGGCTCCCCTCCTTCAAATTTTGACCAAAGAATAAGCGGCAAACAAAAACGAAGAGGCAAACAAAAAAAAGGTGAAAAAAATAGAAATTAAAAAAAATCTGAAAAAAAAACAGAAAAAAAAGAAAAAGAAATCTGGAAAATAAAAAAAAATATAAAAAAAGTGAAAATAAAAACTGGAAAAAAAACAGGAAAAAAAAAAAAGAAAAAACCTGGGTGGGTCAGTTGAAATGGAGCGGGTTTGACATTGGATTCGGATTAGTGAGGGTAGTTAAGTCCTAAAATACAAATAATGGCTATAATTTGTGATTTGGAATAAGGTTGACTATATATTGGGTTTTAATCCCCATTGTGACTATTTCACTATATATTCTCATAAAATATAACTGGTGTGATAAAGCATATTTAACACATAATAATTATCAAGAATATATATTCTCAAAACAAAAAATAGCAATAAAATTATATACGGATACCGACAAACAGTAGTTACATTTATATACTCTCTCCGTCCACAAAATGGTTGCCACATTGTGAACAACACGGGTTTTAAGAAAATGATATGTAATAGTGGATAATAGTGGGTATTATTGTGAGTGAAGTAAGGATCTCACAATAAATATGAGTGAAATAGTGAGAAATATAAGGTTAAATATAATGTATTATGTGGGCCCTATTACTATAAATGGAAGGGACAACCATTTCGTAGACGGACTTAAATGATAAAAGTGATAACCATTTCGTGGACAGAGGGAGTGAGTGATAATATAGAACCTATTACGATAATTAGAAAATATAGTTAAAATTTATTTACATGGTTGGAAGACTTTAATGGGCATGCATTTAATAAAATAACTGGAGACAGTCTCTAGTGCAACCGGTCTCATATTGTGAGACCGACGCGTGGCGCGTGCACTGCACGCGCGCGCTTCACTCGGGACGCGTGTTGTGCACGCGCCCTTTTCTTTTTTTTTGAATTTTTTTTTTTTTAGCAGTAATGTTCATATGCACACCGAAGAGTATCCATATGCACCAACTTTTTCTATTTTTTTTTTACAGTTTTTTTTTATTCCGATGGAGCCTTCGGCTCCGATTTTACGGCTCCGCCTTCGCTCCGATTACAAATATAAGGATAATCGTCGGGCAACAATTTGGACTTTTACGGCTCGCTCCGAGGCCTTCGGCTCCCCTCGCTTGAATCTTGATCAAAGAAGAAGCAGCAAACAAAACAACGAAGAGGCAAACAAAAAAAAAAGAGTGCAAAATAAATTTGAAATTTTAAAAAACAAAAATCGAATATTGGTTGTGCATATGAAAATACAACATTGTGCATATGAACATAAAGTGTAGTGCATATGAATATATGGTGATGTGCATATGAACTTATTGGCAGAAAAAAAAAATCGAAAATAAAAAAAAATTAAAAAGTCAACGCGTTGGCCATGTCAACTTGGAGCCGGACCGGGTCAGCCCGATCTCACAGACGGGTTGCATACAAGAATTTGCCAAATTACTGATGATGAACAGTTACTTGAGAGGTGAACAGTGCATCTCAAATAAGAACCATACTTTTAATTTTATTTATTTTTAAAGAATTACTGTTTAAATCTAGATGGACGGCGATTAAGCAAAGTGGTTGTACGCTATGTGGATTCTAACATCCTATCTGCCGCAGATAGGAAATGCTTCGAGCAGCATAATTTTTTTTCCTTCCAGTAGTATGTACAAACATAAATCTGACTAAATAATTTTCTAAAATTATGTGCAAGTACATACATACTCCCACCACCCCAACCCCCCCGCCCCCCCTCCCCCCCACCCACCACCCACACACACACACAAAAGGCCGAATTTTTCTGGAATAAGGTAAAAGTATGCCCTTAATTTTACAGTGTAACACAAAAATACTTTTCGACATACATCAATAAAAGTTTTGGTTGTACTTATTTTTTTTATTATATATTTTCTTTTAAAAGCACTACCTTAGGCAATTATTGGTATGCATGAATGAAATTAAATATGAATGGAATAAGTTTAGCAATGGCCAAAGATAAAAATGAAATGGAATGACAAAACCCCTGGAGGTTGGAAGGAATGGCTATTCCTTCACTTTAGGAATAGCAATCATAGGAATGCGAGTGAACGTAGGAATGATCCATTCCTATCTCGTTCCATCATGCCAATCATATCCTTAGTTGTGGTGCATTGACACCCCGATGCACACAACCAATCTGATATATTTCCATAAGACGATGATTCAACATAGCAATACAAATTGGGGTTTTTGCAAGAGCCTCGAATAACCAACTGACGACGCTACAAAGTCAAGAAAACGCAGTAGTAGCATGCATTCATAACCAGTGCAATTGGATTGGATTTATCTCTTGAATGAAGAATCATTAGATGACAGGTAAAATGGCTACGAAACTAGAACTACGCGTACAAGATGAGTCTAATTAGAGAAGGATCATAGGTACCTACATGACTTACTTGATTATGTACAATTTCTTCTTCCAACAAGTTTACTTTCTGCATAATGTGAGGCTTTTAGTAACCTAAACTGTCAAAATAAGCTCACTAGCTCTGTACAAGACTGAATACACCTGATGGCTGTTTTGCTTCATCCTCAATGCTCAATTTTTCTGCGCGTCTGGCTTGTTTCCTCTTTTAGCGTCCTTCTTAGGCATTTTTGCGCCGTCCATATGGGAAATCTGTTCAGATTGTTGGATAGATCAAAACACAAACAAATCAGCAAGGCTCCCAGTAACATTTATTGAGATCACCATTCATGTGCACGTTCTTTTCCCAAAATGCTCACGTGCTGTTAATTTTAAGATGCACCGATACTCTAAAACACACACACACGTGGAGAGAGGGAGGACCATACAATTTGTGATTTCCATTCCATCTTGGCATTTCCATCTGATGCGCCCCCGGGCGGAGAGTGCCTGCCCACATGCCGAAATATGTGGAGGAGAACAGCAGCATCAAGAGCAGCGTATTCTAGCTGCAATGACAATCCATAAATGAAATGGGGGTACATGGACTATTGAAGAACATTATTAAAATTTTACCAAATATATTGAGATGGTAAGCGGCAGTCAAATTCATATAATCATAAACACAGAAGCACCTACCTGATAATGACTTAAAGGTCGTTGCTCCCAATTGCTATTTCGTCTTGTCTTATTCAAACCACTGCCCAAAATTTTCTGTTTCAAGCCAACACCATGATAGCACAACAAAATTATGCCCCGGAACTAAGACGGCAGATCAAAATATTTAATAAACATGTCATTAGCTAGTAATGTTTACCTCGGTCAGACCAGAAAGACCACCCCTCGGTTCTCTGAAAACATTCTGGATATCAAGGAGCATATCAAAGTGTTTGAAACAATTCAAATCTCGATATGAAAGTGCAAGCTGCTTAACATCGCATTGGAAATTGTACCCTGCAGTTTATAAATGCAGTCAGTATCTTAATTTATCATATCCACATTAGTCAACCAAAAAAGACCATTAAAGAGCAATACAAAAAAATATTTGTTGTGTTCTATGCAAAAAGGATAAGGAGAAAAAAGAATAAAACACACAAATTAAAAAAACACTTAAACATAGAGGCATACTAATATCACTGAAATAACACAATTGGAATCAGCACATACGCCAAAAAATGTATATATTCTAATAAATTATGTGTTCTGTATTTACCCTAGATCTCAGATTCCGCCAGATCTACCTTCTCTTTTATTTTGTTATCGATTTTAGTTGCACAGAAAATTAGTGACATCTCTCCAATATTTATACCTTAGAGATATACTATGAAGTACTCATTCAGCAAACTTATAACTGTGGAAATTCAGCCAACTTATCAATTTACATATTTACTCCAATAATTTCTATAAGTTGGATGGTGAAAATTATTAATGTTTAGCCTTCATTCAATGGCGTTACTTCGATTTGCATTTCAATGCTCAACACCCGGATGAAAGCATATAAAGGTCATTTACCAAGTTTTAAAATGCTCGAAGAGTGCAGTAAGCAGCCAAGGCATTCATCTAGAACACTTGGAACATCCTCGTACAGCTTGATAAGATCAAGTATATAAACTTTCTTCTCAGATGCAATTTGCATGATGGAGACCTGCGATATTTGGACATGAATAAGCAGATACACCAAAACTGCCAGACGAAAGGTACTCAGACATGCTTGCATCCCCTCCAAAATACATGAACCAAATTATTTCCTATTAAATAAGAAATGAATGTTGCTTACATAGACACACGCATTGCAAAAAAATAAAAGAGACAGAAGCACTGCCTTCCTGGATCATGGAGGGGTCTCGATAGCACAAAAATAACAGAATCATTTGTATTGAATATTTCATCATTAACTGACAGCATTCACCAATTAAAAGTTATATCAATAACAAAAATGGAAAGAGTGATAAAAAAAAAAGTATGTAGAGACCCCAGAAATATAAAAATGCTGCCGTAAACTCATGCTCGATTCACACAAGCATCTACAACTTTACAACGACGAAATACTGCAGCCAAAATATACAAATAACCCAAAGGTTAAGAATCATTAGCTAGTCGCTACCTCATGTAGAAGACATTTTTTAATTTCCAGTTCTACAAGAGAGAAATATCCTTTGCAGTCTTTTAGAAAAACAAAAGGTTGAAATATATTGGAAAAAATTAACTTTCATCACATGATGCTAATGGAAAAAAAATGAGTTTACCTTATTGGGGCTGCTGCCCTTTTCATAATTGGGTTTCCATTCACAGTCAAGACCAACAACTTTGCATTTCTCTAAGTAGCTTATTGCATCGTGCAGACTATTGACTTCATCAACCCAAAAGACATCCTCAACGCACAATTCATGAAGATTTAAATAGTGACGGCGCATAAGATTTGATTCGAGCTCTGTAAAAATCATAATTCATAATTGGACAACAAAAGATAAATGACTAGCATACCAACACGAGTAATTTATTTATTTTTATTCAGAAAGGCATAATCAGATTAAGCCATCAATGAAGAGTCCTATCAGTCAATAAACAAGACAGAAACTTTTGATTATATCAAAAAGAATAAAGTGATGATTGTTTTCATTGCCAAAGAAACCAAGTCTACCCTTCCCTCAAATATATGGTCTTCCTCATTTACATAAATGAGACACAATCAACATCACTATAATAGAACAATCTTCACACAAAATACAAAAAAATAATATTCAGAAAGGCTGATATAGCTCCAAAAAGAAACTTTGAAGACAGGACAATACAGCTTAAAAGCTCCCCCATGATTCATGAACAGATCAAATATTAAATTCATTTCCATAATCCAGTAACTACTAGATCCCACCGTTAGCTTAGAGCAAACAGTAGAACGTGAGCATACTTGTGATGGCTTATTCCAAGAAAATTCTCAAGTTCTGCGGGATACACTTATTGTTTTGGTTTTCGATCTAAATTCACACAACACGAGGTGCTTCAATGTACCTTCCATTGTCCATTACAAGAATAATTACAGGAATGTACCCATAATTATAGGAATTCCATACATCATTTATTTTGTATACATATCAATAAAATGTCAGGAATTAGAAGTCCACATCAACAAATTTGTAAACCTCAGCTTGAGGACTATGTTTAGATTCTCCCTCTATAGTCTATGACAAGAAAACTTTCACACACATACTCTTAGAATTGGATAATGGTTTGCAGTAGAAGAATCATAGTAAAGTCATTCATTAGATCAAGCTTCTGCATGATGATTCAATGGTTTTTTTTAATAAAAACAAGTAAATTTGTTAATGTAGAAGAATACGACAGCAAAGGGAACAGAAAAATCTCAAATAAAATGTAGCAAGCTAACTAAATAACACTGCTCAGATGCAGGCTTTGAATTTTTTCTGGCTAGCCCAGCCCACCAGGCAACCTAAATTTAACCTTCAACGAAACATGAGATTTTCAAAAGAAACTGCTATTCATTTGTTACCAAATAGACCAATACTATGTGTTGGGACAACATAAGGATTATCGTAGTTCTACTGATGAAAATAAAATTGGTCTTGGAAGTGTGCTTATACTAATATACTTGATAAGAAGCTAGCAAAAAAGCAGGAACCAAACACGCAGAAACGCAACAGCAACATTCAAGTAGGTGCAACACAAATTAACAGATTCTAGCATACCACTGGAATTAGAGAAACCTTGGATGGAATAGCGTTTACAAAGCTCTTCAACCTTTTCAAAATAGCCAGCTTCCATTGCTAAGTAGACCTAAAATACACAACTAAAATAAATCAGTTTTTCATTAAATTTGCTCTTTTTATTTTATACTCCTACTTTTAGAAAAAAAGTGAATCTAAACTTTAAATTCCTTGATAGGAAACAATGTAGACAACTTTATCGTACCCAGAACAATGTAGTCTTTTTTAATTCTACCTTTGTTGATCCACTAGAATATGTACATATGTGAACTCGTAACATGTACTCTTAGTTGTCATAACAAAAGAAGTCACATACCAGATATTCAAGAAGTTTTATGTCCCCATTCGCTCTTTTCTCTGCTATATCCCAGACACCTTTTTCTGCTAGCTTTTTCAGCGAGCTGCAATCATGCAAAAATTGGAACCCAATAATTTAAAAAGAGGATTGGTACATAAACATTATAGGACACAGATCAATAAACAAAATTTCTTGCCTTTCTTTACTCTGATGATGTAGTTCGGGGAATTCCTGACGCAAATTATTTTTCTTAATAATGTCATATGCAGGTTGTAATAATCTCTTGTCAACATATTCCTCGACGAGCGAACAAAGCATTGGCTTCCCCAAATAAGTTGCCCACTTCTCTGCTGCTTTCATTTGTTGACACTCCAGCATTTTCAATAAATAAGACTCTCCAGAATCATTGATTGCGAAATGTATTAAGAGATCTATGGCAGCCATATAAGATTGCGTACTCATCAGTTTGGAAACATATTGTTCGACCACTTCTTTTGCTGACTCAGGTTTGGGATTGCTCTTCATTAATACATCACACATCACTTGATCAATATCTGTTAAATTGACTTTGAAAACTTGAACAATCTTAATTAGGACCCCGTTTTCATGTTCCACAGTACCATCAACAATATCCAAAAATAACTTGGCAGCACACTCTTTTGCTTTCCCAACATCTTCATCATTGCTTCCTCTTTTTAGAAAACGACAGAGAGATGATATTACCAAATGGCTGAAGCCGTCACGGTATGATTCAAATATGGGCAAAATGTATAGGCAGCGAGCAATCAAAGTAACTGGTCCAACTTGGCAATTGTTGAGCAAAACTAAACTTAGTTGTTGCTGTAATGCACGGAACTTCACAGTTGCTTTGCAAGTTCCTGTCAAAATTAGTTGATGTTTCATATTTAGAAACTAACCTCATTAAATACATACTGGACGTGTAAGGTAAAGGTGAATCACTGTCCAAGGCTTCCAAGCTTCAATTAGTGAATAATCTTTGAGCCATTCAAATGCATGATTCTGAAGCACATGCAAGATCACTATATGTGATAGTAACAAAACAACAGTAGTGTGAAGATAGCAAGAATGTAAATGGTACCACCACTTTATCTATTTGAGACATATTAACTAAGAAGATACTGGTAGTTCAGGAAGACAGAAAAACTAGTAAATCTAATTCTCAAGTCAGTTACTTTTTTTCAGACCATCTACATCCTTTTTCCAGAACATCCATAAGTATTCTCTGTACTCGACAAGTGAACGACGAAATCAAAATATTTGTAACCAATTGGACCTCAGAAACCAAATCTAATCTATCCAACTCCCATGATACAGGCTGCTCGTATCGCAACTTTTAGAAACTTAATAAAATTCTAAAAGTAAAAATAGTTCATAAAAGCTAAGTTTTCAAGTTGCATTTGATGGACATTTTCCAACTCAAATGAGATATGGCCAACAAATCAAATGCCAATTAATCACCAAAAAGAAGTGGGGAAACCCAAAAAAAAAAAAAAAAAAAAAAAAAAAAAAAAAAAACATGAAATACTAAAGATCATAGAACCAATTTGAGGCGGCAGAAATGAACTCTGACACAGATAAGATAATCAGCCAAGTAAGTGACGCTACAAGGCTAAATCCGAAGTTTGATTTTCAAACAAAACTATAAGACTGGATTCTTGACATAGTTCAAATGGATCACACAATGAAGCAATCTGTCCAAAAGCAAAACAGCAGAATCCCCTACACAAGGAAGCATGCAAATAGAGTTCTGATAAAATAGGATTTCAGACGTACCATAAGAATAACATTCTTTCAGGAGATACAAGAAGACCAGTGGAGAAACATGAGAGAGATCATAAAAAGCATGCTTCGATATTGAGGTTTGCCTATGTATTGGATTTTTGTCCATTCCCATGGTTAAAGAATGAAAAGCCTGCATGAAAGAAAACAGGCATGTTAAATGGTTAACAAATAATAGTGCATATATGTGCTTACTAATGAATAGGCAACAGAAGGATAAAAAGCTACTATACTATAATCATTAAGACTAGACTCACAACTTAAGTGATGGTGAACTTCATGTTAAGATTGTTGAATTGAAAAAAAAAAAAAAAAAAAAAAAAAAAAAAAAAAAAATACTCTGGTTGAATGCAAAGCAGATACAAGAAATAAGATGCAAGGTCCACCACTTCCCAACCTGATCCGACATAAAACTCTTTGCACGAGCAATGATTTATTTAATTTTGTGTGCAACTTTCCATTCACTGCACCTCATAGATTACACCTAAGGAATCGGTATGCCCAACAGAATGCCTAGTTTAGAATTAAAAGAAACCCGACACTGAATTTGGAATTAAGACAAAAGATCAGTAATAATACAGGGTGTCATTTGGTTTGTAGGATAGGATAGATAACATTGATAGGATTTTACGAGTGATTAATAATCCACCCAAATTTAAAATAATATCACTCAATTGGTGGATACGAGCATGGACAAGTTTTCCATCACGGCCTAATTATTCAAACCAAACATGTAATTAGGTTGAATTATTTTATCAATCAAATCTTATCATGTCTAATCAAACAAACCAAACGGAAAAGGAACTCTAGTCTGCTCCACACGGAAATTCAGCCAGCTAAGTTCAACTCCAAAATGCAATAGATAATATTTATTGGCTAAGCGATGAACTAACGACAACAATGGAGCTCAATGCAAGTATTGTTAGCCAAAAACTTAAAGCAAGCAGCAGGCATTCACCAACAGTCATGCAGAATATGGAGAATTTCTACCGATCATATCACTAAATTATTTTTGGCTCATATGCATAGAATTCGTAGTAATGGTTTTCAGCATTCAAACATCCAATAACGTCAACCAAATTCCTCCACAAATCAATCAATACTCCGGCGAATGAAGCAGAAGGAGAAAGGAGAAAACGCACGAACCAACCGCGCTGGTGCCAAGCTCACCGTAACGACGACCGCCGTTGAGTCGCACCGCTTCGGTTGCGGTGGAAATTTTAGGTGGAAATATTAATTTAGGCGTGTAGTTTTAGATATTACTAGTTTTGGGCTGATAATAAGACTTCAAAAAGGTGAAAGTTTGGGCCGACAAAATAAGCAGAATAGAGTGAGTTTCAGCAAATTTAATATCCGAATGGGAAAAATGTGAAATAACCACTTTATTGTAAAGTATAAATAAAGTCTTTCGTCCTTTTAGGGATGGCCTATTGATAAAAAGTGAGCGTCTGAGACTAAAAGGTCTCAGGTTCGAATCTCATAAAATGCTTTTATAGGTCGAGTCTGTCACATTTATACTTAAAAAATATAGTTTACCTGCTTCATGTGGTTTGCAGGCTACTGCACAGAGGACATAAAAAAATAATAAATAAATAAAGTCTTTCATGTGCTTTATTTAGTGCAAACACACTGTTAATATTATTTTTTTTAGTATAAACATACATATTTAATGTTAATTAATATTGATATTTATGCCCTTCTAACCATAATCAAATTAATATTAAATGTTTTGGTAAATCAAATATTGTGAGATTAATAAAATATTTATTTTGATAATGATATACGGACACATTATGGCCGACCACACAAGTTGAAAATAGTAATATAGGATTTGAAAATGGAAATAAACCGTAATTGGGAAGCATAAAGCCTAATGGGGAAATGTGATTATTTCCATTTTTACAGTCAACTTTCCTTTTTTTACGCATGTGGCTGGTCACAATATGTCCGAATATCATTACCCTATTTATTTATAGTTACATTGCTTTTAATTAATTTATGATATGATTTTGTTCCATTTTTATAACATCAATTCAATTGAAAATTATTTTTAATTGAAACTAAGCCAACGTTTATACACATACATTTATATACATAAAATTTAATTATGTAATTTATTTATAAATTACAACAGTTTAATGATAATAAATCAATAATGTGGTATTGTTCATTCCTTTTTTATATGTTTTTATTGTAATGCTATTTTTTAGTTAAAAAAATGATATTAAAATATATTGACAAAAAATGGTAAACAATTTGATTTAAGAGTTTAATTAATATTGATATTCAATATCTTTTTATATCGTATTTTCAGAGCTAGAGCCAATTGCAAGTCATATAGTATGTTATAATTTTACGCATTAAAATTGAAATAATTGTTATTTTGTTAATTTATAATTTTATATAGGTAAATTAGTGGTAAACAATTTTAAATAAATATAATATTAGTCTCACCGTATTCAATTTACCCAAATATCTAAACATGAATTTGATTATGGTTAGCAGGGGCATGAATAGCAACATTAACTAACATCAATGGTGTATTTGTACCCAAAAAACAACATTAAATGTGTGTTTGTACCTAACAAAACATGAATGGGATTGAAGGAATCATGCGATAAAAATAATCAATCATATCCTATTTAATAAACGATAAACGCCACCAGTTTCCATATCCGAATTATAGTACTTGCTACGTCTTATTCAACATATTCTGTTTATTTCATACTTATGCCTAAATTGTGATGCAAATTAAACCATTATTTGAGCGTTACTAGTCAAGTAAGATTAAACTTCCAGGAATATCTAAGCAAGACTATTCCAAATTTCCCAGAAAATTCCCTTTAAAAAGGTTTGATGGTTGATCATAAGTTGGGGACTGACTTAGTAATTTCACTCCTATATCTTTTAATTCTTTTTCAAGTCTGTTTGCATTTTTTTAATTGGGTAACACTAATTTGTTAGTTACGAAATAATAAAATTTCAATATTCTTTTCATATTCTGATATAATAAAATTTTAATAGTAATGCCCCACACTGTAACACATCATACTAAGGGAGTGACTAAATATAAGTGATTAAATTCATAAAAGATAGCATTTGAACATTTTTAGCTGCTCAGTGTTAGTAATTGTTTCTAATTGACCTCTTAATAAATTCATCCCAACTAGTACTATTTAATTTCCATGCCTTGATTTTTGTGGGCGGACTTGTTTACGGTGCACCATAATTTTTCTTTATTTTAACAAATTAATTAATATTTATTTTAACAAATTAATTAATATTTATTTAATTTGAATTTGAACTTAACCATAGTTGAGTCTTAATAAATCCTAATTGTGGACTAAGAAATTTCAATTGAGATTAATATATCTTACTATTTTTTATTATTCCCTAATTACCCATAATTGTCTGTAACCCCTTTAATTGCCCTCTAATCTCCCTAATTACCTCCTCATCACAATCAACCTTAAGATGAGATTGGTTGTATCCAACTTTTTACCTTTATTTTGTAGTCAAATATCACATGATTCTACCAATAATATGATTTAAATACAAAAAGAAAAAAAAAAGAAAAATATGAATTGCTATAATTGTATGATTTTAAATTGTACGGAAAGATTGGATTGGTTTCAGTTAGTAGAAATCGCAATATTAGCTTTATAAATTAATTAGAAAGAAAGAAAAATTATACTTGTAGCCGGACCAAATGATGACTTCTAAATGCTAAAAAAAATGATGACTTCAAAAATTGATTTAAACTTCAAAATATCTGTACAAAAACCTTATTTTTGAACCAACTTTTAAATATATGGCAACTAGTATTTCCGGAAATGAAAATATGACTAAATTCGACAGAGTCGTGTGTGGTTACCAAGTTTTTTTTTTTTTTTTTTTTTGAGGAATTTAGTCAATTTTCACCTGTATTTGAATTGAGTGGAGTGAGATTTTTATTTTGGAAAATATCTCTTGTGTTATTTTTGAAAGGTTCATTCAGAAATCAAATTTTTTATAAGTATTTTAAAGGTCATGTTATTTTGGAAAGTCGCCCAAAAATTGAGGGCATAAACTATGTGTATCTCTTTTTTAAGTTGTCCGAATTAAGAAAAATCATAAAGCTTAATTTGTTGTTGCATTTTTTTACCAATATTTTTGCACCTAACAGAATCCTTAGTTAGATATGCACAGTCCAAGGACTTTGAATTGAAATTCTTAAATACCAACTTGACTCCTAATTTCTTTTGAGTTTTAACTACTACGTTGGGCCGTTGTCTAGCCTATTATTTCATTATGTTATACACATACAAACATCTATATCGACTCGAATAATTTGAATTTTATATTTGAAGATTAATTGGCAAATGGTCCTAGTCCTACTCTCTCTATCTCTCTCTCTCGAAGATATATTATTATTAGCAAATGGTCCTAGTGCTACTCTCTCTCTCTCTCTCTCTCATCCATTAAACAAAAGATTTTTGTTAGATTTTAAGCTATCGAGCTATATTAATAAAGACTGTTGGTAACATGTGTTACTAACATGTCTGACAGTTATCAGTCAGTTATAAATCGAATTATTTATTTAATTGTATATTATTTTCTTTTCCTTTATACACGAATTTTGTGTAGATAAAAGAATAGTTGGACGGTTATTGGAAAGAAAGAGTGGGATTCGAGCAAAGTAAAATGAGGATTCATCCCTAGACATGATAGAAGCAATGGATCCTAGATCCGGTGCTCCAGATCCATTTTTTAGGATTTAGACATCAAAATTTGGACCCGACGGATCTGGACCGGATCTGGACGAAGTGTCCAAAAAATGGATCTGGATTGGGAATTAAATTTTTAGACCCAGATCAGGTCCATATCCGTTTTTAGACCCGGTATATATTATAAGTTTAAATATAATTTTTTATTTATACATAATATATAAATTATATATTATACATATTTTAACAAGTGATTATTGTAGTGTTGTTTATGGTTTAATGACTTAGTTTTGAACTTTAATGATTGTAGAACTTGAAGTATATATATATATATATATATTATTTATGCGTGTTATTCTCGATTGTATGATAAACGTAATAATACTATGGATCTGGATCTGGACCCGGGATCCGCGGATCTTATAGATCTGGATCTGGAATTTATTTTTTTGGATCTAATGGATCAGGACGAACGATCCAAAAATTGGATCTGGATCTGGACTAAGCAAGATCCGGTCAATTGCCATCTCTTATTGGGATGTAACCTCCAAGTAACCTCCTCCATCCACCTCTATGTTAACCGACTGAAATGAAGTGAATGGCAGTAGTTATTGACGTCCAAATGATGAGAGGGTGGAAATAAACTGCTCAGCATAAGGAGGGCTATAAATACTGCAAGGAATTCACTTTACAAAGTTGCACATTTCATTTGAAAAATACTCTGTAAATTTCAGTTTCAGCATTCGTCATTCTGCCTACTCTTGTGTTAGTAACATCGCCAACCGGCACGGTCACTGTAGCAGATTTTGTAATTTGCTAAGTGTGAAAGTTTGGTTTGTGGAGGAGCAAATCACGAAAGTAGGTAGTCTTATTTAGATTAGTCTTCTTTTAGATTAATCTTTCTTTCAATGTTCTTATACTTAGGCAAATTCATAGGTTGTAAAGTTTTGAACGTGTTGTGTTAGTAGATTAGTCCAGGTTTAGATTTAATCTTCTAAATCATTCGATACTTGAAGTCTTGTTGGCTGAGAAGTTCCAATGTTATTTTATCATTTATGTATTGTAATCGTTGGTTTTAATATAGTGAATTCGCAGGTCTAAACAACCTACACAAAGTTATATGTTTGTGTTCTTTAATTTAATTTCCGCTGCATGTTAAATTTAATGTTGTTAACATGCGATTTAACGTTCTCTGTTTTGAACACAAATTGTTGTTTTTGTTGTAATCTCGAGCACTCATTTCTAACAATATGTAGTTGTAAATTTATGTCAACTAAACACGATGTAGCGTCCATGTAAGTTAATGTGCTCATGCTGTCATACATATAAAAGTTGTTTTAGTCTCATAAGCAAGCATGAACATGGAGTATAATTTGCTATAAGATGAGTATATGCATTGAATAAAACATTTTCCTTTTTGCCGATCAAATAAGGAGGCTTTAATTTTATTTTTATCCCTTTGTTGCCAATCAAATAGAGAGAGACAACTAGTGTGTAGCCTATCGAAAATTAAAGAGATTTCATATTATTTAATAAAATCATTAGATGCAATATACTTGTTATTTCTACAGACTTTTCTTTTTTCAAGGTGAAAATTTTTAGTATCTATTCAAATTCAAGAAAAGCGTCAGTTTCTTTTATTATTTGACCGAAACACCGAGTTTAGCGTTCAATCACCCTCAATCGTCTACCACAACAGAGGTCAACGAGGAATCAAGATGATTAGGTTAGAGATAACCCACCCGAACCTGTTTAGAAATTATCATGTTTTTCAAATCCGATTAGCCCTGTTTGTGTTTTTACTTTATCATCCGGCGAGCGGCCATGAGACAAATAATTAATTTAAATCAAATGAAAAGGGTCAACGAGGAATCAAGATGATTAGGTTAGAAATAACCCACCTGAACCTGTTTAGAAATTATCATGTTTTTCAAATCCGATTAGCCCTGTTTGTATTTTTACTTTATCATCTGGCGAGCGGCCACGAGACAGATAATTAATTTAAATCAAATGAAATAAACATCATATATAGAGAAAAAATTATTAATTTGGTGGTGATATCCGTTGAAGTCTCATCCACTCTATTTCCGGAATTGTCTCGTCCCTTCTACTAAATGGAATCATATTTATTGACCTAAATTGTTATGTCTATATAAAAAATTCAGAATCATGTAATTAGAATTGGAGAGTAAAGTATAAGAATAATGTCGTCCTTTTACATTAGTTGATTATTTGTCTCAATAAATATTCGAACATTAACATTTATTTTAAAATGTTTTATAAGGATAATTAATATGTGAAGGCATTAAATGAATTGTATACTTCATGGATTTTTAAGTGTGTAATTCGAGTAGAAAAACAATTAAAAGTGATAGAGGTACATCACAAAGTAAATTCATGGGGTGGGTTTTTATACAATTCATTGGTATGAATTAATGGTGATTTTGTTTCAATAATGAACTAATTTCTTTCGTTAAAATACTTAGAATTGCAAAAAACAAAATTATCTATGTTTTCTTATATTTAGCAAATCTAATAATTTATCAAAAAACAAATTAATAATGACTGCCTAGTAATTAGCCCTTAAAATATTCAACTAAAGATGAAATTTTTATCAGGCCAACTAAGTAATTGAAAAAATGAAATTAAGGCAAATTGAAAGAAAAAAATGGGGAAAAGATATATATGTGTGATTGAGAGCTATCGGCGCATGTTAACGTTTGCTGGCTAACGTGTGCAAGCCATTGTACGAATGGGGATAAATCAAGGTAGACCGAGGAAGATAATACTCCAGAGCTCAGGGAATGAGCAGATAGCACTGGGATCTACATCGCAACATAGTTTACTGGAGATATAATAGCTCAAGATATGTCTAGTTCTTCAAAAAGGGAAGGAGAAAATGGATGTAAGAGTGAGAATTTATGAACCAACGATATTTTCAAAGAATCCAGTCCAAATCACTCCGTCTTGTTTGTTGAAACATGATGTTGATCTGGAAGCTGAGAAATGGAAGCATGCTATTATATTATATGTTATTGGAGAATCTCCGTCTATTTCCTATCTTAGCATGTTTTTGATGAAGCAGTGCAACATTAAGAATAAACCTGAAATATTTTATCATATGGAGGGATACTTTGTGGTAAGATTAATGAGCATGGAAGAGAGAAATCAGGTATTGTTCACAGGGCCACACACTATAGCTTCTAAGCCTGTTATTGTTAAAGCTTGGGAGTCGGAATTATGCTTTGAAAAGGAAATTCTAAAGGTAATATCCTTGTGGATCCAGCTCCCTAACCTTCTTTTAAATTGTTGGGGTGCAAGTTCATTGAGTACAATTGGAAGTGCACTCGGAAATCCTCTCTACGCGAATGAATGCACCACTACACGGAATAGGATATCTATAGACTTCTTGTGGACATCGATGTGACACAACCCTTTTAGATTCTTAAATGTTTTAACCTCACACCAAGATTTTCCTCAGATTATGTCTTCATGTTGGGATGTTCAATGCCATTCAAACAAACTTATGAATATATGGCAAAAGTTGAAGAAATAAAAGCATCCTTTAAAACAGTTGAATAACTGTCATTATAGGAAAATCCTTGAAAAGTTGGAAGGAATGAGGCAAAATCTAAAAGAGACACAAATGAAGATGGCTCGGGATAGAGTGAATGCAGAGCTCATATCTGAAAAAAAAAAAAACAAATTCTCAGAGATATTGAGAAATGGAGGACATAGAGATTATTATGAATTTTCTATTTTCTTCTTCTATTTTTCGTTGAAAATTTAAATACTATAAAATCCAATTACTATAAAATAGTAATGTTAACTAAATTGTTAAATGGAAATGTAAACTTAACAAAAATAAAAGCAATATGGATTAATTAAAATTATTAATTGAAAAAAAATATTTATAAAACATACTCCATTATAGAATTAATTATAACTATAAAGAAGCATAAATTAACGATTATCGACCAAAAACTAAAATTATGAATTATACAAAACATTAATAAAAAACATTAGGAAAAAATAAATTAAAAAGTAAATAAGACATCAAGAAATGTCATAAGCTGGAAAATATAAATCACAAATATGTAAATATTATATAAGCATAGAAAGAAAAAGAATCAAAACAAAATCAACAGCAAAAAAGAAGAAATGGAAATTTCATACAAAACGCGGCGTTTGAGGGGCACAACATGTGCTGTGTTTTCAACCCACAACAGAGGATTCAAGTCTACCAAATTTTACATTTATCCTACTCACAATAATTTTATCCCATTACTCCTCAATTTTTTTTTTTACTCCACTCAAGACATTTTTATTAGTTTTTCTTAAAACTCGTGTCACACATACAATCAAACACATTTCCGTGTACGGAAGGAGTAGTAATTTCAAATCATTTGCTAGTCATCTTCCGACAGTCAAAACTTTAGTAACCGAAATTTGAATTCTTAGACAAAATTGATAATATGTTAAGCCTAATTCGTGAATACGCGTGATCCAATGAAATTATAAAAAAAACTCCCAATTTTGGCATCAAAGTATAATCTCATCTAACCATATCCCTATATATATGCCTCTCCCACATAAGTAAGTTTTTGCAAATTACTCTGAGTCAAACCATGCTTACATTATTTACAACAAATCTTGGACTATACTTAAATAATTGAACAAACTTCAAATTTACCGAACTCAATTTTCCGTCCAAAAATTAGAAGGTGGGAGTTCGACCTTGTTCTAACAGACAATAATTTTTTTAGACATATTATTAAATAAATCGTTACATTATTTTATAGATGAGACATTTACACCATAAAAAGATAGGACTATTACACACTTCACTCATACGGAACCACTATACCACTAAATAAAGTGAGAATATATTAACTCAATTTTAATCATGTACGCATGGTATTCGATTCATACTAAAAATAGTTTGAGAAATATTATGGCATTTATGGACATAGTTAGAATTATAGTAAGAACGAGTAATATTATATTTATAGAACGAATGAGCAAGATTATATTTTAAGGACGACAAACACAGTTAATAAAAAAATGATAGTCCACCGCATGGTGAGCTCCGTCATTTAGTTTAATTATGAAGTTTAATTAAAGGAAAACTATCAACTTTGGACCTTTTTATTTAACAAAGTTTCAAATCTAAAATGTACCATTGTGTATTGTCAAAAAAACTCTCGATAAATTTGATTAGGTATCGCGAATCTAAAATTGAACCGAATCTCTTGCACCGGAGTGTTGACTACATATAAAAATAAAGCTATTTCAATAGTTTAGTCTTAATAAAATACTACTGATTTCTACATGTGAAAAGGATAAAACGGAAATGTTAAACAATTGAAAAAAACTCAAATCCTAATTGCGACGAGCGTAGAAGAACACGAGGCACCATCTCCATTTGTTCTTTTAAATTTCTTTTCCATGAGAATATATTAACTCAACTATAATCATGTACGCATGGAACTATATTTATTGGATCTTTTCTTTTTCCTTTTTCATTCACATAGTGAGAACACACCGTTGTCCTTTTTAGTGCGTACTGATATACTCTCGTTCCTATGCAATAAGCTTGTAAATCATACTCATAACGCGTAAATCACACTTTTGAGTATAAATTGATATGTTCAGGGGCGTAGATAGGGGGTGAGGGGGGGGGGGGTCACTGGATCCCCCTGGCATTTGGGGAAAAAATAGTGATATATACGTAGTTTATTCTTTAATTTATACATTATGCCCACCATGTGTTAAATAAAATTTCCAAACCAGTTATCATTTTTTGAAACATTAGATTTTGGATTTTATTCATTCTGGATAGTTTAGTTGAGTAGTGAAAAATTGAGTCTCATGGCTTTTATGCTGCTAAATCTTATTCTTCTTCTATTTCTATTGATATATTCTAAATGTCTAGAATTCTTCCAAAATAAATATCATTAACCCCTGAAATTTTCATTTGCAGAAACCATGAAACCTAAATGTTGCTTGTTCATTCTTGATGGCTTCAATAATTCTAGTTCATACTCGAGTTTTCATATTATTATGGAGAAGAAATTGACTCATAAATTCAAAGTCGACTTTTTTCACGAAGATTTAAAAAAGATGATACGTATTGTTGGACTTTCGAAAATTGGACCCCACTGAACCGAAATCCTGACTACGCCTCTGGATTATGTTCAGCCTATAAAAGTGTTAGTTGTCGTTAGTGAGGATTGAACATGAGATCTTTTAGTATCAGTCAATCAATCTACCCCTAGATTATCAATTATCACCAAGGAGATTTATTGGATCCATTGTAATAATATCTCAAATTTATTCAAGATTTGAATTTTTGTTAAAATTTTAGGTCAGAAATAGATACTCGTATCATTAATCAAACTATAATTATAGATTTATAAACCTTAATTAGCATATCATAATTAGTCTCTGATTCCTAATTAACTCGCTAATATTTTACTCTAATAATTAGCATTTATTACTTAGGTAAAATAGAAAGTTTTGCATGACTTTTCTCAAAAATTGCATCATTTTTTTCAAAATTTATGAAAGGACACTTATTAAAAAACAAATCAAATTTCATAATAGGACACTTAATAAAAAAATAGAGAGAGTATTAATTACGATCCTAGGAATCAAGCTCAATCCGGATTTCCAACGAACCGAAACTCCGACGATTCGACCCGACCCGACCCGAATATATAGTAAAAACTAAACCGAAAAACGAAAGCCAAAACCCACCCGTCGACGACGACTTTTGCAAGTCTACGCGACGCTGAGTATTACTATCGTCTCTCTCTCTCTCTCTCTCTCTCTCTCTCTTCATTTTCTCTTCTGAGACGTGTATGTATGCTCATATTTTTCACCGGGGGATGAACCTTCCTCCCTCCTCGACCACGGAGCCACATTACATCTCTCAACATCAACATCTCCGAGCTAGTCAGCAAATCCCGTGTTTTTTTTTCACCCTCTCTCTCTCTCTCTAACTTCTACCACTGTGTATGTCGTTTTATTAATTGGACTGTCACAATAATATATGTTCTTTATATGTACTCCCCAAGTACCTTTCCAAGATCACGCGGTTGTTTGAGTTCGTTTGAATAGTTATTATCACTCTTGTACACGTTACATTTGGCATTCATCATCTCTCTCTATATATATGACTACGATTTGAGCTTCACTACACAAATGCACATTGGAATTGTGGGCTAATCCTTTAAAATAATCGGATTTGGTTGGAGGGTTTTTGTTGTTATAACTAATGAACCTTCTTGGGAATTTCCACTGAATTCATCACGCTTTTTCCATCTATTTAAACGAATTGGCGGCTGACAGTTTGAAGCTACCTGCCTCTAACTTTTTTGATCAAAATCTGTTTTTCTTTGAGAGAATCTTGGCCTTTTGATGGTTCACAAACGGCAGTTGAGACAGGGGGACGAGGAGGGTTCTCGACTTCCGAATAAACGCCGGCATTCCACATCGAGGTAGGTTTAGTAGTCATGGATTGATTAGTCATTCTGATTTGGTGGTTTGTTTTTGGCTGATTTTTTTGTTTTCTTGATTTTTGGTTTTGTGCAGTTTGTTGAAAGGGCTAAATTATGGCAGGACTATTCAAGAATCTGTGTCTTCTTTGGAACCTATCTTCAGAAAAATGGTATTTTTTTTTTTTTTTTATTCTTTTGCTGTTTTCAAATTTTGAAAATTTCTATCAGTATGTGTACATGATGCTATTTTTGAAGGCTGTCGATCGATGTTCTTGATAAATGATAATAATCCTCTTGTTTATCACTTGATATGGTTTGCATTTGGTGAAGGCTTGTTTATGCAATTTTCTTTTTTTTGTTGTTTTTACCTTTTTGTGTGGTTTAAAATAGTAAGAAATTGTGATTTATTTTCCAAGTGATAATGGCCTGATGTTGTGCCTATTTGATCTATATTGAGACTTGTATTATCATAGAATAAGCAACTCCTGTATTAAATTAAGGGTTGTAACTGATAAATATATTATTATGTTGATAGGTTCAAGAGTCAGTGGAGCAAGCGTTGAATCGGTATATGAGGTGAGTTTAGTTTTGTTAGTCATGTTCTATACTTGTAGCATCATATTAGAACAAATTGCTTCGATTTTCTGCTGCCGAGTAGCATAGTCTAAAGCTGTTTCGCATCGAATGTTTCTTGTAGGCCCTCTTGCAATCAAGTGGAATGCTCCGTGTCGAGGAAATTGCAGCTCCAGTTCCATAGTAATGTGCCGGACACCTTGTTTACAGGCAATAGGCTTCTGTCTGAGGACAGCAGTCCTATAAAAATTGTCTTGTTCGATTCTGCTTCACGACAGATAATGTCGTGGAGTCGCCTCTCATCAATAAAAGTTACAATCGTTGTTCTTGATGGTGATTTTGCTCCTGATGATCGAGAGGATTGGTTGATGCACGAGTTTGATAGCAAACAAGTGAAGAACCGGGAAGGGAAAAGGCCGTTAGTGGCTGGGGAGGTGACAGTTGCTTTGAAGGATGGTGTCGGGTATATTGGCAATTTAAGCTTCACGGATAACTCAAAGTGGAGTAGAACCGGAAAATTCCGGTTGGGGGCAAAAGCAATGCTATGTTCTGATGATACAACCATCAGAGAAGCAGTTAGCAATGCCTTCAGAGTTAAAGATCATCGTGGAGAGTGTAAGTGTTCCACTTGTTATCTCTTTTGCTCTTTCTGATGCATATCACGGAGAAAGAATTTTTTACTGATAGATCTTATATGTTTGCAGCTTACCAGAAGCATTATCCCCCGATGATGAGTGATGAAGTATGGCGTTTAGAGAAAATAGCCAAGGACGGGACATCACATAAGAAACTCAACGATTCTGGGATATTAACTGTCCGAGATTTCTTGAGGCTTTCTGTTAGAGACCAGTCCAGACTACGCGCTGTAAGTGACTCATTTCTTGCTTCTTTATTTTGTAAAATAATGTTAGTTTATTTTATAAGAGACCAATCCTTTTTTGTTTGCTAATCATCCCGTATGATCTCAATATAGATACTTATTAAAGTGTCGAGAAAGACATGGGACACGATCCTCGGACATGCTTATACATGTAATGCAGGGGAGGAGAAAAGCATGTACAGGACTGCACGAGGGGTGCTGTTTTTCGACTCCATACATAGGGTCGTTGGTGTGACTCTTGATGGCGAGAATTACCTTCCTGCAAATACTCTCGATTATTTTCAGATGGTTCGTATCTTCACCCTCAAAATCTTTTAGCTAGTTATATGGCTTGATTGAAACTAATGTAAGTTGTTGGTTTTCCTTTGGCAGAGGCTGGTGGAAGGTCTTAAACAACAAGCTTATAGTAACTCAAACGAGTGGATTCCAGTTTCGGACCAACCCGTTGCTGGCTTTCCAATGCTTCCGGGAAATTCAGCTGCTGAGAGTTTTACAAACCCTAACTTGGATATCCTCGGAATCAATTTCCATCAACAAGGTAGCGAACTATCAAATCCATCATCTCATTGTCCAACTTTTTAGTATACTAGCCTAGGCTGCTTTCAATTTCTCGATTGATATTATTTTGTCATGTAAATCTTACATATGGAAGCCTTGCACAGATCAACATGGAATTGAGATGAATGATGTTCGTTCGGCTCTGCCACCACTTTATAATCATAGTGAAGTGGAACAAGAAAACTGTTGTTATCAGTTGGGGGAAAGTAGTTCACATACCCCACAGGGCTTCAATCCGGCGTTTAGAAACAGCTTCGCCATCAATGATCCTCTCACCCGATTCTGTCCTAGCTGGTGTTCGGAAGGCGACTACATGGGATCCCAGCTCTCAGCTGATGATCTACCCGTTGATGATGCTTTTCAGGTAGAGTCGTCATCAGCATGGCAGGGGAACGGACTGTTTAGTGATCCCGGAAACCATGGAATTTCCGGCCTCCTCATCCCTAGGACCGGCAGCCCCAAGACGAGGTGGTGCAAGGTTCTGGCAGTGGTCAAGTGGCGGATACTGGTTAGGCGCAATGTGGCCGCCAGAAAATGCAAGAGATTCTACAGCTATATGTAGGTGAATAGCAGTGACATCCAAAGCAAGCACAAGAGCTTAGCTTCTTAGGGATGGTTCGTGTCGTGAGAGCCTTGATCTCACCTCTCTCGGGCAAAAACGCGAAGAAAGAGATCTGTATAGGTATAGTTGTGTAACTGGCGTTGTTTAATGTTAGAGTAAGTTATGGTCAATAGTCGGGTATAGGAGCGTCTTAGTCGAGTCGCACCTGTTGTGTAAGGTCCGGCACCGGTGAAGATTGAGTTGCCGAAGATGGTAGCAGCTACCTTTGTAAAGCTTCCTGGGAGCTGTGCTAGATTGCTTTCTTTTATGCCTTCTTTCATTTTTGCTGTCATCTGCTTTTCTGCATCATATCACTCAAGATTGGTGCTTGTATATAGTGCAGTTTTCAGGTTATTGTTGGAAGCTATCGAGTTATGATTTTTAGTGTTGTTTCTATTTTTCTTAATTTTATCATATGTATAATAGTTGTGGTGTGTATGTGCTTACAATTATTCATATATTCGTATATACACACACACACAGACCGATAGACCGTATATGAGTTTGATTACCTATGGTGAACATCGCTTACGTGTAGGTCGTATTTCATTTTATCTTTCTTTTCTTATAAACTAGCGTGTAACCCGTCGATTATTATTTAATAAAATTTAACATGTGATAGTATAAGAAATGTATTGTTCGTTAATTTTTTTTAAGTCAAAAGTGTGGATAAAAACTATTTACTTATCAAAGAGAATGTCTTGTGTTGATTTTGTATAAAAATTGAGGCGGTTTTTTAGCAAATATGTATCTATTTGTCTCACATTCATTTAATGAAAAAAAAAATAAAGATTGTCTATAAGAAATAAAGGTGAATCTAAATATCATTAATTTTATGAGTTCAACATAAAAATTATAAAAATAAAATAAAAAGTTGCCCCGTTGGTACTGAATAGACCCTTCTACGAGCACAATTATGGGACGGAACAGGCCCGTTGACAAATCGTTAGCAATTTTTCTACCAATTTTTTTACACATTCGATATTTTCCAGAGGAGATGATCAATTAAATAATTCGAAACGATGTGTTAAGATTATTCGAACCTATTTAAATTTTATATACTTGTTCTTATTTCAAATCCGGTTAAAGAATTAGTCATCTGTGTTCCTTTCTGAAAAAGTCCATATAACAATACCTGTCGGTTGAGAATTGATTCGTCTACCGTTACGGTTTCGGGTCGGAACCGGTCTCTTGATCACGACTCTGATTTATAATGTGTAATTTATGAAACTCGTTCAGAATTTATGTAGACGCAAAATTTAATAAAACAAAAAATTGATTGTACTATTCGTTCTCGTCTTTAACCGTATAATAATATTCATTAATTACAATTATGGATTATGCAAAGTTAGAAACCCAACAACAAATAACGTAAAAATAAATGAAAAATTTTCGAGTTGAGGTACGTGTTGGTTGGGAATTGGCTCGTCTACTACCACGGTATGTAACAATTAATTCATGAATGACGATTCTAGATTTTAGAAAATACATAGAAAAAATATATCAAATGAAAATTTCAAAATAAATAAGAATAAAGAATGATATGTATCACGTGAAATCTCGAGTTGAGGTACCCGTCGTTGAGAATTGGCCATCTACCTAATTAAAAGGCCAAATTAAAATTAATTGTTTTTTTTATCAAATTATATAAAAAAAAAATATTAGAATATTTCAAATCTTAATTACGTCAACCAATAAATTAGCCAAATTATTCATATAGCAATACCCGTCGGTTGAGAATTGGTCCGTTTACTGCCATAGTTCTGAGGCGGAACCGGTCTATTGACCGCGACTCTAATTTATAAGTGCGTGATTAATGAAACTCGTTTAGAATTTATATAAACGAATAATTTAATAAAAAAAATTGATTGTATTATTCGTTCTCATCATTAATCGTATAGTAATATTCACTAATTATAATTAGAGCATCCACAGTAAGGATCTTGTTAGATCCCGGATCTATCGCCGGGAAGCGTGATTTCAATGATTGGTGGTGTTGAGTAAGATCCCGGGTCTATTTTCCACAGTGGTGGGATTGAGTAAGACCTCGGATCTATAATCATTGGCAATGATCGAATAGATTTTATTTTGTTATTTTTTTTATTTGTAATAAATAACATCTTATTATTATACTATTGATTAATCGGAACGTAAATTCAATGTTTAAAGCGTAAGCAATCATTTTTATTGTACTTGCGTTTTGACTTCTGTTTTCTTTAATCCTTTTATTTCCTAAAAAAAATAAAGAGCTATGTTTTCTTAGTTTAGATGGGAAGTCTAGCCCAAAGGAAAAGAGGTGAAATCAATTCTAGACACTAATACAATTAGATCAAAAATATTTAATTAAATTCAAAATTAAGAAATAACAATTTTATTGAATTAGAAAAATAAAAATACACTAATTAATAAAATAAAAATACAATAATTAAGAAAATTAAATTACAATAATTAAGAAAAAAATTTCGGGCAACTACTCTCACCCAAATTCTTTTGCAAGGTTGGCATATATTTTTAGGTGCGCCTCCCTTTGAGCGGGAGTAAAATTAGACGTGTCTGTAGTATAAACATTGTACGCCCACCTCTCCCTTGCGGCGTCTCTCTCCGCCGTCAAGTTTTCGGCTACGGATGCCAACTCTGCCCTTGTTACCTCCTTCGCCGCCGCCTTGCCCTTCCTCCATTTCTTGATAGCTTTCACTCCTTCGAGACGTACCTGCATCGTGTTTGCATCGCTCGCGGATGTTGTGGATGTGTTGCCGCTAGCAGACGAAGTATACTCGCTGGCTTCATTTATCTGCGTCCGCTTTGGAGCTGTTGTCGTCGTCGGGTTGAAAAACTCAGGATATTCTTCAAGAACTCCCACGCAACCCTATGTTGGAAGACTTTCCCGTACTGGGCGTGGTAACGATCTTCGGCCTGTGTGTACAGATCGAGGTCGTTCCGCCCTCTTCCGAGTTGGTCTTCGAGTTTGATATAGATGGCGGCGAAGTTCTGGATCTGTTTCTTGACGCGGCCCCACGTGCTCTTCATCGCATCCTTTTCTCTTGGCGGGGCGAGAGCTATGTGCTCGTTGAAGCGCTTACATATTTTCCCCCAGAACTTGGCCGAGGTTTGGTAGTTGCTGGTCACCGCGTCCAGCCCGAAATCAATGTAGCAACGTGCAAAGAATTCAATATCAGTGGCTGTGTAGTTAGCACCTAGCAGTCGCTTCGATGAAGTGCTTGATGCGGGGGGCTGTTTGCCCTTGCGGCATGCCCTTTCCTTCCCCTTGGCCGGAGAAGTGGTCGTGCTTGATGTGGCGGGAGCTTTCCCCTTGCGGCGGGGAGGTGGTGTTGCCTCGCGTTCCTCCGATTCCTCTTGTTGGGAATCTTCGTACGCCTCTTCCTCTTCCTCTTGAGTGTCCTCCATCTCAACATCGTCGGTATCAACGTTGAGGTTGATATGTCTGAATCGAGCAGTAGTCGATGGCAGCGTGGAGAATTGGGAGAAGTCGGATGTTGGGGGGAATTGAGAGAATCCCGGTGACTGCGAGTAGCCGTAAGATGGAGGGAATTGGGAGTACCCCGGAGACTACGAGAACCCAGTCGACAGGGGGGAATTGGGAGAACCCCGACGACTGCGAGAACCCCGTCGATGGGGGGAATTGGGAGAAACCCGACGACTGGGAAAAAGGTGCAAACCTGGCAACCGCCGAGTATTGGGTGAAATCGGGAGAAGGGGGAATTAGGAGTTTGGATTCGCCGGATTGGGAGTTTGATTCGGTGGATTTGAAGCGTAATACTGGTGGAACCACGAATTGAACTCGTTTTCACTCATTTTTTTATTTGCACGAAATAAGATTTGAAGATTGAAATTTGGTGTGGAGAATGAATGGGATGAAGATTCGAATTTGGTGTGGAGAATGAATGAGATGAATGGGTATTTATAGTGAATTTGTGGGATGTAGCCATTGGTTGAATTTTTTTTTAATTTTTTAATAAAAAAAAAATAGCACGGACCAATGAGGACACGCCACGTGTCCCCATGTTGCTGCCATGTCGAAGTCGAAGGCGGCTCGACACCACCATCGACATCGCCTTCGTTCGTGTCGGGGTCGAGCATGCCACAGCGGTGTCGACACCGCCTGGGTCGAGCGGCGCTCGACACCGGCATCGACCCAGCGCTCGACATCCCACTGTGGATGCTCTTATAGATTATGTAAAGTTGTAAACTCAACTATAAATAACGTAAAAATTTATTCATGGATGACAATATTATAATTCATAAAATACATGGAAAAAAATGCATAAATGAAAAATTTTCCGAGTTGAGGTACTCGTCGGTTAAGAATTGGTCCGTCTACCGCTATGGTTCCGAATCGGAATTGGCCCATTGACCACGTTTTGATTTATAAGTGTGTAATTTATGAACCGCGTTTAGAATTTATATACACCCAAAATTTAATAAAAAAAAATTGATTGTACTATGCGTTCTCAACCTTAACTGTATATTAATACTCGTTAATTACAATTATGAGTCATGCAAAGTTGAAAACAACTACAAATGCTGTAAAATTAATTCATGGATGACGATTCTAGATTTTAGAAAATATATGGAAAAAATACATCAAATGAAAAATTAATAAGAATAAAGAATTGAGATGTGCCACGTAGGATCCCGATTTGAGATACTTGTCGATTAAAAATTGGTCTATCTACTTAATTAATTGACCAAGTTAAAATTAATTATTTATTATCAAATTAAATAAAAAATATTAAACTATTTTAAATTTTAATTGGGTCAACCAATAAATTAAGTCAAATTATTTTAGAATCATTTATTCTGTCTTTTTCCTAACCTTCATTGCATACATATAAATGAAAACAGATCACTGACGCTTCTATAGGTCGAGTCTGTCACACCTGTACTTGGAAGATGTGATTTATCTGCCTTGTTTTGTTTATAAGCTATTGCACAAGGACGGAGCTTTACCCAGTGGGCATCAAAGATAATGGGTGCGGATTCCCACAAATTTTAAAAAAAAAGATAAAAAGTATTGGAAACAGATATTTTCTTAATTAATTTGGAGAGATATGTTTTGGAATTGGAAATTACTATCATAGTATGATTTTATATGACCGTAAAATTTCCATATGGCCAGCACATTATGGCCAGGACCCTTATTTTTAAACTCATTCGAACGGGAAAAAGATTTCATTTCGGAAATTATTGCCTTAATTATTTCCTTTTGACTTCGGAATTTCCTTTCATATATATATAAATAAATAAGATAATTGATCAAATATAGCCACTCTTGAAAAGAAAAGGCAATTATAGCTACTTTTTTTTAAAATGATCAAATATGGTCATGCATACACGAACTGCATACACGACCTGCACTGGTCGTGTATGCATGTCGTGTATACTGATATGGTCGTGTATGCTAATATGGTCGTGTATGCTAGTTATGTGTGCATTGTTGTGTAAATTGATATGGTCGTGTATGCTAGTCGTGTATGCATGATCAGCATACACGATCAGTTTAGGTCGTGTATATTAGTCGTGTATGCTAGTCGTGTATGCATGGCCATATTTGATCGTTTTTAAAAAAATAGCTATATTAGCAATTTTATTTTTAGGAGTGGCTATATATGCACTTCTCCCTATAAATAATCCTAATTACATCAAGGAAGTTCTTTCTAACAAAACTAAACTGAAATTGAAAAAAATTATAAATAAATAAACTAAATCAAAGCAGAAAAAGCCTAAACGTACGAACTCTGCCTCCACTTCCCGCAAATCAGAAGAAGAACTCTGTACTCGTTCTCTGCAGCAGAAGGCGATAGGTACAAAACGAAAACGAAAACGAAAACGAAAATGAAAACGAAAGCGAAAACGAAAGCGAGACGTGAGTCACGTGATGGTAAGCAGCTGGTTGTTTGTATTTCTGTTGTAAATATGCTTAGTGGCTTTGTGAACCTTCTTACACAAAAATAATACATTTAGCAAATATAAAAAATTTAATAAACAAGATAAATAATGAAATAATTTCTACAATGCAACATATTATTCATCATAGTACAGTGAACTAAATTTGTTAGGCTCTAAAGCTTAATATATAAATTTGAAAAATAAAATTGACATTGAAAATATACACTTATCAATTTACATTGAAAAATGTATAATTATTTGTATGCGACGTGCAAAATGAAGGAAAAGTTCATGATAGATGGATGGCAAAATGCATTGTATAGTATTATTTTGCTTTAATATTGTAATAGATTTCCCTTTGCCATTCATGATATATATATATATTTTTTTTATGTTTTGTCTATTCAACAATCATTTTTATTCCAAGTCTATGAAATTCATTAAGCAAGATTAGGGGTGGGAAGGTATACTGAAAAATCGGTATACCGCTCTTACCGTATCGAAAAAATATCCAAAATATCGGTGTGTCGTAACTTTGGGTACAATATCATACCGTACCGGAAGATTTCGGTAAGGTAACAATATGGAGTTTTTTTTATAAATAGATGTCTCTACAATGCGAGAAGGATACTAAACACACGCGCAAAAGAAGCTCTCAAGCAATTCAAGCACTCTCTCTCGCGCGAAGCAAGAACAAGTGTCAGTCGAAGAATCAGTAAAAGTCGAGTGTCCATTCATCCTTCTATTCTTCTATCTAGCCTCTCAGAATTCCCATTCTTGATTGAGTCTAGATTTATAGTTTCTTGTTGTATCTAGGCACACTCTCTGTAAATAGATCGAGTTTTCAAGCCTTAGGAAGAAGCCTCCACTTTTCAAGTGTTGTAGGCTTCATAGTTGGAAAAATAACCTCACCCTTTAGGTCTTTCTTTGAACCCGCAATCAATGAGTCTATGTCCTTTAGAACCCGCAATCTAAGATAGGTTGTACACTTGCCTGCAAAAGTATTGTAAGGTTTTGTTCGAACCCGTAATCGAATTAGCTTGGTTGTTTGGTGCCCGTAAACCAAGCTCAACCTTTGATAAGCACGCGTAAACTTATCTAGTGGATTACTTCCCCGAAAAAAAAGTTGTGGATGTAGAAGGTCAAGATTATTCCATCACACTGCTAGATGCTGCCAAAAGAGCAAGGAAGAACAAGAGATGGTATGAGGATCAGAAAAGCTGTGACAGGAAATCTTGAAGCAGGAGTTAGAACGAGAAGATAAACACAAGTTGTTGATGCCACAGCCGAAGCCCCGACTCAATCCGAAGAGCTAGCTAATGAAGAACCAGTCGTGCTCGTTCAGTACGCTGTTGAACGTAAAGTGCTCAAAAAATTTGAGCAAGCTGGAGACGTAGCCATGACGGCGTGCTACGTAGCAGACATTCTAGAACCTAAAGATATCTTAGAAACTTTAGGTTGTATCCACTGGACTCAAGCCATGCAAGATGAGTTGAACGAGTTCCTCAGAAACTGCGTTTGGAAACTTATCGAAAAACCCTCAAGAGTGAAGGTGATTGGTCTGAAGTGGATATTTAAGAACAAGAGAGACGTCATTGGATACATTGTCAGAAATAAGGCTAGATTGGTAGCTCAGGGATAGTACCAACAAGAAGGAATCGATTCTGAAGACTCCTTCGCACCAGTTGCTCGTCTTGAAGCAATTTGGAATTTCCTAGCCTATATCGCTTACCACAAGTTCAAGTTCTATCAAATGGATGTGAAGTGTGCATTCCTCATTGGCAACATCAAAGAAGATGTATACGTAAAACAACCTCATGGCTTTGAGACCGGTGATGGTAGAGTCTATAAGCTGAAAAAAGTCATCTATGGACTAAAACAGGCTCTGCATGCATGGTACGACACTCTGTGTGACTTTCTACTAGACTCTGGATTCATCCGAGGCTCAGTCGACAAAACCCTCTTCACCATCAAAGTTAGAGAAGATATATTGGTGGTGCAAATCTATGTCGATGACATTATTTTTGGATCCAAGTCTAAAGCTCTTTGTGAGAAGTTCTCCAGACTCTTGAAGGAAAAGTACGAGATGTTCATAATGGGAGAGATGAATTATTTTTTTAGGCTGCAAGTCAAGCAGTCGCCAGAAGAAATCTTCATCAATCAGTCCAAGTACACCAAGGAGCTGATTACCAAGTTCGGATTGAACTCAAGCAAGTCAACGAAGATCCCTATGAACACTAATTGGAAGATCGAACCTCGTCAAGAGGGAAAGCTAGTCGATGCAAAGATGTATAGAGGGATCATCGGTTTGCTGCTATATCTGACTGCAAGTCGCCCAGACATCTCCTTCGCAGTCGGAGTCTGTGCAAGGTTCCAAGTTGAGCATAAGGAAGCTCACATGCAAGCAGCGAAAAGTATCATCATGTACCTGAAAGGCAGTTCACATGGGACTGCGGTACCCAACTGATGATAACATTGAACTGACCGGCTACTCAGATGCAGACCTAGCTGGATACAGAGTTGATAGGAAATCAACTTCAGGATATTGTCAGTTCATGGGAAACAAGTTGGTATCTTGGTTCTCGAAGAAGCAAGTGTGCGTCGCCACTTCAACTACCGAATCGGAGTACAAGGCAGCAGGTAGTTATTGCATGCAAATACTCTAGCTGAAGTAGCAGCTCAGAGACTAAGAAGTGGAGATAGGTCAAGTACCATTATACTGTGACAGATCAAGTGCTATTGTGATCACGTTGAACCCAGTTCATCATTCAAGGACGAAGCACATCGACATCAGGCATCACTTTATACATGATCATGTCGAAAAAAAGGATGTCATTATTGAGAAAATTCATACTGACATTCACCGAGCTGATATCTTCACAAAGCCTTTGGTGGAGTCATGATTCAAGATGTTGTGTCAACTCCTTGGACTGCTCAACCCCACTGAAGAAGAGGCGAATAAGATGGAGATCACAAGTTGAGGGGGAATCTCAACTTGAGGGGGAACTGTACGAGTTCACATCAACCAGACAATCCGAAGGCAAGATGGAGTCAAACCTCAACAGTCGAGTGTATAATTGACCTGAGAAGACAGTCGTGTTCCACGCCGACTGAGAGGTACTTCTGTATCAACTCGTTCCTTAGCAATTAAGACATGTATTTTGAAATAAATTCAAACATCCACTAACGAGTTATTCAGACATTAAAATGCCCTGTGGTTGCATTCAATGCAAAGTTGGTCTCAATCTATAGACTATGCTTTTTAGACTGCGACTCATCTGACATAGAAGCATCTATACTCCTCATGCGCGTGAATGATTTTCACCCCCAATGAGACGTTAAATCACCGTCATTCCTGGCACACTTTTGTGAAACGTCTCTTAATCCATGTCGTTTATCTCGAAAAGGCGGGATTTATTCTTATCCGTCGATATGGGATTTCATTTATCTATAAAAGGGCAACTCTATCTCCATCAACATCAGTATTTTCTGTTTTCTCTTCATATATTTTTCTTTGTGGCTTTACTCTTTGGCTAGGGTTTTAGAGTTTCCTATCCAGATCGAGATCATGCCTTCACAAATTGCAAAGTGGATTTTCTCCCCCACTATTGATGATACTATGAGACGCCGACGCATCAAGGCCCGACTGCTAAAGTGGTTGGTTTTGTCCATCCATTCACTCGGACATGACAACGGACAGACATCGGAGTCTTCTAAGGATGTATCTTCTTCCAGAGAAGGATAGAAGAGACAATGATCAGAGAAGATCCATGGATCATCGAGTGATAACAGTCACCAACTCTTTGTCATTGGAGCAGGTCGAAAGTAATCTGCTCATTACTAGTCAGGATCGGACCATGCATATCCGCCCTGAGACAATCTTGGGCACGTTCTCCCTAGCTCCCAAGTACCCCTCAGTCAGTCTTTCATCCTACAGAGCGGCAGCAACTACAAATGCAGATGCACCAGGAGTCGCAAATGCAAATGTGGAAGTTGTTTATGTTTCTCTCAAGACTGAGAAGGTGGTAAAGAAGGAATTGATCTCAGCCGATCAACGGACCAAACCCAGAATGCCTCATGTGAAGGTTGTCGTTGCCTCCCTTGTTGCTGATGCCAAAAAAGGGGAAGAAGAAAAACAGACACCTACACAAAAAGAGAAGGCTAGCCAGTCGCCAGACACCAGTCCCCTCTAAGGAAATGAAGAACTAGCTGAGATAGGTATTTAGTTGAAAGATGAAATGAATACCTTCAACTGACGCGACTGAGGCAAGTATTCATTTCAGCTTTCACTTGAACACATATCTTGAAAGTTGAATTGAAGATGCCCCAATGCCTCCAGCTATTGAAGATCCAGTTGTTCCAGAAGAGATGAAGATGAACATGAAGACTTGTAAAGTATAGTAGTCAGTTGTACTGTATTTTGTAATTAAATTTAGTTGTAGTTGTACTCTCCCCAACTTGTTATCCTCTAATAATAAGTTACTGGTTTTTGAAAAAGTATGAATCATTAACTTTGCTTGAAAACTCAGTTCGTCTTTAAATTAGGTGGTGTCAGTTTAGATTTTGGCATCATCAAAAAGGGAAAAATTGTTGTGAAAATTAGTAAAGGTTTTGATTTATTTCAAAAAGAATGACCTCAACTGAGCAGATGAGCCATCAGTCAGTTAGTAGCTAGAGCTTATTGTTTGAGCGTAGGAATTTTATCTTTACAAGTTCAAGCAGAAGAAGTCAGACTGAGAAGGCAGTTCGTGATCAAGATGATCAGTCGAACCAGAACTCGACTGACTCCAGAATTGAACCATGCAGCTCATGCATGTCGAGTAGTTGTGTCGAAGTTAGATGTCCCAACGTCAAGAAGAGAAAATGTGGAAGACGGTGAAAGAAGAGGATTTCATATTCAGATTCAAATCTACTCAGAAGTACATGACAACATTTAACTTTCTATAAATAAATCGACCACAGAGACTTGCATAAAGCAAATGTTGCAGTTACCATTTTAGGAAAGGTCGCAGAGGAGTAGGTGGAGTGCCATGCTTTTTGACAGAGGTCAAACGGCTTTTTCTGACGGCTAGTTGATTTCCCTCTCTATAAATAGAGGTCTCCACAATGCGAGAAGGATATTGAAACCACGCGCAAAAGAAGCTCTCAAGCAATTCAAGCACTCTCTCTCGCGCGAAACAAGAACAAGTGTCAGTCGAAGAATCAGTAGAAGTCGAGTGTCCATTCCTTCTCCTATTCTTCTATCTAGCCTCTCAAAATCCTCATTCTTGATTGAGTCTAGATTTATAGTTTCTTGTTGTATCTAAGCACACTCTCTGTAAACAGATCGAGTTTTCAAGTTTTAGGAAAAAGCCTCCACTTTTCAAGTGTTGTAGGCTTCATAGTTGGAAAAACAACCCCACCCTTTAGGTCTTTCTTTGAACCCGCAATCAAAGAATCTAGGTCCTTTAGAACCCGCAATCTAAGATAGGTTGTACACTTGCCCGCAAAAGTATTGTAAGGTTTTGTTCGAACCCGTAATCGAACTGGTTAGACTGTTTGGTGCCCGCAAACCAAGCTCAACGTTTGATAAGCACTCGTAAGCTTATCTAGTGGATTACTTCCCCGAAAGAGAAGTCGTGGACGTAGAAAGTCAATCTCCAAACCACGTAAAAATACTGTGTTCTTTACTCTCAGTTTTTACATTCAATTTCCTAACCAACTGATCCAACATACAAAACAGTTTTCATGTAATTCGCACTAAGTGTTTGAGAACTTTACCTTCTCTGTAAAAGATTTCAGTTGAAGTAACGAGTAAAAAATAACCACCAATTTCTGCACTGCAAAACTCTTTAAAACCTCAGTCAGTGTCACACAGTTAACCATCAGTCCAAGAAGTCAACTGTGCACCTTGTACGACAGCTCCGACTGACTTCCTCAGTAGTCCAACGCCTAAACTGAGCAGGTCATGTTAAAGAAAAGATTTCAAGTCTATAAATCGGTACTGATGTATTTCCCCCCATACACCAGTTACTCAGTACTCTAGAATTCAACATGTTCACTGCATTTTTTTTTTCTTCCGAGAAGCAAACGTATTGAGGAAACTTATACCACTACAACATTTAATTTCCATATTTTGTTAGCTTTGATAATTTTATGTGTATATTCATAATAAGAATCATGAGTAGTCATGTTTGAATCAGAATCGAGATTGATATGAATTTAATAAATTTAAAAAGGTTAATTAGCCTAGCTAATTCGATAGGTCGGCCCGAATAGATCGAAAAAGTGGAATTTTGATCTTAAATTATTCAACTGAAAATAAATAGCATACTGAATCGAGCTTGACAGATAAGACTGTCAATTTATCTCAAAATCGACGGGTTGATCTTAATAGACCAAGAAAAAAAAATGGTTAGGTCTGAAAAATTGTAGCCTGCTTTTTTAAGCTAGACTGATAAAGTGAGTTGGTAATTAGCAATACCCAACGAGTTTGGGACGGATACAAATAGTAAAGTTTCTTTTTTCATTTGGTTTGAGATGGTAGGATAAAGAATTTCTAATACGGGTTGAAAATTGTTAAATGGATGAGTTCTCTATCCATAACTATTTCCAATCGACCCGGGTAGGTCGTAATATAAAATTAGTTCAAGACCGACAAGCCAACCTAAATAGTTCAAGAAAAAAGAGAATTATGATCGACAATTTCTAGCCCGAAAATTTTTAATCCAATTGACCGAACTGAAAAATTAGTCCGAGTCCAATAAGGCTAGTCCAAAAAGTGAGATCGAGAAGTAAAATAAGTTTTTAATTAGGTTTGAGACATGTACGACTATATAAATTCTAAACGGGTTTCCGAACACTAAGGCTATCAATAGCGCGGCTCGAGCGGGGGTGCTCGAGCAGGGATCGAGCAGGGGGTGGCTCGAGAGGGCTGCGTGGCAGGGGGCAGGAGCTCGAGCACAACTCAAGTGTTCGAGCATGGCTCGAGCGGAGGTGGGGGGGGGGGGAAGCCGAGGTGAGAGAGAGCTGAGGTGGTAGGGGGAGGAGGGAAGGAGGGTGGTGCGAAGAAGAAAGGGGAGAAAGAAGAAGAAGTAGGGGGAAAAAGAAGGAGAGGGTGCGAAGAAGAAAGGGGAGAAAGAAGAAGAAGCAGGGGGAGAAAGAAGAAGAGAGTGCGAAGAAGAAAGGGGAGAAAGAAGAAGCAGCAGGGAAGAAGAAAGGTGAGAGAAAAAGTTTTTTTTTTTTGTAATTTTTTTTTGTTTGGTAGAGGGTGAAAAATAATATGGTGGTTTTATTTGTATTTTTTTTATTTTTTTTTATTTTTATTAATTAGTGTATTTTAATTAATGTAATTTTTTTTATTTGAATTAATGTAATGTTATTTTTATTAATGAAATTTTATGAATTAATTAAATGAAAATGGGGAATTATTTAATATTGTACTGGAGCACCCTTAGAGCACCCTTGGGATGCAGGGGTAGAGGCCTCTAAGGGTGCTCTAGTGCTGAAGCACCCCTTAGAGCACCCTAATGGTCTGTAAGGGATGTAGATAGTCTAATCGACATGCCTACGTGATCATATTGATACTATTTATAACTACGTAAAATTTTCTCATTTTTTAATTTTTTGATATTTATTCTATTTATTACTAATGGTTATTTTGTAATTTTCATGTTTTTATTGAGATGATAACCAATTATCATGACAATTTAAGTTTATAAAGTTAAATTAATTGAGTAATTAGCTAGGGATATTACTTTGAACTCAACTTTGAAACATGTACGAGTGTATTCATTCCGCAAAAGTTAAATTTACAAATATTAATATATCATATTAAGTAATTAAAAATTATTTTAGTTAGTAATAAAACACAAATTTACAAACAGACTAAAAAATTACGTTATCCTCGTAATTGTTATTATCGTATCTAACATGTTTATTAAATCATAAAACAGGTATGGTCCAAAGTATAACGTGAAAATTCGTTCTGAAAAGGTATAATATGAGCACGGTATACCATAAAAGTTCGGTATACTGAAATTCCAGTACAATAACGGTATTTTATACCAAATTTACGGTATACCGAATATTGGCATACTGTAAGGCACGATACAATAACGGTATTAAAATTGTTATATTGAAATTTACAGTAAGGTATACAATATGTCACAAAATTGACGTATACCGTATCAATCCACCCATAAAGAAGACAACAAACCATTCCTTTGTCTCGAGTTAATTCATTTTGGAGGAAATGTAGGTTTAGCTACATAAATTGACTTTGTACCAACTTTAGAATTGAGCTTCGAGTACATAATTCAAGCTCCCTATTGAATTCGTGATAGTTTTAATTAGCTTGTTAGTGATTTCTGACCTCGGAAGGGTTAGATGGCAATTGAAAATGATGTATCGGCTGACAACGTGGATAAATCTAAATAAAAATTTACAATGTGAGTTTCTTCAAATTCAGTATATTGTGTTTTAGTTTATTTCTAAAAAAATATTAAAATTTGCAATTTTTTTTAGTAACGTTTGATTATTTCATTATTGCATAACTAGGGTATATATATTTAAGGTTCATTTAATTGCCAATTTATTATAATAATATTTTGACAATAAATATATTAAAATATAAATGTGCACTATCTAAATAAAATAAGGGAACAAGGGGGATGTGGAGCGGGAAATCACCTACCACCACCTTTTTTCCTTTCTTTTTCTTTGTTGTTCTTCTGAAGACCTAACAAAACTTATTTTTAATGTTCCGCCGTGAGTTGAAAATTTCAGAAATCTTCCGATGTTTAGTATTTACAACTCACTCCATCCCGCCGAATACGACCTAGTTCATATGGACACAGAGACTAAGAAAAAGAGTATTAGGTAGAAAGAATGTTTAGTGTAGTGTGAATGCAATATTTTTATAATGGTAATAAAGTTATACTGAGATGGTGGATAGTGTGTAGTGAATGTAGATTAGTAGGGTTTAAATGGTATGATGAGTCATGTGATGTGAATGCAAATTTTTTGTAATGCTAAATATGCACTAATTGTTTCCTTTAAAGAAAACAGACCAAATGTAGTGAGACGTCTCAAAATGGAAAACATGTCGTATTCGGTAGGACGGAGTGATTACTATCTATTTTAACATCAATATTAAATTATTGTAACTAAAATGTCGTGGGTTCCATTTTATGGGATGAGAAAATCGACAGATAAAGCCATAGATTGAGATCATACAATGAAGGATAAATAGCCTGTAAATTCTAAATTCTTCGAATTATTGTATTTTACACTCCAGAAAAATCTGCCTCACAATTTTCGTACTCAACATCAACATATAGATTTATTTTCCTTAAGTAACTATAGATTTATTTTCATTTGAAAAAGGACAAAAAAAAACTTTGATTCACCGAAAACTTGATTTTTATAAACCAACGTAAAAGGAATCCACTGCATGTCACACAATTTAAAAAAGTGATAAATAATATTGATAAATTCAATGGCAGACGACGTAAATTTCCAGAAATCCCAGACGCAATTCTGAACCCATCCCAGAAAATATCTTCCATTCTCGAAGCTTCCCCTTCCCAGACTCCTGTCACCCGTTCTCTCTCTCCTCTCTCTCTCTCTCCACGAGAAGATATTTTCCATCCCCAGTTGTGAATTGCCTTGTCTAGTCTTCTCCATTTATTTATAATGAAATAGGCTTCTCTTGATCGTCTTCTTTTTTATTCCGATTTATGATCAATCGAAGCAGAATTCGTGGGTATTATCACTTAATGCTCGCCCATTAATAATCTTCTCTTCCCCTTGTTCAGTTAGTGGGGAAGTTGAATTGAACCAAATCAGAATACGTTATGGATCGGGAGGGAGGATCCGCTGTTTGCTACTACTCCGTTCTCGGCATTCGCAAGGACGCCTCCTTCTCCGACATCCGCTCCGCCTACCGCAAGCTCGCCCTCGTAATTCCTTCCTGCTATTTTTTTTCTAATTCTATTTCAGCTTCCAAATTCTTATAATTCGATTATTAAGATCCTCCTCTCTCTCTCTCTATCTGTCTCTCTCTCTCTAGATATGGCATCCGGACCGGTGGGCGAAGAATCCATCCGCCGCAGGAGAAGCAAAGCGCCGCTTCCAGAAAATACAAGAAGCATATGCAGGTAATGTTAGTTTCACACGCAATCACGCATAGGATTTCGAAATCGTCGAAATTGATGAGAATGTTTTGGTTTGCAAAAAACTGATTGAAATTTGGTGGCACAGTGTTGTCTGATAAGGGGAAGAGGTCAATGTACGATGCTGGATTCCTCGATCTGTTTGAGGAAGACGAGGTGCGTCCGCATTTTCCTGTAAAATATCTTAGATATTTTGATTCCACTCTGTTTTTCGTACTGCCACCAAACCCAAACCCACCTCTTCACTGTAACTTTACGATTTTGGGAGCCTTGTACCATAACAAAATGAGTTTGTGATTTTGATTTGATCATTCAATTCTCGTATATATTTGTTTCTGCCTGGTTTTCATAGTGCTATTTGTTGCCCCTGTTTGTTTGTGAGTGTTTTATGTGTAGCATAGGCATATTGGCGTTCATTATGGTAGTATTTTTTTCGTTTGCTTTTTTTTTTTTAATGTATAATTAAAGAATGTAGATGTATTCGGAATCATGAGTTTGAGATGATCACTGAACTATGTTAGAGTTGTTGATTTTGTTTTATTTACTAGAAATGATTTTGGATGGACTTTAACTTTTTGACATTCTATTTTTTCTTAGACATGAATTTTCTCATAACACAAACAACACTAAATTTTTTGTTGAACATTATGATGAGATTGTAAAATACTTTTATTGGAACAGGGGATGGGTGATTTCCTCCATGATCTGATGAAAATGATGGATCAGAACGTTGGGTCTGAGGTATGAAATTTCAACATTGTTTAACTTCATTTCATTTCATTATGAGAGAGTATTACAATTATAATTATAATGATTCAATCCGAAAATAAACTATGGTGTGTAGAAGGAAGAGAGCTTAGAGGATTTGCAGAAAACATTTGTGGATTTGTTTGGTGAGGAACTTGGTGATATGATAAACGAGGGCAATGATCACACGGTGAGGAAGAGGGCGTGCGACAGCGGGAGCAATACACGGGATGTACCCAAGCGCAGCAGCGCCCGGGTGTAACTGTAAACGGCACAGCGTAGCGGCACCCGGGTGTAACAGTAAACGGCACAGCACAAATGTTGTATCATTTCTTCTCTTTCCCTTCTTGCTTGTAATGTTAAGTAAGGGGGGAGTTTAGTTTTAAGTTAGGATTTTTCTTTTGATGGCATGTTGCTTCTTAGTTTGGTGACTGCTAAACTTCTCCAGGTTTCAACTAATCTTTTTGGTTGGTGCTGTTGCGTAATAAACTTTATTTTCTCCTTCAAATATGTAGAACTATAGATACTTTAATTGCTTTCTTGCCTTATTTAAGTGTCTTTGCATGCTGCGTAATTGTGTGATGTATTGAAGAACAAATACTTGAAAAAATATATTGATATATATATATTTTTTTATGTCGTGGGAACATGCAGCCGTTATCATCGGTGCGACTGGATAAACCCTCGTTCCTTGTACTTTTCAAGTACAAGTGTAACAGGCTCGATCTGCGTTTCATGAGGTTCGAACTTGAGATCTTTCAGTATCAGACGTTCATTTTTTACCACTAGGTCATTCCCAAGGGGACGAAAAATTATATTGATAAGTTCATAGATAGATTGACAATGTGCTCTCACTTTTAATTTTCCATCACGAGTTTTGTGTTAAAAAGACTACTAGTGTATTTATTGATTACTTAAAATGTATAAGTAAATCTATAAAACTTAACAATATATGAAGATTAGCCACTATTCATATAAAAAGACGAGTTTATTCAAAATGAAAATGGAATAGAAAGAATAAAGAAAAGCACGAAGTAATAATATCTCTATTTAGTCTAGTAGAATAAGAGTGATGAAGTACAATTTAGAAAAATAATTACGTACAATTTTCACTGATAACAATAATATCTCTATTTTTTTTTTTTTAAATAGTGTGGCATATAGTAATTGATCACGACAAGCATGTATAATTGATAATGTCGGTACAATTTAGGAAATTATTTCGTTGTGTAACTAGTTTGTAAATCATCTAGAGATTGGAAATGGTGGTTGACAAACCTGTGTTTAACATCTAGCGTAGGATTCCAATGATGTCTACCTCAATTGGTTGGTTGAAGTACAGTAAATCTATCTTTAAGCGAGAGGTATTGAGTTCAATCAATACCACATGGTATAGTATTTTTTTATATCTTATTTAGTGGTATAATTGTTCCACCTACATGTGGTGTAGAGGTTCCATCTATATAGTGATATATTTGATAATATTGTATACTCTCGACAAAGAAAACATTGTCTAGTGTAGGATTTGTTTTGTTTTTTTGCTTTTCTTTTGAGAGTTTGATGATATTTGAATGGATAAAATTTTGTTATAACCTCATCTAATCCCTTCTGTATTAGTTTCCTCACCAATTTCCGTTGTTTTATTATTATTATTATTATTATTATTATTATTATTATTATATTTTTTTTTATTTTTTTTTATTATTATTTTTTTTTATGTCATGGGAACCCGCACTCTACCTTCGATGCGCACTGGGTAAACTTCCGTCCCTTGTGCAGTAGCCTGCAACCCACACATGACAGGTAAATCACATTTTTCAAGTACAAATGTGACAGGCTCGACCTATAAAGACGTGTCATGAGGTTCGAACCTGAAACCTTTCAGTCTCAGATTCCCACTTTTACCATTAAGTCATCCCCAGGGCCAAGTGTTATGCACATGTACCATATTTTCAGTCTAAGTTTCGAATAATGAGAATAGGAACAGATTGCAATTGCAAGTGATTTTAATAATTCAAGTATCTTATAGTTTCATAATGAAAATCTCCGATCAGTGTCCTTATGGTTAAATGCCATAAGTTTAAATTCCACTACGCAACTTTTATTTGATTGATCACTCTTATTAATTTTTTTTTTCTAATAGATTTATCCTCCACAACATAGCTAATTATCTGTTATTTTGCACGAATAATAAAATCATAATATTCGGTTTCCTGCATTGTATATAGTCTTTTTTTAACCCATTAGACAAAAGAGAAAAAAGAAATGAAGAAACTAGATAATAAATTAATAATGTGGGAAATAGCAAAGTTATTAATAATATTGGAGGAAAAATTGGTATTAAAACATTGCACTTTGGCGCGTAGCCGCATAATATAGATGAGATGTTGCATTCAAGATATGACACGAAAATACTCACATTAAAATGAACTCGGTGTCGATTTACCAAATAAAAGATATGTATTTTTTATTTTGACACGATAAAGATTGTATTATCAAATTGATTATTATTACTTGACGGCCTTTCCAAGAGGACCCCAAGCATATATAGTATTGAAATTAAGAAGTGTCTAGAAACATTTCTTTTTGGTAAATTTTTATTGGAGAGGATCACACCAAAAATGTGACAAGTTTCATAGTATCCTTACTTGTTTTAATTAATAAGGATAATTTAGTAATTTTAATATATCTATTTATATATAGGTTTTATATATTAGACTAAATTAAGAATGCTTTTGCATCTAATATTTCAATATTGTTATATTATTGATCTACTCTGATGCATATATAAATTTAGTATTTAAATTCAATTTTTTTATGTGCGTCACATCTTTTTTTTTAGCAGATTATTAACTATTTTCTTAGTATTCCCTCCGTCCAAGTGAAGAAGTTCCATTTGAGAATCACACGTAGATTAAGAAAAATAGAGTTATATGATAAAAAGTGTAATTAGGGTAGTATTTTATTATTGATATAAAGTAGGCTGAGTGGAAAAATAATGTAGACCAAAGTAAACTACACTATTCACCTAAGTACTAAATGAATAAAATAAAGGAAATAAGTTGGATTAGTATGTTAATTTTTGCCAAAAATAAAAAATAAAACTTCTTAAACGGAATACCCGAAATAACAAAATAAGATTTTTTGAATCGAACATAGGGAGTAGTATTTTAGAACATCACAAGTTATATATTTTCCAGTCGTTGGTTCCATTGGAAAACCAAAAGTCAAAATATCCAAGCCGATCAACCTATTTTTCTCAACTTGAATCGAAGCTGGAACCTTCGAATTTCGTTCAATTTTCGATTAATCAAAATTTTTGCAATGTTTTTTTAATTTTTTAATCAAAATTTTTTTCTTAAAGAACAAAGTTGTTACAAAAGTAAAACAAATCAAGTTTCACCCTCTCCAATCGGAGCGTAAGTAAAAAATCAAATTGAACTGAATCCGTCAAAAGGTAAAAATCGAAACGAACAAATCCAAATTAACGGATTTAATTCAGTTTGATTTAATTCACGCGAAATATGACTAACCATGAAAAGAAAAAACAGTACTACAATATAAATACACGAACTATATTATATGTAGAGTCAAATATATATTAAAAATTTAAAATCTATATAACATAAGGTTGGAGCATATCATTCTTCGATATATATCAGTGCATATAATTTATAATAAAATGCTTTATGCATTCAATTTAATTTATGGCATCGGCATAAGAAAATAAATTAAATGAACTTGAAATAAAGTAAAGAAAATTCTAGTAAGATGCACCTAATCAAGATATTCGTTTGATTTCTTTTACGAACGCAACAAACACACTGTTTAAGATATTATTGTTAACAAATCAAAATGAGAGAATGACATGTTTCAAGTTGACATGTTGTATGGAGTCTATGGACGGTGGTTGATGCCATACTTTTCTATTTTTTTTCTTTTTTCCAAATTTGGCTTATCTATTTTGTTTATTTTGATACCTTTTTTGCTCTCCAATAATCTCTCCCATTTTTATTCTAAAAGCCCCAGCATTCCTTTAGGTCTAATTTGTCATCATCACCCGTGAGAAGCTTCTCCAATGCACGTCACCTTCATAATATCTAAAATTATAATTATTGAATAATTGATGTGAAGTAATATTCGAATGATTAGATATGAAATGGAGAAAGTTTGTTGATTTTATTAGATAGGATAAATTTAGGGGTAATGGCCTGTAAATTTTTAAATTTTTTGATTTGTCGCGTTTTGCAACTTAGAAAAAGAAATTGTCTCACAATTTTTAAATTGTTAGTTTTTTCTGATTTTGAAACCCAACTCGATTTTCGGCGAATTTCGAACTAATATGACAACCGAAATACAGACTTGGACATATTTATGCAACTTATCGCTCGGAAACTACAACAATAATACCTCTCAGGATTTTCCAGAGTGTGAAAGGTCTTCAATATTGCAGGAATATTATGCTCACATATAAACCCTCGACTGATTCTGTCACATCTCAGTCCCTATAAACCAAGATGGGACAGAGGGGAATAAAGAGGTGGGAAAGAAATGAGCCTACTTTTTGCACATATAACAATTTATTCATATATTTCACATATATATATTAAGAACATTACTCAAAGTTGCACATATAAAATAACATGGCGCGCGGAAGCACACAATAGCTACAATAACAACCACTGCCTCAGCCTCGCGTCCCATCACTTGCCTCCCAACTTAAAAATATTTTGGAAAGATTTTGGGCTGAGTACTAGTGTACTCAGTGGGCATGTGCCATTTTGAAAATATTTTGGAAACACAGCAGTTTAATAATTTAACATGGTATGCATCAGAATGTTTTAAAATAGAAAATCACCCCTAACCATACAAAACATACTTTTGATGCATGATGTGACGTTCGATCTTTATACTCAGACTAGGAACCATAACTATGGTTACCATAGCCCATTTGAATTGTACCCATTACAGAGTATGTGAAGTAACACAGTCAATATTAACATAGTTCAGAAGCCTTAGCTCAAGACCGCTAGCTACAATACAGATGGAGATCAACCCATTGCATTGCAATGTGGTGCGCACAACTCTCAGCTAGTACCTGTATACCCACTAAGTATCGATCGATTAACATATAATATATTACATAGAACGCACATGCATTTTATGAATAACTGAGTTTACATGCTATTCTAGAGTTCATTAACTCAAACATAGTTTTCGAAAAAATTACCCACCTGATAGAGAATACCAATACCGGACAATAACACCAAGACATCATGATTGCACACGTAAGTACTTTGAGCTAAATTTGTCAGAAAATCAAGACGAGAATAGAAAATTGAACGATAGAAATGAAAATCTTAAGCGCCTATTTAGAGGAAGAAGCAAGAAACTATGCAATAAGCTACTGTAATGCGGAAGCAGTCGAGCAGTAAGCTGCTGCGAGGCGGAAGCTGCTGCAGTACGGAAGCAGTTGAGCAGTAAAGCTGCTGTGAGGCGAAAGCTGCTGCGAGGCAAAAACAGTTGTACAGCAACTTACGTTTTAAAACCCTTTAACGTGCATAACTTTTTCATGCAAAATCCTTTTTTAGCAATCTCAGCTCCTATAGACTCGCAATAAAATACTCTACACAATGACTATAAACATGATATATTTATTTTCAAAAAAAGGTAAATGACTTTTTTTTTGCTGTAAAAATATTTTGAATATATTTTGCAGTGAAAAATTGTTTAATAGTCTATTTGGAAAATCCGGGATATTACATCCCCCCTTCAAAAAATTTCGTCCTCGAAATTTGAAATAACTCATAAATAACTATGATAACAATAGAAACAACAGGCTCAAGAAGACTCAACATGAAAAAACATAACATTTCTCACTCCTTAAAAAAATGTGTCCTTTAAATAACAACTTTCTCTAGTCATGGAGAAATCTCAAATAGATTCAACATTACAATATTTCGCAAAACACGCACATACTTGATTCACTGGCAATGCAAAAATTAGTTTGCAACTGCGACATAACATACATGACACATAAATCATGTTTTCATAAAATAATTATTAATCAAGAAATACCTTTTTCTTATTGAGGGCAGTGTGACGACGAGCTGAAAGGGTTTATTGCACACATATAAATTTATAAATGCTAATCTTAGACCTAACACATAGATTGTTGGTCTCAGAGTCATTTCCAAAGATAACCTTGAATATGTCGTCCCACTAACTCTCATTCGGGTGTGTCCCGGTTCATTCCTACCCTCTCCGTTTGGAAGTCTTATCGGAGCCGCTCCTTGTCCGTGTCTCTTACACCAGCGATCACTTCATACTTCGTTCCCGGGCGTCACAGGCCCACCAGCTTCCGCTGGTTTGTCCCCGAATCACACCGTACTGAGAGAGATTTGACTCTGATACCATTTTGTCACATCTCGGTCCCCATAAACCGAGACGGGACAAAGGAAAATAAAGAGGTGGGAAAGAAAGAGGCTTACTTTTTGCACATATAACAATTTATTCATATATTTCACATATATATAATAAGAACATTACTGAGAGTTACACATATAAAATAACATGGCGGAAGCACACAATAGTTACAACAACAACTCCTGCCTCAGCCTCGCGTCTCATCACCTGCCTCGCAACCTGAAAATTTTTTGGAAAGAATTTTGGGCTGAGTACTAGTGTACTCAGTGGGCATGTGCCATTTTGAAAATATTTTGAAAACATAGCAGATTATCCATTTAACATGGTATGCGTCAGAGGGTTTTAAAATAGAAAACCACCCCTGACCATACGAAACATACTTTTGATGCATGATGTGACGTTCGATCTTTATACTCAGACTAGGAACCATAACTATGGTTACCATAGCCCATTTAACTTGTACCCAGGACACAGTCCGTGAAGTAACACAATCAACATTAACATAGTCCAAGAGCTTTAGCTCAAGACTGCTAGCTACATTACAGATGGAGATCAACCTATTGCATTGCAATATGGTGTGCACAATACTCAACTAATATCTGTGTACTCACTAAGTATCTCGATCGATTAACATAGAGTATATTACATAGAACGTACATGACAACATTTTATGGATAACTGAGTTTACATGCTATTCTAGAGTTCATTAACTCAAACATAGTTTTCGAAAAGTTTACCCACCTGATAGAGAATACCAATGTCGGACAATAACACCAAGACATCATGATCGCACACGTAAGTACCTCGAGCTAAATTTGTCGGAAAATCAAGATGAGAATAGAAAACTGAACGATAGAAATGAAAATCTTAAGCGCCTATTTATAGGAAGAAGCAAGTAGCTGTGCAGTAAGCTACTGCGACGCGGAGGTAACTGAGCAGTAAGTTACTGCGATGCAGAAGCAGCTGAGCAAGAAGCTGCTGCGAGGGGAAGCTGCTGCAATGTGGAAGCAGCTGCGAGGCAAAAACAGTTGTACAACAACTATGTTTTAAAACTCTTTAACGTGCATAACTTTTTCATGCGAAATCCTTTTTAGCAATCTCAACTCCTATAGACCCACAATAAAATACTCTACACAACGATTATAAACATGATATATTTTTTTTAAAAAGTAAATGATTTTTTTTTGCTGTAAAAATATTCTTAACATACTTTGAAGTGAAAAATTGTTTAATAGCCTATTTGGAAAATCCGGGATATTACAGATTCATACCTCCTTCAGGTTCAATCGAAGATTCGACGACGAACTAGCCATGAACTTTGTGGGCTCTCTTCTTCCAATCGACGGGTTGATGTCTCTTTCCCTTTAGGCTAAATGATTTTAGCCTACAATTGATTTTATAAGATGGATCGACAAGTTTGTTTCAATTATCCTCAATACGACGTCGTTAGTATAACTCTTAAACGACGTCGTTCCAATATGACCACGGATGCTTCTCGGCAGCCATGTAAACTTGAAATTCACCGGAAATTGAGTTGGGTTTCAAAATCAGACGAAACTAAAAATTTGGAAATTGTGAGGCAGATTTTTTTTTTCTGGGGTGCGAAATGCAACAACTCAAAAAATTTGAAAATTTACAGGCCATTGACCCGATAAATTAAATACTTGTTAATTTTGGAACTACTTAGTTAATTAAGTAATAATCGGACTATTAAATTAATTAGTTGTATAAAAATCTCGTACCATATGCACCCCAATGTGTTTTATATGCACTACACCGTATAATGAGACGCACTAGTTTTTCTTTTTCTTTTTAATTTAATTTCAGTTTTTTTTCGGCCCCGCCTTCGGCTCCAATTTTAATTTATAGATAATCATAGTGGCAACATTCATGTCCTTTAGCTCGCTCCGAGGCCTTCGGTTCCCCTCACTTGACTCTTAAAACAAAAGAAAAAAAACACATTGTGGTGCATCTTGGCATGATTGTGCATCTCATTATACATAGTGATGCATCTCAATACACTTATTGATGCATCTCATTATACAGTGTAACGCATACAAAATTATAAAAGATTAAGTTTCATTTATAACTTTGAAAATTATAATAAAATTTAAGAAACATGTCTCGATTCTGATTAAGAAGTAAATTAACAACTCTTTTTCGTCACAAATGTATACTAATGTTGGCTAATAACCTAACCCGTTTACTTAAACATACACGAACCTATTTCTTCCCGGTTGAAAAAAAAATAACAACTTCTTCACGTCTTAATTAATATCGGACTATAAGACTTGCATGCTTCAAAGTAATCATTATTAATATATTATGATTGTGGAAAATTACAACTCGTTCATGTCTTAATTAAATTCGAGCTATAAACTTAACATTTCAAAGCAAACATTATTAATTAATATATTAGTATAATTAGCATAAAAGGATTATTATTATTACCTCTATCAAAAATACATAAAACTTCAAAAACGTCAACAATATCTTAACTTTAATATTATACCTATTTCGCGTTATTTTATCTAAAGTAGGCAGATTCAAATCCATATTTAATCACGATTCACGACAACATTAATTTTAAATACTTCCTCCGTCCAATCTTTGTGTACCTACTTACCCTATTTTATCTGTTCAATTTTTCTATACTAATTTGTATAAAAGTATCCATCTATTCTTACTAATTCATGTTATTTTCTACCATTTGCCACTTGGACCACACCTTTATTTCATCAACTACCATTTTATCACTACCTTTTTCACTATGAACCCACTACTAACAAACTTTATTCATTAACTACCACTTTATCACTACTTTTCAAATATATCTTTATCCCACTAATTCTATTTTATCACTTTTTTTAATACCCGTACTAGCACCCAAATAGGTACACAAAGATTGGACGGAGGAAGTAATATTGTGCGCAATCTGACTTCCCCAAATGCATTCCATGTTCGAGCTCAACTATATTGGGCATGGGTTGGGCTGGCCCACGAATCAATTTGACGGCGGCCCAACTGCGGGTCTTGGTAATAAAATATTAAAATATTCGGGGCATCCCTAATTCCCTCAAATTCAAATTCAAATTCAAAATGATAGGGGCATTTCTGTAAATAATCATTGATCGGTGCCTAATTTAATGCAAACCGCCTTTTCCACTCACAAAACCCCCGTTTGTATAAAGCCCTCGCTTCTTCACTCCGCCACTCAAAATTCAATCCCCAATTTCGATTTCGATTTCAATTTTCATCTTCATTTCATTTTCTCGGTGATATACGTTGAATCGCACTATGTCGCTGAGGCCTAACGCTCGCACGGAGCTCCGCCGCAATAGGTACAAGGTGGCCGTCGACGCCGATGAGGGGCGGCGACGCAGGGAGGATAATATGGTCGAGATTCGCAAGAGCCGCCGCGAAGAGAACCTTCAGAAAAAGCGACGAGAGGGCGTTCCGCAGTTTTCTGTCCCCGTAGAAGCCACCACCGGCCTCGAGAAAAAGGTAGACCCACGGCTGTATGTATGTATGTCGTTGTCCGTGTTCTGAAATGGGGGGGTTTTAATCGTGTTTAGGTATTTTCAGATATTTTTGAAGTTGAGGTTTTCAAGGAGGTTTTTTGGATGGATAACTAAATTGATGGTTTTGAGCTTTGTATTTTCTTGAATGCTGATCTTGCGGTGTTCAATTTTTGATTTTTCGGTTTTTAATTTGTATTGCCTAGTTTGTTAATTTATTCATCCTGTATTTGTAAATTTTGAAAATTGGCTGGTTTGTTTTGTTGCCTCTACGATCTTGTTGATTTTCATACCTGCTGGGGTTGCAATTTATTTAGGGATTAAATGATTGTTTCGGCTTCCTACAATCAGAAGGTATCTGTTGTGTTCAGTTTATGTAGACTCAAGCAAATTTATTGATTTTATAAATGTAGGTGCAGTTAGATAATCTACCAGCAATGATTGCAAGTGTTTGGACTGATGATAACATTCAACAACTTGAGGCAACTACTCAATTTCGTAAATTGCTCTCTATAGGTGATTATGTTTTCTTGAAATGATTGGAATTTTTGGCTAGAATATTTGTTATTTTTTATATTGAATTCCTCTCGTGCACCACTATTGATTTTGGCAGAACGCAGTCCTCCAATTCAGGAGGTTATTCAATCTGGTGTTGTTCCTCGCTTTGTTCAATTTTTGATGAGGGAGGATTTCCCGCAACTTCAGGTATAACAATATTGCAAGATTAATTGGAGTGTCCCTTTAAGTACTTCACTTTAAGTTCTTTAGTTTTCTTCTACTATTAAGTTTTACTTTGAATGAAACTGCTACAGTTTGAAGCAGCTTGGGCCTTGACAAATATTGCTTCTGGGACATCTGAACATACTAAGGTGGTAATCGATCATGGTGCTGTTCCAGTATTTGTACATCTTTTAGGTTCTCCAAGTGATGATGTTAGGGAGCAGGTTTGTATATAGTAAAGGATTAGTTTTGCCTTTCCTGGTTACATAATTCCTGTATTATAATTTTAGATTTATTACTAATGTGGGTTAATATGCCTCGAATTTTGTTTAATAATAATCAGTTTTATAATCATTTCTGATTTAGGCAGTTTGGGCTTTGGGAAATGTGGCTGGTGATTCCCCCAAATGTCGAGACCTTGTACTTGGCAATGGAGCTTTGGGTCCCTTGCTAGCACAGTTGAATGAACATGCCAAGCTCTCAATGCTCAGAAATGCTACCTGGACTTTGTCAAACTTTTGCCGAGGCAAGCCACAGCCAATGTTTGAACAGGTATATCTTCTCATGCCTGGTTATGTATCTGGTTTTATGGTTTTGAGTAGCCACTATAATTTAATTAGTGCCCACAAGATTATGAATAGCTACGAACTGTTTGTAAAAACTTTGTATAATGTCATTTGCTTCTTAAATGGGCACATCCTTATGTTTTTATCATTATTGGGTGGAGAAGCTTATATGTTACTCCCTTTGTCCCGCTCATTTTGTCTCCCTTTCCTTAAATGGACGTCCCACTCATTTTGTCTACATCCAAATATAGACATAATGAGTGGTTGTAAGAGTTTCTCTCTCATTCCTTTCCAATCTCATCCACTAGTTTATTTAACAAACAACTTTTCTTAATCTCCGTGCCCAATAGTAAGAAGACAAAATGAGCGGGACGGAGGGAGTATTTTGTTCCAGTACATTTATATCTCAATTCCCTATTATCCACTTCCCATATGACTGATGCAACGTACTCACATCGCATGCTTCTTTGCCATTTCCCATCATCATCATCTCTCCCCCCATCCCACCCACCAACCTTTTCAATAATGTACATATATGCATTTATCATTGAGGTAGGCACATCATTGTTTTGAGTTAGAAGCAGAACATTTTGTGACATATGGCTGTGATATACAGACGAGTCCTGCACTTCCAATTCTCAGGCAACTTATTGAATCAACTGATGAGGAAGTTTTGACTGATGCATGCTGGGCACTCTCTTACCTCTCAGATGGTAGCAACGACAAAATTCAAGCTGTAATTGATTCTGGAGTGTGCCCCCGTTTGGTTGCGTTATTGCTGTGAGTATCAAGACTTTGTATTGGATACATTGTCGAGCAAGTTCTATTGTATGAAGCCTGTTATTTTGTTTTTATCTGTCTTATTGATATGTCAATTTTACTTTTCAGCCATCCATCTCCCTCTGTTCTTATCCCTGCCCTTCGCACAGTTGGAAATATTGTTACCGGCGATGATATGCAAACTCAGGTATGGTTAAGGATGTTCTATCATTCATGTTGGCTGATGCGTTACCTTTTCTGTATATTATGGAATTCTAACATGTTATATGGGTAAGTTTACCAACATATGAGTGACACCTGGTGATTAAGTGAACTGGAATTGTAGAAACCTTGTGTTCTAAGTTGTCTTGATTTGTCTATATTTTTATATCATTGGGCTTTGTGAATTTGTGATGACTGTTTTGCAAATATCATATTCTAGGCATATTTTTGCAAATATCATATTCTAAAAATATCATATTTTTAGAATGAACTGATGCTGTCGTCGCATGTCAGGTTTTGTACTTAAGAGTCTGCCACTAGATCCTTAAATGTAGTTTATACTAATTGTTTTTTTTAATGATTTCACATCTGATAGTTGAGAATCTTTTCAGTTTATCATCAGCAACAATGCACTGCCCTCCCTTCTTAACCTCTTGAGTGGTAGTTATAAGAAAAGCATAAAGAAGGAAGCTTGCTGGACTATCTCCAACATCACAGCTGGAAACAGGGATCAAATTCAGGTAAAAGCTTGGTTGCTCTGGATCTCAGGGTTTGTGTATGCATGAAGCATATTAGGCAAGGGGCCTTGTGCTGCTGCATAACTTGTTGGTATTTGTTTATATTTAAGAAGTACGCTGCGTGTTGCAGGCTGTCATTGGGGCCAACCTTATTGGTCCATTAGTTCAATTGCTGCAAAGTGCAGAGTTTGAAGTGAAGAAAGAGGCTGCATGGGCATTATCAAATGCCACGTCTGGTGGTACTCATGAACAAATAAAGTGAGTTACCGATGCATTATCTTTTCTTTTCATTATTTCATTTTATCTTTGTTACTGGGTTGAGTTCTTACTTTCTTGAACAGGTACCTTGTAAGTCAAGGTTGTATTAGGCCTCTATGTGATTTGCTTGTATGCCCTGATCCAAGGATCGTCACGGTATGTTTGGAAGGTCTGGAAAACATTTTGAAAGTGGGGGAAGCTGAGAAGAATTTGGGTCGGACTGAAGATGCCAACCTGTATGCTCAAATGATTGATGATGCTGAAGGTCTCGAAAAAATTGAGAACCTGCAGAGTCATGACAACAATGAGATTTACGAGAAGGCCGTAAAGCTTCTCGAGACATATTGGTTGGAGGATGATGATGAGGTCGTACCACCCGGAGGAGACCCAGTGCAGACGGGTTTCCAATTCGGAGGGTCTGAGGTCTCTGTGCCTGCTAATGGGTTTCAGCTTTAAGTGAAAGTTGGGCTGCCTGCCAATATGGAAAAGTAAATGCCAAATAATAGTTACATGGGTTGTGGTCTATCCTTTATACTGCTTGGAATGCAGTGACCACAACCTATAGCTATTAGTGACAATGCAATTCTTTTTTGCAATTTTGATTGATTAATTAATACTATTACTGGATATTGGCTGAAGTTGATGGGTAGCTGATTTTGGTTCTCCCAAAAGATGTATGTTACCTAGTCTGTTATTGGTAGGGGAGCTGTACTCATGGTACATTGGATTTTCATTTTCATTTAGTGTATCATTAAATTTGTCTGTTGCAATTTTTTTTTTTTTTGAAAAGTAAAGATGAAATTCTCATTCACGAGTACCAGAAGTACCCAAAACGACAAAGAGTCTTACATTTGATACCAAAACACAAGAAGGGAAAAAGAAAAAGATAAGCTACAAATTTGCACGCATACAAATGAGGGGATGTGAACTCCAATCAAGGAGGGAGACACAAAAAGATGATGAGTAGTGAGACTTCAACCATTTCCACGAGCAAAATTTGATACTCTCCACAATTTCCTCGAATGACAGCAATGAGTTTTTGAAGATGTTTTCATTCCTCGCCTTCCAAATCCTCCACAAGATAGTTTGCCAAATAAGACTAAAGATTTTCATCTTCACTTTGCCAAGACCACAACACACAAAGTCCTTGAAATGATCCTTCAAATCAGCTGCGTAGATTAAGCAACGATCAAGCCATTCACAAACCTTAGCCCAAACAAGAAGTGCCTCGGAACAGGTATACAGTAGGTGACGCGAAGATTCGACTTGAGCATGACACATAGCACAATCAGCTGTTTCTCCTGAGTGTAACATTCCTCTTCTAATCAAGTTGCAAATTGTTTGTTAGTTCTTCCAATTTTCATTATTTAATATATTTTTCTGTCGAGTGATTAATATAATTATCCTAAAGCACTTGCCAATTGCCATCTAATTTTGACATAAATAATTTGAACCTTATTTCACTTTTTTCTGAAAGGAAACCATATTTCATGCTGTTCGGTTACAAAAGAAAGAAAACAAAAAGGTGTGCTTGTATGGAAATTAAGTACATATGATTTGGGCACAACTTCGGCCGTTCCCATGCAATTACAAATTATACTCCCTCTGATTTTAAATATAAGAAGTTTTCATATTTTGCACTACGATTAAAAAATATTAATTAACACAAAGTTTAACAACTCATTACTCTTATTCTCTCTAAACTTTAATGCAAATTTATTTGGTCAATTGTATTGTTGCCTTTTGGATTTCTTTTTGCAATTCATCTAATTAATAATAGGAAAATAACCGGTGCCCCCTCCACAGTGCTCCGTTCCGATTTTTCTTAATTCTCGTATTTTCTCCATTATATTAATTTATAATACACTTATATTATTTATTATATTCATATAATATTACATATCAACTCTCTGCGCTCAATCTTTTATCTCTATCTCGCTCCTCATGCATATCATATATATTTAATAAATTCATAAAAAATACATATATAATTCTTAATCAAGGTCTCACGTATAGAGTATGCATCCATGTATTCTAATTCAAATTCTAATAGTAACTTTTTTTATTATATATAATCACTTATAGCCTCATCAATGCTCATACAAATTCTTAATGATCGGCTCATCTATTGTCATAGAAATTCTTAATGGATCGAATACTAAATTCAATTTTTAATCAAATTTATTACGGGTACGAGTAGAGAAATTCTGATTTGGATATGTGAAATACTTAATACTATACTATCACAAGTTTTTTAATAAATAATCTTCACAACAACAAAAGTTCATCTTTCCCTATATTTTGATTAATTTCCTCTTTACTGTGAAACATATTAAAATTTGGACAATTTCAGAATACCTGTGGAGTTGTCCAAATATTGCCGTACATATTATTTTATTTTGTTTTAGTTATAATGTTTTTTTTCTACTATTTATAATTAACATTTATTTTATGGTGTTAGGATTTTTATGGGAACGTATGCCTGTTTAGGATGAAAACATTCGATAACTTGTCTATGAGTTTGCAAAATGCTTAATAAATTGATATTTGTATCCATTGTCAATCCAAGTTATAAGTTTAAATATGAGAAGTAACACTAATTGCCAGTTAATCTATAAGTTACGCTAATAATTATAATAATTTATTTTTAAAAAACAATAAACAAATTTTGGAAAAATAAATCAGCATTTTAAGAGGCCAATAGAAAATTTGCAAAATGAAATCTCTACAAAAATTAAATAAATATATTTAATTGACATATTTATATAGACTTTTCTTCAATTTTCATTACTATTTTTCTAAAATCTTAGATGAGTGTATGCTAGAAAATATATGACATTGAGTCAAATATATAGATAGATAGCTAAAAAAAATTGAAGATGTAAGCATATTTTTTCTCGACATTTTGACTAAGATTAGAAATATAATTTAGCATAAAATAACATAACAGTTCACATAGAAATAAAAAGAAGGATTTTAATTAATTTTAGTTAATATTAATTTTGTAATGTACAAATTTTATCGAGTATTACCTAACAGGTTTGAAACAATAAAGTCACTATTTTAATCGAGATTAGAACGAGAACATGTGGAAAAATTCTAAATAAATTTAGATTAGGAAAATGCTTACTGAATGGGTACCTCATTTATTGACATTCTTAATTACTAAGTCAAGAAATGTGAAACAATATTATTTTCATAATTTGATTTATATTAACGTGAACAACAACACAACTTTTAAATAAAATATACAGTAGAATATTTATATTTAAAATGCACATATAAATTAAAATACAAAGTTATTTCATGTTGAATTTCGACGGACTTATTTTCTCCGTTATAAATTCATAATACACAGATATTACTTATTATATTCATATAATAATTTTTCATACCTCACATGTACGTATACCTATTATTACGACTCCCTCCTTCCCACCGATAGGGTAAATAAAATTGATGAAAGGGAGAGAGAGAGAGAACACTCTTAATAACTGAAAACGTCTTGTAAAATAAAAAATATATAAAAAGAGCTAAAACTTCTTATATACGAAACAAGAGAGAGTACTATTATTTAGAGTTGTAATTGTTTTTAAAAGTTAGTCAATAAGGTCAAGAAAATCAACATAGAATAATAGAGGGTAAAACCAAAATTAAAAAATGCACCATCTTTATTTAATTAGTTCTTTTAATAGAGGCATTGGTATGGTTATCCGAGAAGCTAGAGTATAAAGTTTTTTTAGGCACGTTCTGTTCTCATTCATATAAAAGCCAACACCCCCAAACATCATCACAATTCATCCACCCCATCTCCTCCTCCTTCTCCGCCGTATGCCACCACCTGCGCCACCGTAATTTCTCACTTAAGCATAGTAGTGCCACTCTCACAAAATAAAATGACGATCGCAAAACAAGCATCCGATGAACTGAAATCACGCGTCAACAGCTCTATCGAAGCTTGCACACTGGAGCTAGAGTTGAGCAATTTTTTAAAAGTCGAGCATGTTAGGCGTTAAGTTAATTTTGTAGCTCACAAACTTGCAAGCATTTCTAAGGATTATCAAGTTCGTATGTTTGGGTTGAACCTCCATATGTTGTGGATGATCTTCTCTTTTTACCATGCGTCTATTATTAAAAAGATGATACTATGTATTTTCTTAAAAAAACAAAATAGTTCTTTTGTTAGCCCATCACTGAATTGTTCTTGTTTGTATTTCGCACCAAATAGATCAACTTGATTGCTTAAAACTAAATAGTATCCATTGCTTTAGTCACATAAAAAAGGTGACAGTGATATGTAACTACACTTAATAATAATATAGATGGAACAAAGTCATAAATAAAAAAATTCACAAATATTCCGAGTCTAAACTCTTTGATAGCGAACAATTTTTGTTTCTTTCAGACTCCAAGAAGTCAATATCCAATACTCCATTTCTCAAGTCAATCTCTACTTTCAGTTGCCAGCTTATTTACTTTAGTTTTATAAACTAAGTTTTGAGATATGCAGCTACTACTCATTATATATACTGTTACTCAAAGTAATTTACAGATTACTTTTTGTTGCTTGGATATTCTAATACAATATATGCATTTGAATACTCGTGGCGTTTGCTTTTTGAGTAATAAGACATGATTGGTAATATAACGCAACATAATCATAGAGAAAAACCCTTTTTCTAGCCATTTTCAACTAAGAATTTGAAGTATTAGCCCTTAGCTTTATTTTTTGAAATTTGGAAATTCTCTTAAGCAGCTAGCCTTCGATCCAATGAAGCAAAAAGCAGTATCTATTTTGGAGGAGTTCCTAGAAGTGAACAAGAAATGATTTTGGGAACTTTTGGTTTGATCAAGGGAGACCTGCCTTTTTACTTAGGGGTTCCCATCTCTACCAAGAATCTTGTAGTAACCCAGTCTCAACCCTTCATTAACCAGATCCTTGCTCGTATCGATTGCTGGTCATCAGAATTACTAACATATGCAGGCCGGCTACAATTGATCAAAGCTGTGTAGTTCAGTCTACAAAGCTACTGGTGCCAAATCTTCCTTATTCCACAGAAGGTAATCAAACTTATCCAATCAGCTTGTAGATCTTTCTTGTGGTTAAGAAGCTTGGGTGTTACGAAGAGAGCTTTAGTTGTATGGGAACATATTTGTTTACCTAAGAAAGCAGGCAGCTGGAATGTGATTAATGTGCATCTTTTGGATAAAGTTGCTCTTTGTAAACAATTATGGAAGGTCATTCATCGGAAGGAGAAATTTGCATAGGATAAGATGCTTTGCAGCAATGAAGCCCCTCCTAAGTGTATCTTCATATTGTGGCTTACTATGCTGAATAGATTGGTTACTAGTGATAATTTGATGAAAGTAGGAATTCATGTTGAACATATTTGCAGCTTGTGTGGCGAAGAGGATGAAAACATCAACCATCTTTTTTTCGAATGCTCATATTCTGCTAATGTTTGGTCAAGAATGAAGCAATGAGGGGGGGGGGGGGGGGGGGGTGGGGACTTCAAGGTAGTGCTGATGCTTGGGAACAAGAGAAGGTTCTCTTCCTCAATCACTGTGGATCTAAGACAAGTAAACAATGCTTGTATCGGCTTATGATTTATGTGGTTATTTATTATCTTTGGTGAGAGAGGAACTCTAGGAGATTTCAAGGGAGGCATTATGTTAGGAATCGGGTACTTGGTCGTGTATATAACAATGAAAAACAATGCGTACTTTTATTGATGTAGAAACTGAACAATAAAAACGTCGTTAATACAACAACGAAATATAACTAAGAACTTGAATTTAGAATGAACCGAAGATCGTCCGAAGTTAGACTTCTACTCGCAAGACGAGAATACGCTCCGGTAGTGCTCACGGTAAGGCGACTCGTCCCCTAGCACCACAAACAGAACCGAGCTCCGGCGAACTGAACAAGAACGAAGATTGAACTCAAATGTTATGATATGCCTTAGAGAAGAGAGAATGTTTCGATCAAGTGAGTTTTGCAAATGAGCAAGCTCCCATATATAGGCTCTTGAACCATGTGAAGGGACTCGTCTCCATAATGACCATTATGAAGAAGCCATGATGGCTGGCGGTTTCGAATGTGAAAAGGCTCTGTCGGATGAAGAGTCTTGGCAGTTATAAAGACCAAGAGTCATGACTTAAATACAAGTCAAATCATCCACGTATAATCGATGTGGGACAATTAACATTTATATAAATACAACATGTCAGTTTCTACTCCAACATCCAACCTTTAGTACACAATATCTCATAAACACTTTATCATCAACAATTAAATATTCTATACAAAATACACTAAATGCACCCTTTACATTTAATCCCCTTATTCTTAATCTCCGTGCCGAAAAGAAATCAGTCAAGTTGAATGGGACGGAGGGAGTATTACGGGAAAAACTCTTCATCATTTATTCAGAATCTGGATAAAATGTCAACTTGAATCATCATCGTTTTACCGTTGAAGAGTCAGAACGTTGTAGTAGCTACAAATTAAAAGGTGATGTTATAACTCACAAGTTTTAATCGGTGTAAATGTCTTGTTTTTCAGATATTTATAATTTCATTCAAGAAAAAAGAAAAGAAAAAATGAACACACGTTAAAAGTCGTTCATTTATTTCTCCGTATAATATGGGAAATTTTTTTTATTAGTTTTTGTCAAAAAAATTCGCCTTCTAATGTTTAATTTTTATTTCGAATCTAGAATAAAATTAGGTATTGCTATTTGGATACATTGTGGCAAGCCACACTGCTAAAAAAAAGTAATATAAGCTTTGAAAAAAGGAAATATACCTTGAGGAATCTAAATCCTATGGAGAAATGTGATTATTTTTATTTTTATAATTAACTTTCCATTTTTTACGAGTGTGGTTTGGCATAGTGTGTCCGATAGAATTATTGTAAAATTTATTAAATTTTACCAAAAAAAAACTTTGCTTTTTAACGTTTAATTATTTATTACGAATCTGGAAAAGAAATTTATTAGTTTTTGCCAAAAAAAAAGTTCGCCTTTTGACATTTAATTATTTATTACGAATCTGGAAAACAAATTTATTAGTTTTTGCCAAAAAAAAGTTTGCCTTTTAACGTTTAATTATTTATTACGAATTTGAAAAATTAGAGTTTTTTTGTAAAGAGTTAATTTGAACAAAGTTTAATTATAGTTGGCGCGCCACGACTATATATATATACAGCTTTGTTCCTAGAAATTCTATAAACATAAAATTTAATCACTTACAAATCTGAGGTTAGTTTTTCCTCCTCTATGTTCTTATTTGCCTTGAGTTTATTTCGATTATAACACTTCAATAACACAACTTTTATTTCAATTTTCTCTTTCTAACTTGAATTAACTAAATACAAGTCTAGTTTATGTGATGGGGCACTATTTCTTTTGTCATTCAATTTTGAGTATCGTACCTTGTGACAATTAATCTTATTATTAATCTTCACCACGATGGTTGTAAAATAATTTGCTAGTTAATTTACACACACACATAATATTTGCTAGTTAATTTACACACACACATATATGGGAATTTCTTCTTTAATTCTTTCTTCAATTAATTGATATTTTGTATAATTTTTTCTTTCTGTTTCGGGGTTTATTTTAAATAATGTTTTGGCAACGGGTTTGTACAGCAATATAAAGATCCAATACACGTTCTCTTTTTGGCATTTTAAAAAGAGCAATAAATTGATAAATTATTTGTAACATGCATCTTCGTATCCGTTTACAAAGCGCTAAAAAGATTTAGAGTATGTAAGTATTCAAAATTTAGACTCTCGGATTGTCAGTGTATTATACTTCCAATAATAATATCCAAATATACACAAAAAGTATTAGTAGCATAATTACTCACTATATATAAGATTTTATTTCAGTATATATATTACAATATGTTTCTGATCATATATATAGAAATTGGTTCATATACATACATGCACGCTACACGCGCATACATGCACGCACACGCACGTAAAAGGTAAGCTCTCGATTTTAATTAATTATTAACTATATAAGATTTTTACTATACGAGTATATATATCATTTAATACTTGCTGATCGGTTTTCTTCATTTGAATAATTATAGGCAACAAAAAAGAAGTAACATCAACATAGCAAGAATGTTCACTCAAGAAGAATTGTCCGATTTCCTTGGAGTTTTGCAAGTAACATCGGAATTTATAGAGATTGATTGTGGCTGCACCAATCCAAGATATGGTGACACACCTGGACTACTTAGGGTTTTCAGTGATGGAAAACTCGAAGTTGATTGTACTTGTCGCTCCGACTGTGATAAAGGTAAGATACATTTAATCTTTTTTTTTTTTAATTATTCTTTTAAGGTATAGAAAAATGTGAGTTAAAAGTTTTTTAAGGACAATAACTTTGAGTAGTTTGCAATTTCAGGACAAAGTTTCGCGGGCCTGCAATTTAAGGACAATATCTTTCGAAATAAACATTAGAAGGACAAAAATAGCCCGTTCGGGCTAAAAATTAATTATCAGCCCGATTTCAACATTAGAGATGTGTTTTTGTATGTGCTCTAACCATGAATGGAGGTTTATTTGCTTTCATCTTGCTTTAGAATTGATTATATTGCTTCGATTTTGGTTGGGTCATAGAAATTTTTCTTTGGTATAGATTACAGAGTAGGGTTTTCGAATGAGGGTTTGGAAGGGATTTAGAGTTTTTAGGCTAAATAAATATCGTGTGGCAGGTGAGTAATATATCGGGCCGATACTTAATTTTTAGCACGAACGGGCTATTTTTGTCCTTCTTATGTTTATTTCGAAAGATATTGTCCTGAAATTGCAGGCCTGCGAAACTTTGTCCTGAAATTGCAAACTACCCAAAGTTATTATCCTTAAAAAACTTTTAACTTGAAAAATGTTGACATACTCTAATTCGCATGCAGTTAGGGTTTCCCCAGTCGAGTTTGCAAAACACGCTGGGAAAATTAATGCGCATGCGAATTGGAAGAGCCATATCTGGGTGTTCAACAAGGACGGACAAAAAATTGCAGTGTGGAGGACTTGCTTGTTGAAACATCATAGGCACACTTTCCAACGGCCTCTGCGCCAAGTCACGCATCGCGATGAATTCATGCGATGCTCACGGTGTGGCAAAGAGCGTCGTTTCAGTCTTCGCAGTAAAGAGCACTGCAAGATCTACCACGACGCTCTTGTCAAGAGTGATTGGACATGTTCCGACATGCCAAATAATACGTAAGTAGAAAATGAAAACAAGTTTTACATGTAGTATATAGTTTTGTGAATAATTTTTATTATTTACAATTTATTATGTGTTTAATTAATTGTTTGTGACTGATTATTTGTAGATTGAGTTGTGATGATGGTGAAGAAAGGGAATCTCGGAAAGTAAATAGAGGTTGCCCGAAAGCTTCAAAATGTGCAGGTTGCGAACAATGTGTGTGTTTTGGTTGCGAAATATGTCGTTTTGAGACTTGTGCTTGTCAATCATGTACCGAGTTTATAATGAACATGTGATGATAATATTCACTTATTTAATTCTGTAAATCTCTTCAATCTGCAATTATTCATTAATTCAAGATTATGTCTTTTAATTTAATTATGAATTTTAAGCATCTAGATTATGCTGTTTGCAATTATTTATATTACTATGTCGTTATCAATTGTCAAAAATCAAATCTTTAGATTTGCAAAGTAAGAATTGGGCAGTTATATCTCGGTTTCGTGCTTATTCTGTGCAAATAAGTGCATTCTTAGAGTAACCAATTCATGTTGTAATTAGTTAATAAATATAAGAAACATGAAGATTATTTTTATAGAAATCAATATGATGCATGTAATTAATAAATACATACAAATTGTAATTACACTTGATAAATCTATTTTTTCTTTTAAATCTTTTCAAGACCTGCTGTGTTGATGATAACAACAATTTTGTTTTCTAGGTTGCCCTTTTATTTGAAAGAGATTATATTATTTGTAGATTAATTATTATTATTCCATGCGCATGAAAAATATATTTGTAGATAATCCAATTCCAAAATAAATAAGAAAAGTTGTACGTTTGGCACACATTTACAAATTCTAGTTTTTTGCTTTTGATAATATTCACTGTTTAAATTTTGTGGGGCCACCTTCATTTTATAATTATCAAATCGCAAAAACCAATTACTTTTGCAACCTACTTACTAATTAATAAACTTGAAAGTAAAATAATTATGTGAAATTATATATACAAGATTAGATCATTGTTGGCTCTCTACCTATTCATAAATTTTTCTCCATTTTAACCTAAGTCACTAACAAAGAAGAGTGTCTTCAACAAATATGTCCTAGTACAAACCAAATCATTTTGGTGTTCAAGATAATATGTGTTCACTTTTATTAATACTAGATACAATTATTAATATTTTGTTTAATTGGCTGGTTTGCCCGAGAGGTTAAGGGGGAAGACTTAAGATCTTCTGCACATAAGTGCGCATGGGTTCGAACCCCATAGCCAGCATTTAAATTATTATTCCCACTTCTTTTCATTTTTGTGCTTAGATTTAAATTTTTATATGTAACTAATTTTTTATGGGAAATCCACGTTACTAGCAACGTTAATTTTTTTTTTTTTTTTTACTAATTCTAGCAACTAATTTAAGACATATAAAATCTAGCAATTTAGGTCATTTATACCCTTAGTTCTTTTATTAAATGATTTTTTATTGTTAATCACTTTTTATTTTTAACCATGTACCCACGTTTTCTTTTTTTTCCCACACACCCTGATTGTTAATTAATCACTTTAACCTATCATATCACATCCACATCATTTACAGTAGAATTTACAAAATTTTATGCGTATTATCGCCGTTTTCATTATTGAAAAATCTGCCAAAGTACATCTCCCATTCATGGGGCTTCTGCCAAAAATCTGCGGAATCACATAATATTCATCCTTAACAAAAACCACAAAATTAAAATTGCGGAATCACAAAATATACATTTTTAAGTAAAACCACAAAATTAAAAATGCGGAATCACATAATGTTCATCTTCAAACAAAACCACAAAATTAAAAATGTGGAAGCACATAAAAGTTCACCTTTAATTAAGTAAAACCACAAAATTAAAAATGTTGAAGCACATAATATTCATTCTAAAGTAAAACCATAAAATTAAAAATGCGGAAGCACCTAATATTCATACTAAATTAAAACCACAATATTTAAAATGTGGAATCACATAATTTTTTATCTTTAAGTAAAACCACAAAATTAAAAATGTGAATCACATAATTATTCATCTTTAAGTAAAACCACAAAATTAAAAATGTGGAAGCACATAAAATTCATCTTTAAGTAAAACCACAAAATTAAAAATGAGGAAATCACATAATATTCATCATAAAGTAAAACCAGTTCTTTACATTATATGTGTTGTGCTACTAGTATCTTTATCCTATGCAAGCCATTTATTTGGAAAGACAAACAAGATAGATCCGTTGGGAGCGTGGAGGTGGAAAACGGCGGCGGTAAACAAAATAGGGAAAAAGACTGTAGTATAGATAGAGTCAAATTAGGTAAAATTTATAAAATAAAAAATAACTTGCAATCCATTAATCGTAGAATAAATAATAATAGGGAAGCGAAGGAAAAAATAAAAAAAGGGTAAAGTAGTACACAATTGTTAGATTTTATATGTTTTAAAATTGTTGCTACAATTTAGTACTTTTATCTTTATAATTGCTATTATCCCATTTCTCCCTTTTATTGTCTCTTTTTTATATATGTAACTAATATTGTTTCTTGGTTGTATTACAAATAAACTAAAACCACTATCAACCATCTATTCTTTGCTTATGAGTTTTCTGCTCGAGTATGGATTCAAGTATTAGCTTGGGGTGGGAGGAGGAAGCGCAGTATTTGATATCTCAAAGTCGATCAAAAACAGGAAAACAAAGATGTGGTGATCTATCAAATCTGGAAAGAAAGAAATAGGAGAAAGTTTCAAGAAGATTCAACAAGTGTGGAGTTTGTGGTGAAGCAAATGTAAGTTGGTAGCAGCGGTGAGATGTCTCAGCTAGCTCGATTACTACAGAGTTAATGATTCAGATTAGGGTTAGCATGGACTTGAGTTTGTTTGTTTGAGTTGATGTATTGTTGCTGTAAATTCTCTATTTGGTGAAATAAAAAAAGCTTTTTACCAAAAAAATTAAAAAAACTAAAACCTGACTTTCTTCACTTAAAACAATCGAAAACCCCAATTTTTGATGATTATTTAAGCAAATCATCGAATAAGTGTCTGCTCTAATGGCAAAACTTGTATACTGTGATTATTAAGAAAGTGAACAAAGTTACTTCTTTTACGGTTTTACCTCTGGTAAATGATTATTTCATGAAAAATTGAGCGATTAAAAAACTTACATTGATAACAAGGTCAAAATAAGAAATTAGACATCATTATTCTATTTGTTAGAAAATAAATTATTTCTAAATAAGACATTTTCAAGAATTCATTATATTTATAAGTAAAACACTTATTCAAAAACAAGTGAAGTATTTAATTCGTCTTTCACTTATTTACCTTTTTCTTAATGTTTTTCCATAATGATGTAACATGAACTTTTCAAATTTTACACATTGAGGTCCCGTTTAGATGACTCCAAAACGACATTTGCTAGACCTATTGATTTCATGCAGATATATATATTCCCTGTGACACGTTTATAACTGTAGTTCAAGGTTGCAAAGCCCAGCAGGGTATCAAGTTCAATAAAATCTCTCAACAAAATAATTCTCCCTCCGTGTTCAAATAGGAGGCGATCTCATGTGCTGCAGGTCGCATGGGAAGAGACCGGATCCGGGTTGACCCGACCCGATTTACGCAGGTCAACCCGGTCAAAATTAGTTTTTATTTTATTTTTTTTAATTTTCAGATTTTTTTTTTTCGACTCCGCCTTCGACTTCAATTTTATGGCTCTGCATTTGGCTCTAATTACTAATATAAATATAATCTTACTGGCAACAATTTGAATTCTTCGACTCCCCTCACTCGACTCTTAACTAAAGAAGAGGCAAATAAAAAAAACGAAGAGACAAAAAAAATCTGGAAATTAATAATAATAATAATAATAATAATAATAGTAATAATAATAATAATAACTGGAATTAAAAAAAAATAAAAAACTGAAAAAAAATAATTCAAAAAATAATTAGATATTATGACATATAGAAATACACTTGAAAACACCTATTAGGATACTTTGGAAAGTGTCCTAATAAGTCTGACAAATTAGAATAATAATATGTCAAGCTCCTGTAATACACACGCCCTATTAAAAAAAAAAATCACGCGTGTGGACGCACTTTTTGCGCGCGTGTATCCCCGGCTCCATATCGAACGGTCATTTTTAGGCACGTGTTCTGCATGCGCCGCGCTAGTGGGGGCGGTCGCATCGCATGCGGCTGGTCTTATACAAGTTTTTGCGTTCAAATAGTGTGGTTTGGAGGGAGTGACACAGATTTTTAATAGGGGTGAGCAAAAAACCCGAGATCCGAAAATTCAAACCGAACCAAACCGAAATATGAAATTCGGTTCGGATTTATTCGGATTTCGGATTGAATCGGATCCAAACTTTTCAGAATTTCAGATTTCGGATTCGGATCGGATCGAGACTTTGAAGAACCGAACAAATCCGAAATTCAAATTATATATAATATATTATTATGTTTTATTATTAATTAATAATAATTTAATATATTTACTCATTTCTAAACCCTAAAAGCTAAAATTCATTTTCATTCACGTCACAGTCTTCGCACCTCATCGCCTCCGTTAATTTATGTATTCTCAATTTTCACATTTTTTGCTTAAATTTTGTAATTATTTCCGTTTGCTTATTTTTGCTATAATAATGAAGAAGTTTTCCCTATTATCTTGTTGTTTTATCTTTTTTTTAGAGAAAGTAATTGAATAGATGAATAATTACATTTATTTCAAATTTTGAATTTTCTAGATTTTTTTGGAGAATTTCGGATTTTCGGATTAGATCCGATATTATTGTTCGGATTTCAGATTTGTTCTGTTCGGATTTCGGATTGAATCGGATTCATTATTTTCAAAAAAATCGGATTTCAGATTCAGTCAGATTGAGCAAAAATCAAATTCGTAATGTGAATGCTCACCCCTAATTTTAAGAGTGTGAGAATGGATGGTAAAGGTATTATGAGTGAAAAATGAATATACGCCCTTTATCCTTAAATGAATAATAAAAATAATGGGAATAAAGAGTAAAATGATGACATTTTAAATAGGATCATTTACCATTTATGGAAGGCCATACTTATCATGAAAAGCTCAAAAATAAAATCAAATGACACTTACCAAAACACACTTATCGGCCCAAATCAGAAAATCAGAAACATCCTATATATTTTGAAATAGCTATTTTAAAATCGTGGACTGTTGGGGGAAACAAAACTCGAGAAGTAAACAAGACAATAGCATGAGCCTGCTAAAACAACCTGAAATCTGCATCTAACTTACAGCTTTGGGTCAAAAAAAGGAAAATTGTGATGGTAAGGATTTGTTGTGTGTTTTTGTTGTTGTAATACAATAATAATTCCTCAACTGATATTTCAACTGACTTCAAGGTAGAAGAAGCTCCTCCCTCGCCTTTCATCCATACAAGAACAATTCCTACAAGTGAAAGGGAATATTACCAACTCCGAACTGATCCTAAGCGAAGGTTGATAGGATATTCTTCTTTAATGTGAACTCGTCGGCCTTAGCTGGGCTAATTGACTGCATCAACAACAACCATGGCGATATATTAATATTTCTTTTAAAAATGTATCCTCCAAATTGAATTAAATGACATGAAAAGTTTTGATTGAACAGGGAACAACAAAGAGTACGATATTAATTCATCTTACTTCACAGTCGATGCAGTTCAATTTCACAGACAGATGTTATATCAACATAGCAATGGGAAATCTCTGAAATTCATTCTATTATGTTTACATTTGTAAATCCAGTTGTATATCAGTGAGAAGTAAATGAAGAGTTGAACTACATTAGTTGCAAAACCTATGGAGCAGAAGAGCTAATTACATACCTTAGAAAACATGCGCTCCAACCGTTGAACTTCCTTCTTTGCATAATCAGAACCTTTGTCCATGCAGCTCTTAGCAGCTTTCACATAGATCTTTCCATATCTATATGATAATTAGAGGGGAAAGAATAATAATGTGAATTTCCATATCTGAAACGAAAGCATGTTATACAACTGATCAAATCAAAATACACATTAGTGAAAACCTTGCAGTTGAGCCCTTCAGTTTCCCAGCTTCTTCCTCTAACCGTTTCAATATCACTTTTTTCTCCTCATCTTTGGCACTTAAAAATTCCTTAACTATGTTTCCGAGATCCTCAACGATGCCAGCCTACGAGGGAGATAAAGAAGATCAGTAATAGAAACAAAAGTAAACACGATCATATCAGTAACTTTGTGACAGACCTTGGAGGTCAGTTTTCCTTTTGCATCTCGGCTTGTTCCGCACTTCTCATTAATGAAAGTAACAAAATCGTCTAAATCTCTGCCACCATCAAAATCTTCACCAGCCTTGTTGTTCTTTGGGAAAAACTTTAATGTCGGAAAACCACTAATACCATACCTGCTAGGCAGAAGATACTTCATTAGAAAGCTCATGCCATATTACCATCCTCGGAAAATAAAATAATTTTTAAAAAACTAATTAGGATTTTTTAAAATGGAGCATATGGTACCAGGACAGAAGAAATAAAAACTAGTCATTCATCAAAACTGAAATTTGAAGAAAACAGGTTTTTCTTGGATGAAAGCAACTGTGTTTTTGCTCTTACTTTTCTCCAAGATCCTTGTATTTATCAGCATCAACATTGGCGATGACCACATCTTCCTCCAGACTAAACGCTGCTGCAAGCTTTTCATATGTCTAGATGTTGAAAAGACATAGAAATCAATATCTGGATAAACTCTTCAACAGTCATGACACAATTCAATTAACTAGGCAGTACTGCACTTACAGGAGCAAGGTTCTTGCAATGACCACACCTAGAAAAGCAAAGCATTAAATTATCGATTTACCACTGCATTTGGAAATATATCATTATAGTGCTCAAGAGAATGCAATTCTCATGTACACTTACCAGGGTGCATAGAACTCAACTAGCACATCTTTTTTCTCATCAAGTACAACCTCATCGAAGTTATCAGAAGTCAAAACCACAACATTTGATGGGACTGCAGCAATCTTGACATTGGTAGCTGAAGACAGAACAGCATTTATGAGGAACAAATTGATAATCACCACTAACCAAGGCTCTAAGTAAGCTAATAAGTGAAAACATTAAAAAAAGAACGTCACATCATCCAGTTCCCGTCCACAACTAAAACTCTTCCCAAAAATTGAAAGATTACATGCACAAACTGATTTTGTTGCTTACGCCGAAGTTAGTTTTGCCACCATAAACCACATAACCATTAAATGATGTACATATGAGCTAAAAATGCAATACCTCCTTCAGTGTTGACAAATTCGGCAAGGGCTTCTGCAGTCCGTGCACCTTCATACCTAATAAATGGAAATTTCATTCATTAGGCTGTATTTGTTCTTTACCATATACTTTAAATGGTCTGTTTCATGGAAAATGGAAAGGTGGAAAAAAGTTGTAAAAAAAATAATAAAAAAAATAAATAAAATCAAGAAGAGTAGAACCCACTTTTTTGGCTCCAAGGAACCTTTAGGGAACCATTGGATGGTGGGATACCCAGAGACCCCGTATTTGCTGCAAATGCTCTTATGTTCATCACAATCAACCTACAACAGAAAAAATGCAGCTGTTGACAATAAGAAATTATTTTGTTCCTTAACTAGATGCAAAAATCGGAAAGCAGAGCATCAAGTTGGTGTGTAACATCCCTCGAGATCAAGATATTTATTAGTAGGGTAGCTGCAGTCATAATTCTGTAAGAAATTGAAGTTTCCACCCAATACACATACACTTAGATAAGCTTAAAACTATGATAAGGAACAAATTTTAAACAAAAAATGCTAAAGATCACTAACAGAATTAGCTGCCTTGGTCAAACTAAAGTTGCATAATGCAAAACATAATATTAACAGAACTAAGACCTAAGAAACAAAACACTATCCATGCTATATAAACTTGAAAGCTACAATTTCCACCAAGTAGTCATATCAAAACAACAAATCCCATAGCCTTCCCCACTAAATATGATAGCATAATTTGTAACCTTAATATCAAGCGTGATAAGATTGGAAAGTGAGTATCACACACCAAATTCAGTCCAAGACATGAATAGAAGATTAAGGCTTTAAGCTAACCTTTCCAATCATAACAGATTTTGCCTTCTTGAAACTTGCACCAAGCTTTTCAAACTCAGGAGCAAGCTTCTTACAGTGGCCGCACCTGCATTATAATATGGGATTACCACATTATAAATCTCAAACTTCAAAGTTGCAGAAGCAACAACAACAACAACAACAACAACAACAACAACAACAACAACAACAACAACAATAATAATAATAATAATAATAATAATAATAATAATAATATTCTGAAATATTAAACAGCAAGTTGCAACTGGCTAAAATTCGACTTCAAATTCAGATGACTCTGATAATCCTTAAGTTGATGTCTTCCAATTAAAACTCAGAAATAGATAATTGTTCTTCACTTGTTTTCCTGCACCTCTCTTGCTTTGAAGATGCGTTAAAAATAGTACAGGACAAACGTAACCAGAAATAAGCGTATTCTTCAATCAAAACCTTTGAAACCCCCCTTCATCATCATATTCAAATAACCAGGGATAAAGCAGGGAATTGGCCAACACTAAACGTCATTATTCTAACTTAAAAAGATAGATTAAATTTAACCACATGATAACTAACTGGTGAAAAAACCGAAGAAACTACCTCGCTCAAATCAGATCTAAATCGATGAACTCCCCTAAATGAAATCAAATCAAAGATTTACACAATAGTCTAGACAAACATGAAATTCAGAGACAAAAACAATAAATTACTACAAAATATAAACACAAAATGCGCGAAATGACAGATTGCTAAATAAAAATCCACATATCAAATCAATAAAAATAGGATACCAGGGAGCGTAGAACTCTACGAGAGCGCCGCGATCTTGGCCGACCTCTTTGTCGAAATTATCTTCGGTGAGCACAACGACATCGTCGGCGTAGGCAGAAACGACCAAAAACAGCGTTAGGGCGGCGAAGCAGATCGGCGATCTCCACATTTTGGGTGCAAATCGGAAATGAGAAAGTCTTTGTGTTTGCTGTGTAGTGTGTATAATAGTCTATATCTTCTCTTTGAGATTTTTCAGTGGTTTTACTTCAATATTAGTAATTCATAATTGCATCACCTCCTCCACTTTCTTTTATTTCACGTTTCTCTCATTAGTATAAAATTTAAACTAAAATATAAAACTTAAATTAAATATTTAGGCCTCTTTAACCACGATTTTTGAGTCACTTGGCGGGCGGGTTTGATTCAGCTGGCGTGGCCGCGTGGGCATCTGAATTGTGGATAATTCGAACAAATACTTATAATTGAGACGAATACTCTAATTAATTATAAATTTAAAATTGCTATAATTGAGACGAATACTCTAATTAGTTATAAATTTAAAATTATGACTTTTTGTGGTCTGGACAAAAGAAATTCATTTGTTCCGTGTGTACCATTGCGAACAAACTCATATTTCACGGATTAGGCAAATGATCATGAGTGTCTTTTGACAACTAAAAATATGAATCGCATTAAGCTAAAAGATGTAATTTCTAAATTTTATCATATCAATATTTTTGTTCAAGTATTAATTCCATACGTTCGCCAATGATCACAGTCCGAATTCAAGTGTGTAGGAATGACTAGAATCTATTGGACAGTGATGGTGAAACAACAAAATAAAACACAACTCAACAAGGGAACATGCTCGAGAACAAGGGATTATAGTTTGAAAGCGATAACAATAACAACATGCTTTAAATCTTAACTCAAAAGCGAAGCATCATAATATTAATCAAGTAGAAGTTGGGAGAAACAGAAATTGTATCGAGCACAAAGCTCATTGTATCAACCACATCATCAGAGTAATAGGATAAAACACGAATATAAAGTAGTATTTGTTTTGCAGCGGAACATCAAACTCAAGTCCCACAATTGTATGTATGAAGACACACAATTGCAAGCTTAAACAAAAGACTCGACTTATTAACATGCTGTCTAGCAATCCACGCCATCCACATCCGAGCTAACCTGCACGTTTAGAAAACACATGCAGGGCTGAGTACGATGAGTACTTCGTATTCAGTGAACACATGCCAAACAATTTAAAACTTGCTCGATAGAGCTATATAATTAAACTTGCATTGCTGCTACATCACAAGCGTTAGTACAATTAAAAAAATATTTTACTTGTAAATGCAAAAATATTTTCTTTTCTGAAATGACTGTGCAGTCAACATATATATATAACAGTAGGTGTGAATCAATCTACCATATCATCTTTGTGTCTAAAAGTAGGCCTCCTTCTCAAACACTGTAACTGGCCTAACCGAAGCAAGACTCACAGTCACCTCCAACATTCAATTAACAACACGTGTGTTCCTGTCTCACACAGGATAATAGCACAAGTAGATGATTAAAACATACCTAAACTCAAATAATTGGCGAGTCAATTAATTTAAAAACTCACGTAATAATAATCAGTAAGTAATAGCATTCATCAGTTCTCGGTTTAAAAAGCCCACTTGACAGAAAGGGATTAGTTGGGGCAAATTCTTTTTCCTTTCTCGCTACTTTTCGGTCCCGCTCGTTCCTTCAAGAATAACATCTTATAAGGACGATTCTATGCTCTCGAAAAAATGAAACGAGTTCTAACGCTCGGCTGAAGGACTTCTACTTGACTCGGGTTTCTTAACTTATCTCAACTCGACTAAATCGATCTTTCTCAATTCCTCGACTCCAATCAAGTACTAAACTAACAGACTTCTCACACTCGAACGCTTAACTCGATAACATCAGACAAATTAAAATTTAAACAAATAACGAAAATCGAGAAGTTACTGTTCACTCCATAAACTTCGTGTTTCTCGATTTCTCAAATCAAACGAACTAAGAAAATTATGAGATTAATTCTCGACTACTTAAAACACAAATCATTCACATTCACAGATAGGTAAACGACTGACTACGATAAATAGACGGAAAATGAAAAATTTTCCAAAGTTCTCAAAATATTCTAGAAAAAATTTCAGAAAATCACTTAAATTCATACGAACTCAAATATCAACTCAGAAATTCATTCAGGACTTATACACAGTCTCATGCTGACTCAATACTGCTCGACTTTTGACTCGGAAAAAAAAAATCCATCGGATTTGAACGAAAACAGTTTCATTTTTCTTAAAATAAATTAAGGAATTTAAGTATGGGATCGGATTCGAAATCCGAAACCTTAATCAAAATATCTCATAATAAAGTTTACGTCACTTTTCTCGAAAAATGTGCAAAAGCTCAGAAAATCTCAAAATTGACTCAAAATAACTCTAATTGAACAATTACTCAATCAATTTCAACTTTCGATAATCGGAACAGGAAAAACCCTAACCCTAAATCTATTAAGGTTCAACTTTTCCATCTTTTCAACCACAAGGATTCGTTTTCTTCCGATTCAAGTTCTAACATGCTCGATAAATATATCTAAGCTCAATTAACTCATTTACTTAGTCAATTTCATCTCAAAACATGGAATTCGATTTTTTTTAATTATCAAAACGTCGATTTTCAATAACTTTCTCATATAAATTCCGAATTAGGAAATTCAAGAGGCTAACATGCTTATTTTCGCTCCAATTTCATCATCAAATCATCACATGCTTCAAATAATATCAAGAACACAAAATTTCATGCTTTCATGCTCCATAACCTTCGAAATTTTCATATACATATACATGCATACATGCTCGATTTCAGAAACTCAAAGTCCTAACATGCTTGAAATAAATCTAATTTCGTAGATATAACATCAATTAACTCAAACAAGATCAAAATAAAAAAAAATTCCAATTCAAAATTTTGGTAAGTTTCGAATTTTTTTTGAAACTAGAGCATAACTTGTCTGAATTCAAAAATTCGAGGTTCTAACATACTTAGAAAAATTTCAATTGCTCGATTTTCCAATCAATTTCATCAAATAAGCTCAAACACTAAAAATTCTAATTTTAAGGCATTAACCATTGATTAATTTGGGGATTTTAGCCTAGGGATCCGAATTCAACGATTCAACATTCCATAATGCATCAAATAATTCCAATTTCAATAATCTATTATCAATTTCTCAATTAGAACACAAGATCATCAAAAATCATGTTTCTCATGCACCATATGGTTCAAATTTTTTCTTCTTTTATAGCAAACAAATTAATTTCATCGATTCATCTTAACACAAGTTCAATATATACTCAATTTAATAAATCACTCATCAATTTAACAATCAAGACTCAAAATCATCAAAAATCACAATTCCTTCCTACCACTTCCATCGAAAATTTGAAGAAAAATATCAAGACAATTCATGTTTTTCAATTGATCAATTAATCATGCATTATACTACTTAAATCCATCAATAACATCATCAATTCATGCAGTCTAATTCTTCAAGACAAAACTCCCAAGTTCTTATACCTATATCCATCGATTTTCATGAAAAACAAGGCAACAGAACTCATCTTCCAAAATTGATTTCACATATCATCAAGGAATAAATCAATAAACTCTATTTCTCAATCAAACTCATGATCAAATGAAAGACATGAAAACCCCTATTTTATACTCAAACTTTCGTCACTCGTGGGGATGAGATGACCAAGGTTTTAGCTCAAGTTTTCATGCATGGAAGTATGCATGGATCGATAATTTCATCCTCAAAAAAGCTAGGATCGAATCATTCCTCTAAGGCTTGGAGATGCCGAAAATAAAAAAGAGAGGAAAGAGGGTAATCCTAGTCTAGAATTGATCACAAGAATGAGAGGATCAAGAATATATCGTCGGATTCAACAATAGATGATCGATGCTCAAGTTCCTCGCAACTTTAGACCTTCAAACCTTGTTCTTCAATGGTGGAAATGAAGGTGAGTGTTTGTGTATGTGTGTGTGCCGATGTGAGAGAGGGCAGAGAAGAGAGAGAGAGGTCGGCAATAAAGAGAGAAGACACTAATTAGACAAAATTTAGAAAAACTAATTAGACACTAATTAGACAAAATTCAGAAAAACTCATTTTTTTCTTAGATAATCTCAAATGACTCCCAAATATATCCCAAGGGTTTCAAAAGAATTTTATACTCCAAAGACACTAATTAGACAAAATTCAGAAAAACTCGATGAATAGTGGAAACTCGAGAAAAGTTACTATTTATCGGAAAACGAATTTTCCGAAATTCAAACTCATACTCAAAATCATATAATCATGCCTCAAACAATTCATCACATCATCGATTCGAATGACCGAAACGAGAAAAATCACATAAGGGCACTCAAAGGCATTTTAGTAATTTTACGAGAAAATTTCTTTTCTAAAATTTTTTTATCACACAAAGGCACATTATCAGACATCTCAAAGCAATTAAACTCAATCAAAACGAACTTAAAGACTTATAAAAGATCGGGGTATTACACCAATACGACTAATACATATTGACGTATTGGAGTACCACGATTTAGAAATCAGTATATTACTTCCACCGTCTTCATTTAATATGGTGCGAGAGACGTGTACAAATTTTAAGAAAAAATAGATAAATGTTTTGTAGAGATATTTTAAGTGGAGAAAGGATATCATTTAGGATGTGTTACTAATTTTTTAGTGAATGAAGAAACTTAGGAGTAAATATATTGAATTTTTAAGGGTAAAAAGATAAAAGACATGTCCGAAAAAGAAAACCGCATACTAAGTTGGGAAGACTAAAAAAAGGAAAATAATCATCCTAACTTGAAACGGAGGTAGTACTATTTATGCCAATTTATGTCAATTTTTTTTTTATAATATTATGCCAACATAAAAACTAATACTCCCCCCGTCCATTAATTTTGTACCCACTTGCCTCATTTTATCTGTCCATTAATTCTGTACCCATTTGTATAAAAGTACCCATCTACCCTTACTAATTCATGTTATTTTCTACCATTTGCCACTTGGACTCACACCTTTATTCCACTAACTACCACTTTATCACTACCATTTTCACTATGGGCCCACCACTAACAACCTTTATTCCACTAACTACTATTTTATCACTACCCCTCAAAAACAACTTTATCCCACCAACTCCACTTTATCAGCTTTTCTTAAGCTCCGTGCCAGCACCAAATGGGTACATAATTAATGGACGGAGGGAGTATGATTTTGCTAACAAGGACTAGCTCAAGTGGCAAAGTTGAGGCACCCAAGACTTTAGTTAGAAAGAGATCTTTGCTTTAAGTGCAGTGTACATTTATCACTGTCAATTGAGTCCAAACCCGACGGGTCGACCCGAGTGACCCGAAAAAAGTAAAGGGTTAGGGGTTGTATATTTACAACTCGAATACATAACTGAGTTATTAAGGTTAACCCGACATGGTTGCAACCCGCTGAGGGTTAGCCCGAAAAGGGTTAAGGTCAACCCCAGTAACTCGAATAATATCTCACTTGTTTATTTAATCCTAGGCCTAGATATATAAGTCATACTTATGTAAGTCGTTTGTATATTATGTATATTTAATCAACCAAATTTATATATAAATCATACTCCCCCTTTTATTATTCTTAAATAGATGGTGAAGGTAATGAAATTGAAGTCAGTGGTCAAGTTGAAGCCACTGCAAAAGTAATTCAGGTAGAAGACGAGTGTCATTCAATTGTTTAATTTTATTTGCGGGATAACAAATTAATGTTGAATTATTGTACTCCCTCCGTTCACGAAATGATGCCACATTTAATGTCCGACACGGAGGTTAAGAAAGTTGATAAAGTTGTTTATAGTGGGTAAAAGTTACTAGAAAGTAGGGGTAGTGAGATAATGACAAAAAAACAGTGGTAATGACAAAAATGATTTGGTAATAACCAAAAATCAGGACTAAAGTTGTTGGGATAACAAAAAAGTAGAAATAAAGTTGATGTGACGTGGGGTCATCAATGTCAAGGGGAAGTGATTTTAATAAAGTAACGAGGGTATGTTGGTAAAAATAACGAACATGGCATCTTTTGGTGATCACAAATAAGGATGAAATACGACATCATTTCGTGAACGAAGAGAGTAACTTTTTGTGTGTTATAATTGTTAAACTTATTTATTGGAAAGTCTTTTTTTATTTAATTATATATTTTTTTAAAATTTTGTGAGCTGACGGGCTAACTCGTAACCTGAAGGGTTAAGGTTGCGATTTTTTCATACCAAAAAAAATTTCAAACCCGACATAACCCGGACCGAATAGCCCTATAACCCAATAGGGTTGATCTGAACCCGAAAGGATTGGCCTGATTGACATCCCTACTTTATATGGTGGTGTAATAATCCCACTCCGTGCGTGGTGGTATAGTGATCCCACATTTTAAAACAGCATTACAAGAAATTTAAAGACCACGTGACTGGTGAACTCGAATCTGTGACATTTAGCCCTAGCATTTTCCACCACTAGACTAACACACACATCTAATTATTCTACATTTATGTGGTGTAGGGGTCCTACCATAAAGTGGTGTAATGATTCATTTCACTTTTCCACTCCTAGCAAGTGGGGCCCAACTTCACTCAGAACAACTCCACAAAAGTAAAGTTCAACCCCAAATGAGACTTTGTTTCATGGACGAAGGGAGTATGATTATGTGTAGGTAAAAATATGGTGTTTTTTTTTGTTTTTTGAAGGATGGTCTATTTTAAAAGAAAATAATTACTTCCTTCGTCCACGAAAAAAAGTCTACTTCGTAATGGCACGAAGGTTTAATAAAATTAGTGGAGTGTATTGTGAGTGGAGCAAGTGACCCCACTAACTATATAATTTTAAATTACTTTTAAAGAGTTTAATAATGATTATGTGTAGGGTGAGTAGAATAAATGTATTAAGTTGAGTGGATGATTAAATTAAAGTAAATTATATGGGCCAATAACAAAAAAAATGAATGAATAAGTAATAAAGTAAAGGTAAATGTTATGAGAAATTTATAAGAATATCGAATAAATATTTTTTTTGTGGACAAAAGAAGATGGAAAAATATACTCCCTTCGTCCCATTTAACTTGTCTCATTTTACCATTTTGGGTGTCCCATTCAACTTGTCACATTTCTGATGGTCCCGATACGAGTTACTGGTGTATGGGGGGGGGGGGGGGAATACACCAGTTAGGATTTTTCAACTTTCTAAAAACTTAACACTTGAAATCAACTTCAACTGAGTGAGAGGACTCAGTTGGGATCTCACAGCTGAGTAAGCAACCTCAGCTGGAAGATTGGTGCTGTGCGGAATGTGGTGGAAAATAAACTCGTAAAATCAAACTCACGCTTTTATGCACGGTTGGTCAAAACCAAAAACTGTTGTTGTGAAAGTATGCAGATTGTATGCGGTTAGTTTGTCAGTTAAGATATGATAATAAAGACTGAACACAAAAGAAAACACGACACACAAGATTTACGTGGTTCGGAGAGAACTCCTACGTCCACGGGGAGATGTGAGTCCACACACCTCAGTCCAAGTTCTTCTGGACAGAACCACTCAGCTTACGCGGGCTGAGCAACCGTTACAATTTAGTTTCCGGGCACTAAACAGCCTAAGTCAAGTTTGTGGGTACTTGACAACCTGACTACTCAATTACAGGAAGAGTAAGGTCCTAGCACACTTTTTAGGGTGTGAGAAAGGGTAGGATTTCCAACTACAGCTCGATCAAGAATGAGAGCTGGATCTAAGGCTTGAAACGAATAAACACTCAACCTAAGATCAAAAACAGTTTCGAATTCTAGGAACCCTCAACTACTAATGTTCTCTCAAATTGGAAACTCTTCAGCCGCTGATGCTCTTAGATGATGATGTTGCAGATTTGCTTTGATTTCTCTCGAGAAAGCTCTTGAATTTTTCGGTCGTCTATGTGTCTATCTGCATGTCTATACTTCTCGAATGAGAGGATGCCTCTATTTATAGGCGGAAGAGAATCAAACTAGCCGTTGGAGGAGCAGTTGATCTCTGATCGGTTGAAAGCGATGGCTTGTCTCTCATCTCTGCTGACTTTCCCGATAAGGCATTTGTGCTCTTTCTGCTTTCCATCTGAGACAGCCTTGTGTTGGGCCAGATGGGGGTAATGACTGAACGGTCAAACCCTCATGTGACTTCCTTTTGAAATTCAAAATCTTTGACAGTCAACTTCGGTTTGTCGGTTGTGAAAGTCTTGACCTTCATCTGAGTGATCTTCAGCTGATGGTTCCGATCTGTCAAGTTCTCAGCTGGACTTTGAACTTCAAAACAGTTGAACTCCTTGTTCAGATTCTATAACTGAGGTTCTGAAACTGAACCCTCAGTTGTCTTCCACTTCTTTACTCAGTTGGGTTTGAACCCTCAGATGATTTCTTTTTCATCTTATGTTCTCTTCCTTTCAACTGTTTCTCATTCTGATGAACGCTCAGTTGGTTTCCTTCAACTGATGTTCTGAAGACTTCCCCTTGTTTACATCTGAACAAATGAACTCTCAGTTGTCTTTCTTCACAACTGATGTTCTGTCTGATTGACGCCTTGTTGCCATCTTCAGCTGGAGACCTGTAAAGATAAAATCTTAACTTTGCTCAAACAGCGAGCCTAAATTCTAACATTAGGTTCTGGCAACATCTACTCGGTTGGGGGTCAGCCGGTTTTGGAATTCATCAAAACTTATACTAATAAATTTCCCAACAATTTCCTTTTAAGAAAATAATTAAGAAATCACTTTATTCACTTTATATCACTTTATGTCACTCAAAAACACTTTATATCACTTTATCAATTAAAAAATATTTTATACTCCCTCCATTCTTGAATAGATGTCCTATTGTAGGGATGACACGGAGATTAAGGAAATCTGTTAAAGTTATTTTTAGTGGGGTAAAAAGTAGGATGTAGGGGGTATTGTTAATAAAGTAGATTAAGTTGGTAATCTTTGTTTATTTTTGGGTCCTTTTAATGTAGGGTATTTGTATCTCTTTACATTTTATTTTTACCCCACAATTTATTTTAAACTGATTTTTTTTCCTGTTTAAATTTTTGACTTTTTCAAAAATTATGTTTTCATTTTTTTTAATGATGATGACATATTTAGCTCTTTTGGTTTAATGGTTTTTTTTTTCATCTTATTTTGTCATCCAAAGTGTGTATTTTATCCATCCTTTTTTGTGTTTTTTTGTTTTGATGATGTGATTATCATGAATTGATGATTATGTTTGTATTTTTTTTTTCATCTTATTTTTTCATGTTTTCCCAATTTAGTTTTTCGTATTTTTTTCTTTACAGTTTTTTTTTCCTGTCTTAGTTTTTCTTTTTTTGTTATATACACAAAGTTGCAATTGATTCATCAATTCATTTTGTTTATATACACTTGTGCCTAAAAAATAATAAAGGAAATATGGAAGGACACATTGATGTGATCAAAATAAAAGAAGGAACTTTCATACATTAGCACACACTAATCATCGAATCATATCCATACAAATTGGAGGGAAGTCTTTAGTGGTAAATTCAAATTTACAACTCAAAGCGACAAACAATATAATACAAACCATATTAGCTCAGTTTCTTCACATTCACATTCTTCACTTTCTCCACCATAAACACAAAAAAGGCGCAGGAGATGAAGAAGGGAGGTCAGTCGACCAAGTTTGAAAGATGAAGAGAAGAACATCATTGCACATTGACTTCTCCAACATAGCACAGACAACAAACTGCAATATGGTGCCAAAAAGGAGGCTGTCCTCCTCTTCCACATTGATGTTAGGACAGTTTACAGAATCTGGAACGATGCACAACACCAAAAGGAGCTTAAGCAAGCCAGTTAATGTGATTTTCAAAGAGGAAATGATGCATTCATGGTGATAGGAAGCAGCTGGACGTAGCAAAGATGCAAGCATTATCTTTGCTAGAGAGAACAAGCATGAATCAGCTTGCAACAAACCTTGGGGTTTCTACATCATTGATACATAAGTGGGTGAACAGTAGAGCTATCAGACCCGCATAACATCGGCTATCAAGCCCTTTCTCACTGATTTAAACAAGCTCAGCATGTTGAAATGGACTTCTGTCCATGCTTAATTGCATCAGATCTAATGGGAGAATAGCATTTCAGCCAATGGCACCACATTATACACATAGATGAGAAGTGGTTCAACATGAGTAGTACATCACAAAGATACTACATGCTTCAGATGAGGAAGGACCTCATAGAACATGCAAATCAAAGCAACATATAGAGAAAATTATGTTCTTTTCAGATGTTAGCAATCCAATCATAGACTGCAATGGACAGGTTATTTTTTATGGGAAAATTGGCATATATCCATTCACATATACAGAACCAGCTGCAAGGAATTCCAAAAACAGGGAGAAGGGCACCATGATCACAAAGGCAATTCAGTCAATCACTAAATCAGTGATGAAGGATGCTTCATTCAGTGGGGTAATGCAATAATTTCCTCAGATAAAGATTAATGCAGCATCATATACATATACTTAGGCAACTTTGTCATCATAGGATGCATCATATCATATTCACATATATAGCCAACAACAAGCAACACATGTGACCACATTCATTTTATAACTTGCAGCTTGTACCCACCATACAAAATAAGTGACCAGCAGATACAAGCAGATACATTTTGATTCAACAAGATAATGCAAAGCCACACATAAAGCAATGATGATCCAGAGTTCAAGGCAACAACAAATAGTAATGGATTTCATATCCAATTGATCTTCAACCAGCCAACTCCCTAACTGCAATTGTCAGTGATTTGGGAATTCTTTAGATTAATTCAATCACTTAAAGATAGGAAAAAATGCAAGAATAGTGGATCAGCTGGTAACAAATGTCAGGGATGCATTTGAGAGTATCCATCTTATAAAGTGACTGATGTATACTTAACTTTGCAAGCATGTATGGTGAAATCATCAAAGTCAAGGGCTGCAACAACTACAACATACCACACCATGGAAAGGACATACTAAGAAGAGAGGGGCAGCTTCCAGAAAGCATTGACGTGGAGGAGCAGGTGGTAGATGATGCAATGCAGTATTTAAATGAGAAGTTGAGTGAAGAGGGGCAGGTTGCACCCTTTAGACTTGAAGATCTAGTCAGTGGAATAGAGCAGGTCAATATAGAAGAGTAGGAGAATGAAGTACAGATTTTTGGAAGGTAGTTTACAGGGACAAACATCAAAGGGTGTTTATTTTGTTGTTTGGAATGTAAATGTCCTTGTTTGCTGTTTTTTTGAAGATATGTAATCTCAGCAATTAATTTGTCATGAAAGGGTTGCATCATTGATACATATATCAGACAACAAATATTTGAGCCTCCAGACTTAGGTTAGTAGTGACCTAGTGGTAGCATCAAATAACAAGCAAACACAATGAGGCAGTAAGTAATCAATGAGGCATCAATGAGGTAACAATTAATCGAATGAGGCAGCAAGTAATCCAGCATGTCAACATTTAATGGAATCATCCATAATTTCAAGGAAACAGGCAACAAGTAGGCACAACATTACATAATTGATAATTGCATCGCAATAAAAAAGGCATCACCAGCCTAATGTCAGCAATTTAATCGACTCAGTCAGCAAGAAAGAAGGCATCACCAGCCTTAACCAACAATTTAATCGAATCAAGCAGCAACAAAAAAGGCATCACCAGCCTTAACCAACAATTTAATCGAATCAAGCAGCAACAAAAAAGGCATCACCAGCCTTAACCCTAAATAATTGAAGCAAAAAAGAACGAAATAACCTGCATTTGGCGAGGTTTTTTTCACCTCATTTGAATGAGCGCAGAGAAGAAGAAGTTTTTTTCCAAAGCCTTCCTTTTTGTCCGATGCTTTGCACACTCGGACATCAAGAAGTAATATGGATCAGTAGGCAACATCTTTGACAAGAGGTAATCCAGACTTTTCTCTCCACTGGGTGAATCGGCCTCCGGCTGTAAGTCCGACACAATTTCTTCATCGGAATCGGCAGTCGGCACAATAGTATTGAGAGATCGAAAGGGCGGCAGATAGAGCTCCACCACCATCAATGGAGCTTCAGAGATCGCGCCGGACTCAGAGAGTGGCTGCGACTCATTCGGCACCGAGGAATCGACAAAGGTAGACGGCACCGATGTGAATGAGGTTTCCGGCACCATCGTCTTCGATTCCATCTCCTCTGCAAGATTCGATGACAAGTCATCATTGCGAGGGGGAGAGAATCGGCAGAGATAAGAGAAGGACTTCGACATCAGAGAGAATAGGCAGACGGCGGAGATGGAGATGCAGCCGATCTAGGGTTAGAGAGAAGAAGGAAGAACACAAATGAGGATTGAGTGGAATGGGGGGAATTGGGCTGCAAATAGTTGGGTTGGGTTGGGTAGATTAAGGTTTATTAAGTGGGTAATTAAGTTCGACAATTAGTAAATAGATTAGTGGTTAATTAAAAAGGGTGGGTAAACTAATGGCAAAGGGTAGTAATTTTAGGATTTAAAGAGGGTAGTATGGTAAAAAAACAGAGTAGGATATTTATTGGTGAATGAATTTTAAAGTGGAAGTAGGACATTTATTGTAGAATGGAGGGAATATCACTTTATTCACTATACTAAACACACAATTTATCTTTTAATTAGACTTTTCTTAGTGTCCATGTCGATCCCGAATGGAACAAGTTCGGAGTATATTTTTTTCATAAAAGGAGGAAATAGCTTTATTCTAGTTGTTGAAAATAATATACTCCTATTAAAAAATGAAAATTTAAAATACTCATATCGTACGATTAACGACAAATATAATGCAGAAGAGGGAAACTCCGATCCTCTTCGAATAGTTTTTACACGTGCATGTGAACCCAATTCAGAAAATTAGGGTTTAATTAGTCTGTCCCCAAAAATATTTATTCCTCTTTTTCATTCTCGTCATTCCTTTCTTCATAATTTCGGTTTCCCTCATCTCTACGCGATTAGTTTTGGTACGAATTCAGTGCAAGGGTCGGTGAACGGAGCTGCACAATGGCTCAATCTGGCAACGGCGTAAGCACAAACTCCCGCTCAAATTCATCTCTATCTTGATTTTACCGACTGTAAGCGTAGAATTTTTTTTTTTATTCTTCTGTTTATGTGCAGACTGCTGGAGTTGACAACACTTTCCGAAAAAAATTCGACCGAGAAGAGTATCTGCAACGCGCTCGGGATCGCGAAGCAAAGGTCTGTCAGTGGCGTTAAGTAAATAAAATAAGTCACTTTTTTACGTTTTGATTTTTTGATAATTGTTTGTTCTCGTGTTGTAGGAAGAAGCTCGGAGCAAATCCAAATGTAAGGCTTCTTGTCTAAATTTTTTTTTTTTTTTTTTTGAATTTATGCTGCTGAATTACTAGGCCACAGCACGTGGGTAGTGGTTGGTGAATTGTATTGGTGCATGGTGTGTGAATGATTGAATGCTTTGTATTGGATCTTTTAAATGATTGCTTATTCTTCGAATTTGTTTTGGTGCAGCAAGTGGTCCTCCGGTGCAAAGGAAACCATTGAAACACAGAGATTATGAAGTAGACCTCGAATCACGCCTGGGGAAGACTCAGGTATTGTTGAAATGCTTCTGGTTATCCAAGTCATGCTTAGGTATACGAGCATTCTCCTTTCATACCCCAGCGAGGCAGTGATGGACTAGATGAAACTATTTTACTCTAAATTCTGGATCAGAGTGGTGTTAAAATTTATATGATTTGGGTGCAGGGTTCATCAATGTTATTAATCAGTAAGAGCTCCGAGTATGATATGCTTTGGTTGCTGACGTTTATGAACATGCTGGTGTCTTCACCCCTCTTAACTAAAATGCTATCATGTCTACGAATTTTTTTGCTTTATCAATCATTAATCTTGCTTCATCAATCTTTAAATCCTCCTCCTTTGTCTTCTACTTCTTCGGTTCTTCCTCCTCTTCTTTTATCATCCTTTAGTTGTCTTTGTAGGTCATCATAAAAAAAATGCAAATTGCATTGTGATGTCACATGTTTTCTTTTGGGCAAATATATTGTTGTTTAATTCATGTCCTATATTCTTTTATTATTAGCAGCAAATGATTTTTTTTCTCTTATTTGTAGGTTGTGACTCCTATTGCGCCACTCAGTCAACAGGTATTTGTTAAACCATTCTTTAAATATTATGTGCTCTATTATTTTTTGTATTGTAAACAGTTTGTAATGCTAACGTATTTTTATAAGAAAATTGTTGGGACTGTGAATAGTTCCCCTGTTTATACAAAAAATACTGCAATTAAAGGTGCATTTTATATTGAACATGTTGAAGTTTGGCAAGGGCTCCTTTTGTGGTGTTATACTCTGACAGGAAAGTATAATATTGATAGGAATCAATATCTAGCTCTGTTAAAACATTTTTCGTCTGAACATTTCAGATTCCCATTTTTCTCTTATGAGGTTATGTTAATGTGGTCTAGAAGAGCTTGTCTATGTAAACTTAAATTCCTGTCCTTACTATAAAAAAGAAATAGAAAAAAAAAAGAGTTAATTTCCTGTCTCATCCGCAATATTTGAGAGGCCTAAGATAAAAATGTAATATGCAAGTCCAAGTTTGCAAGCAGAATCTTTTAAGACTACATGTTGGATTTACTCTAGATTTTTATATGCAAATTATTTAGCACTACTCTTCTGCAGGCTGGATACTACTGCTCAGTTTGTGAATGTGTAGTTAAAGATTCAGCAAACTACTTGGATCATATAAATGGGAAAAAGCGTATGTCAAAGCCTGGCCTATTTTTTTTTGGGGTTTCTTTTTCTATGCTATATAATTGCCAATTGATGCCCTGGTTCTTTTCTCTAGACCAACGAGCTTTGGGAATGTCTATGCGGTCCGAAAGGGCGACTTTGGAGCAGGTGGGTTTAAATCTTTCTGTTAATTGGAATGAATTATGTTAACTGCTTTAGCCTGCAAAACTTATATGCTGCTTTCATTGATTTTTGGTGTTCACCTCTAATGGATTGGTTGATATATTTTGTCCTATCTGAGTTCTAACCAATGAATGAGCTAGTATGTACTTTTTGCAAGTAATAAAAACAAACTACTTGGTAATACTTTTCCTTGTTTTATTCTTACTGTACTAGAACAGACATTACGAGCATTATTGCATAATACAGACAAGAGGTGAAAAGAGAGATAAAGACAAGATGAAAGGAGAGAAGTGATGTACTTAAGAAAAACAAGGACTTATTGCTTGAATTGGAAATATGCAAGCTAAACTGAGATACCACAAAATCCTGTCAGACCAAACGGCTTGCCCAGCTTGAGGCTAGATTATTCATGTTGATGGATTCATTAATTCTAAACTTGTTTGATCATGTAGCCCTTTAAATATTCAATTATACTTTTCATCAATCTTTCCTATCACCTAAAGTAAACGCCCCCTAACTATCTCAATGATCTCATTGTTCTTAGCCAATCTTATGGCTCTCTCCCTCTAGATAGTGAATCCTATTTTCTAGTAGCAAATCCTAATGCACGGAGTCACGGACCATTTTAAACTTATAATTTAAATAATCAAAACAGAATAATGATTCAGATCATAATGTTTAGGAAATGCAATCTTGATATTCCTATCCATCCTCTCCCCAACCCTAATGTCCAGAGCCTTGTAGTAAACCAGCAACCAATTGCCACAACACCTCTCCACCACATCCCGTTGTTGACTGTGCCTTTAGGACTATTATTACCCTTAAAATATGCAATTTTATGTTTGATTTTGTTCAAATGTATTTCTCCATCATTATATGTTGGAAAAATTAGTTTTGTTATGTGGTTAAGTTGGTTAAGGTCCTATATTTTCTTCTTCTTTATTATGTAAAAACAATTTGAATATCTATAAAGCTATAGGTAAGGAACATAAGATGTATACTAATTGCTGTTGAAAATTTTTGGCCTACTCTGATAAAGAAGGGTATTTGTGATATTGGTGTTTACCCTTTTTTTTTTTTTTTTTTTTTTTTTTGAATAGGATAGACCTTTGAAGTGACCTAAATATGAGAGATTGGTTAGCTATAATCTAGTGTTCGTGCTACATGAAAAAATGAAATTGTGCGTCTGTAAACTATATATTTAATAGCCTTCTTGCTTCCATTCAAGGGGAAAAAAAAATCTTAGTTTCACCATGTTCTTATCAAGTTAGATTC